>VXBP01010176.1:0-24844 GCA_013400115.1 Rhinopomastus cyanomelas
CTGCAGCTGCAGCCCTTTTATTTTGCTTGACACACATCGGTCAAACTTCAAGCATGGAAAACATCTGGTGATACCTTTCCCATAGGATTATGCCTTGGGCCAGGCCCATAGAGTCTCCCGAGCAGAAGTGATTAAAAATCTTTACTGAATAAGGTATCTCCTGGAAGATGTAGTCTAACTCACTGCAGGAAAAGGAAACTGTCAAGTCTCTCACTGAAATGCCGCTCCACTCCATCTCAGCCACCCTGTAAGACCTGTAGGAGCATGTCAGAAATATCATTCTAAATTCTTATGTCAGTGGGAAATAGCAGATCACAGAATCATGCAATCATAGAGTCACAGAACATTAGAGATTGGAAAGGACCTCGAAAGATCAGCTAGTCCACTCCCCCCACCACAGCAGGGTAACCTAGACCCAGTCGCAGAGGAACTCACGCAGGTGGGTTTTAAACATCTCAGAGAAGCACAGACATAACCACCTGTTTCCACCCTTTTGTTGTCCTCCCTTCTACCCAGTTCACACTTTGGAGAGAACTGTCAAATGTATTGCTGGCAGCTCCCAGCCTACAGGTCACAGCCAGCCAGCATCAAAACTTAGAGGAAGGGCTGCAGCTGCACTGCCTGCAAAGGGATGCTGCAGTATTTCTCAGGGGTTCTTTTCAACACCATATTTAAATTAATCTACAAATGTAACAACACACTCTTTTTCAGCTTAACATCAGATACACAACGGCAGTGAGTTCTTTAAAACTCAGCTTTCCAGGTGATTACAAACCAAACCCTGATTTTCCAAGAGAGTGTTTCCCCCTTCACGGCAGAGCTTACCAAACCCAGCTGACTGACCTCTTCAAAAACAGACTCCAAAGAAGATGCAGCAGTTGCAATCTGGAAGTTAGTAAGAAAGCAGTAAACAAGCCCAACGGACCACAGCTTCTCTCTCTGTTTGCCACAGCAGGTGGGATTTTTACCCCTCCCATCTCACTGCTCAATCCCATCAATAGCAACAAAACCTCAGGCTCTTCTAGCAAGACGATCACTCAATTCAGCCAAACTGGAGATCCACCTATAGAGAATTCCACTTCCATTCTGCATTTGCTTCATAGAGCGGGGTTTCTATGACTTGCTCCACTTCTACTCCAACAGGACTCTTTCCCACAGCACTACACCTTCGAATGAACTGTCCCAGTGTCAGTCCTTTCCACAGGGTGCAGTCTTCCCAGCAACGGAGTGCAGGCTTCCACATTCTCCACCCCAGTTTATTACTGGCAGTGAGTTGGTATGCAGCAACAGTGCATTCTATACAACCTTCTGCCACTCTACTCATGTGCACTGGACTTCACGTGAATCTGCAGGTACCTGTACATTGTCTGGATAATGACCTTCCACATGGCTAATTCCTTCCAGTGCTGGGCACCTCTCTCTGTGGTGGTCCCATTGCATGGCTGATATACAACACCTTCCTTGAAGAAATACCTGAGAGCTGAAGTGTTACAGTTTCTAATGTCCTTGTGAATGCCTCCTTTCCCAGATAGGGATCCCAGCTATTTGGCCTCCTTACCCTGTAACTCCTAGCTTCTGCACCATTACCGCAGCAGCAGGTGATAACGTGTGTCTCTGGATGATGACTGAAACCTTTTCTCATACCTCGTAACTCACTCAGGGATAGGGATGAGCCTCTTGCTTCCGTTTACGTGATTACTCTGGTTCATCTTCATCCTTTACTAAGCAAACTGATTTTTTTTTATATACCCTATCATGTATCTCAACTGATACTGTCACTGGCTGATTGTCTGGTTCAGCTGCAGGGCCTGTCATGGGAATTCGAGCTGTCACAGAACCCACTGCTGGGGCTGGAAATGGCTGCAGTGCCCTTTGCCGAGGTTGGAAATGGCTGCAGTGCCCTTTGCTAGGGTTGGAAATGGCTGCAGTTGCCAACTGGCACGGTTGGAATGGCAGCAGGTGTCCATTAGTGGGGTTGGAATGGCGGCAGGTGCCCATTGGTGGGGTTGGAAAGGGCTGCAGGTGCCCACTGGCACGGTTGGAAATGGCTGCAGTTGCCCACTGGCACGGTTGGAATGGCGGCAGGTGCCCATTGATGGGGTTGGAAATGGCTGCAGTGCCCCTCACTGGGGTTCGAAATGGCTGCAGGTGCCCACTGGTGGGGTTGGCATGTCGGCAGGTGCCCATTGGTGGGGTCGGAAATGGCGGCAGGTGCCCATTGGTGGGGTTTGAATGGTGGCAGTTGGCCATTGCTGGGCTTGGATGGGCTGTGCTGCTGGTTGCCATGGTGGCAGTTGGCAGGTGCCAGCTGGAGTGGCAGCAGTGTCTCTCCTCTGGTTTGGCTCCCTGCAGCCTGAGGCAGGGGTACCACAGTGAGCAGTGTGTTCTAGACCCATGGGAGGACCCAGCACAGCACAGTAAGTAGAGCCTCTTGGCAGCAGCTACAGTGTAGCCCCTTCAAGCAGTTTATCACTTCTTCAGGCCCCTGTAGGCATTTGTGAGTGAAGTTCAAAAACACTGGGTGTGACAAGGGCTCTCTCTAGAGACTTGTCCATACTCTGTGGGATGCCCTGCCACCCAGGATTATCCAGCCTAGGCACACCTCTGGGGGCTGTTCTTAAAACATGAGCTTTGACCCAAACAAGCCCAAAATGCTACTAACATAGCAAGAGGATGACAAAGCTGGGGATGCCCAGGGGGGGTTGTGGAGTCTCCTTCTCTAGAGAGGTTTAAAACCCGTCTGAGCCATGTTCTTGTGCGACTCAGTCTAGGTGATCTAGCTGTGGCAGGGGGATTGGACTGGATGATCTTTCAAGGTCCCTTGTAGTCCAATCCCCCAGTGACAGCAGGACCCCCTACACCAAGTTGCACAGGAATGCGGCCAGGTGGGTTTTTAACGTTTCCAGAGAAGGAGACTCCACAAGTCCTTTTAATTTCGGTATGAAATGAAATTCTATGCAATATTCCACTGGCCAGTTTGAGTCCATTATCTGGCTATGCTCCCTCCCAGCCTCTGGGGCACCTGCACAGTAGCATCATCTGTGAAGCTGAGAAGTCCTTGGTTTCCTAGCAAGAACAAAAAAGGTCAGCTTATCAGCATTCTTCTCATAACAACTCCCATACTGAAGCTCCAACTGGGCTATTCTAGCTACTAGGATGAAAAAGAAACGTTCTATCCCAGCTGAAACCAGGACACACACTTTTCCCAAGAAAACGGAGTCTTCGAAGTAAAGTGACCAGGATATATAAAGAACCAATCACACTGATTTGTACTCGTATGGTCAGAACCTGAGCAGGTTTTGGTCCCAAGCTGATGCAGGAACTGGGTGGGAGAAGACACTACACGCACACTTGGTTTTGCAGAGCAGCCTTGTACTACAGCATGCTGGGGATTAAGTGCAACAAGAGAAATGAAAACTTAGACGAGCATTGGCTACATTCCAAGTCTTCTTGGTTTTAATGACAACAAATGCATTATGAAGCAACCTGGTCCTTGTTTCTTAGGCTACTATGCATTTATGAAGTATATTTGGGCGCAAAGGAAGGTGTCAGTTTTGCACGGCCCTTATCCAGGCAGATTTATTTATGCATTCCTCTTGTGCAAAACCAGAACGGGACCCATAATAATTGAGAATACATTTTCATTATCTCAAATAAACTTTGGTTTGTTTTTCTTAAATCGAGGTAGAATCTTTTTGCATCCTCCCACCTTATTTTATTGTCTAACTAGTGAACATGTCTGGTCTAAACAACCATGTAGCGTGTCTTAGCCTTTAGCAGCTGCTTCTTTTTTGTGCTGATAACTTCCCATTGAGACCCTCTGATAGGGCAGGTTTTAGTTAGGGTGGCTGGGTTAGAGCTAGAAAACAAAATAAGGGAGTGAGTAGCCTATAAAAACTTCTCTACCTTGTTTCAAAAGCTCTATTTTTCCTTTGCTCCTCGTTTGTGAAGGAACTGAGTCGTGGCTTTTCCTAAAACTAAGGTAAAAAGGTAAAACTAAGGCCTGCTCTGAGGGTGGGGCTTCAGCTTTGAGTTGTCCAAGGCTAGGAAAGCTGGCTGGTGATGGTAGTAGCTGAATGAAGTTGGGTTTCTTAGGTTTTCTTGGTTTCATGTGACTTGTTTCTATGGCTAATGTATCCCAGGGGAGGTCCTAAAGAGAATGAGGTGCTGTTTTATGGTTAAGGACAGCTGTCCTCTGAAAGAAGAGTGTGCTGCTGGAGTAAGAAGCCTGTGCTCTGTTCTGGGAAGCCTCAATATATTAACCTTGAGGAAGGGTTCAATAACACTTATACAACTTCAGTGATAACTGGCTCTTCACCAAACAAACATGTTCAAAAGGCATTAAACAATTAAAAATACCTCATGTGCGGAGTCTTGTAGACTGCAGAGTCTATGATGTATGTGGAATGCTAGTATTTCTTTGAGCTGCTGTTCCTCACTAGCAGGATGATACAGGTGCTGTGCTGGTAGCTGTGCTTTTAGAGAGCTGTCAGTGACAGCAAACGATAGCTTCTCAGAGTTTCACAGTAGCTTGATTACTACAATATGCAATAATTTCCAGTAGTCTTAACTTCTTTAGTGATCTGTTTAAATGCAGAGGTGACATCAAGAGGCTTTAAGAAACTAAGCTCCCTACTGCAGCACATCTCAGTACCTACTACTTTGTAAAAGCAGCAGAGAAACACCTGACTTTGGAGCAAGTGTGCCTTGTGCTTAGTGCAGTATTTTTCCCTGTGGGCTGCAAGCTGCTTTGCACATACTGTACCCTGGCAGCTGAGTATCTTCTGTGAAAACTAGATCCTCTTTAAAGTTTTCTTTAAAGTGCTTGATTTGGTCTCCTCAGCAGACACAGGTGACAGTCTCCAATTTATAATAACAGAGCTTGTCATTTGAAACTAAACACTTCATGCCTAAGCTATTAATTCAGTATTATAAAAATAACAGTAGCTTTGATACCTGTTTTACTGTGGACCTCAAAACAATCTGATCTGTATTACATTAATCAGGGATGTTGCCTCTGTTTAGGTATGCTGGCTCATATCCCAGAACTCTTCCTGGTATTATCAGCTTGGTTTTTATATTTCCTGGAGTTTAGACAAAATGGTTTTGCTCTTATGGCAGCAGTAGTCAATGAGAGACATCTGCATCCTGTAAGTTACTAGAATAAACAATTGGGGGAGAAATCAGAACAGTTCTTCAGCTTCAAAAGCTGTTTGAGAAGTGGCATGTGTTTGAATGCTGAAATAAAGAACAGAGATGAAAATGTAGGGTGTGTGGTTCATAATGTTCAATAGGATGCTCTAGCTCTAAGAGTGGGGCACAGATACTACACTAGTAGTGGTGATAACAGTAGCTACCTAGCTTGCGATGGCTTCCTGAAACACCTTGCATACTTTATAGCATGATGAAAAGCAGACTCAGGTTTGGTTTGGGGGTTTGGTGGTTTGGATTTTTTCCCATCAAAAAGTAGAACAAATTGAGACTGGAGCAAGTAATGCTGGATTGAAATGACCCACAAAAAACCACTTGTAATATTGGTAAGCCACGGAACTAACCTTGAGAAAACATGGTGGTTTTTTTTCTCTTTAGTGGTGAGAGAGAAGCGAGATGCTTGACTGACCATTTGTAATGAGATGATGGTGGCCTCTGAGGCAGTATGCCAAATTGGCCTGGAGGTTCTGCTGTCAGTTGTTGGGGAAGTTCTAGCTATGTCTTGAGCTGCAAGACTGCCTTCACCCTCATACCGCTAAAGGCTTTGCTTTCCAACAGCCATGGAGCGCTGACCTCAGCCAGCCTAGTTTCTACTCTGCTGCTTAATGGATAAATCCTAAGTGTCTGTGAACCCATACAGTTCACGTTCTCCTGATCTGCTTGACAAGACAGATGTGAGCAACACTAGCCTCCAGGCATTTGGTAGATGTGGTAAAAAGAGTGGCTTGCTTGGTCGTTTCCATCTGAATTCTCACGGGTTTAGGCGCAAGGAGGAGGACATTCAACCAGCCTCCTGCTCTTAGTACTTCTATTCCAGTAAAATCTCAAGCATTCCAGTACCTTGTCAGACTATGCTGGCTGAACAGGTAGAAGTGACTCCCAGAAGAGATTTCTCCTGAGTGTTGTGTTGAAAGCTGAGTTAGCTTTTTGGTTCTCAACTGACTGCAACAACTGCAGATGCTTCCATGACACCATCCTGCTTAATTGCTTGGAAAAGGTGAACCTTCACCAAGCTGCTTGATTCACTCTGCTGCTAACAGAAAACTTGATTTCTCCTGCTGCCAAGAGTGCTTTTAGAAGGTACAGCTTTAGTATGACATCCTTTCTGGGCTTTCCTATGGCGTTCATCCACTGCTTCCTTAAAGCCAGATGTGTACCCTGGTACAATCTACTAGCTGAGGGTACCAAGCAGAGGATGCTGATGTTCCTACGTGTAACAGTGCTCTACTTTTATTTGCGTAGTTCCAGCGTGGAAGGGTGGTTCTGTTGATGGCTGTTCGGTTTGACCATGAAAGAAACTCACTGAAACATTAACAAATGGAAAACTTTCTGTTTTTTAAAATAACCAGAAACACGGCAGCCCAATCCTGGGACTTCAATTGAACCAAGCACAATGCAGAAAGAAGTCACAAATGGCAAGCAGCCTCCAGAGAAGACTTCAGTGCTACAGCAACTTACGGCAGCTTCTTCGTCTGTCCCTGATCTGATGACTTCAAAGTCATCTACAGTCCCTGCAAAGAAAGTAAGTTTCTCCAGCCTTCCAAAACAGATCATGAAATTGCTCCTTCAGGTACTTTTCACAAAAACATAAGAGCCATGTTTACTGCAGCACTTTTTTTTCCAAGTGTTTACTGTGGTGGATGAGAGCTCTCTAGTAGATCTACCAGGTCACTCCTAAATAACTGAGCCAGTACTAATTGTAGAAACAAAGTGGAAATTGGGCTGACATATTTATATAGGTGTGCTTCCACAACTTTGTTCCCAAAGAAACAAAGTGAACTTGAAGACGGTTGTTTCTGAAGATCACTACCCGACTTCTTCAAGCTTCATGTTGATGTAGAAACTGTTCTTTCCCTGAGGTATGGGTAATGGGATCAGTATTGAATAAGGCTCTTTCAGACCTGCTACATAGAACTTCTCAGGCTTTCAATGTAAGTAGAATGCTGACTCTCTCCCAAGCAGCATGTTTTGCCTAAGCACTGTACAACTAGCCTGGAAGGTATTTGTAGCTTGCAAAAGCAAATTGTTAGCTGCACTCTAAATTGTATGTGAGCACCTGACATTTTCATTAGAGAAACTCTGTAAACTAGGTCAATACAAGTGTTTCAGTTTTGCTTTTCCAATGAGAACAAGCACATATGCCTGGCTCTCATACAGTGTATGTTTACGCTTCACTGAAGAGTCTAAAAAGTGATGACGAAGCACACACAGTCTTGTTTCCAAACCAGGTATCACCTAGGGTAAAGAAAAAATAGAGAAGCCTTGTACATAAAGCCCTCAGCCAGGTTTAAAATCAATTGCAGTAGTTTTCACCCTTCCTATAGTAGTAATCTTGCAGTAACTTCATAACCTATCAGCCTCTTGGAACTAAAACCTGGCCACTGCCTGACCTGCAGTACACCCTACTCTCATGACATCTAATACTGGATTTGGTGTTGCTGGTTTTGGTAGTGTTGTCTTTGCACTCTGAACTTGTGGAAGTGCCTTGTTCTGTTCTACCTTCAATAGTTGTAAAAGTTGTGACACTTGCAGTTGTGCAGTTAAAGACTTGGAATGAACAATCAGCATTTAAAAGAATGTCTAGTAATTTTTCTTAATACCAACTTTATTCCTTGTTTGGTAGCACCTCAAAATGTTCAGTGAATAGCACCTAGGCCAGTACAAACCGGTTTCAGCGAATAATTGTTCTAGTTGAACTTATGGATCCAGAAATGATGGGGGAAGGAAGTCTAAGATGGGCTTCGCAACACTGAATTATTTCAGAGTATTCTAATTCTCGGTCTGCCCAACTTCCTTCGTATTACTGAAGTTTAAACAAACTTGTTAGGTCTTTCTCTGACGCTGTTAGGATGGACCAACTAGTCATTTTATATGGCAGAATATCTGGGGTTTATAGGTTCAAGGGGCACAAGCCCAGTCCCACAGCCTAATTCAGTAATGCTGTGTAGCAGTCTAACCTAACAAAGCATTTGTGTTTTTCAAATGCTTGACATTCGAGTGGCTTTTGGATACTCCTGTGGTGATGTTGTTAGCTTTTACTACTTTTCACAGGATGCTAGAAGACATATGCTGTTGGAAAAGTTCACACAAAATAAATAGGCTTACATTTTCTATATCCATAATCTAACTAAGCTGTAATACAGTCAGATGCTTGGAAAATAAACCCCACTGGGAAAGCAAACATCCTACTAGGATCCACTCAGCCGCCATAGCTCTCCTATGAGACTTAGGATCAGTTTATTGTTCTTCCTGCATCGCCCAGGACTCTCACTAGGACTATCAACATGATATGACTTACTTCTTTTGCTTTTGCTAGCTTCAAGCTGTTAACCAGCAACTGCAGGTGTTGAGCATAGACCATACACCTACATTGACAAAGAAGAAAGAGAAGGCTAATGGACAGAAGCATAAGAACAAGGAAAAAGCTAAAATAACCTACTTCATTTACAAAAATGAAAACCTGCGGTTAACCCTGTAAGTGTGGAGGACTTCTGTGGGTGTGGAATTATTTTAAGCTGCTGTTACTGAATTGTACTTTTTCTCTTGCAGTCGGTCAACGAAATCCCTGCAGCAGGTTTTGTTGGCACAGAAGTCAGAAGATAAAGATGATGCCAAGCCAATGACTTATGATGAAAAACGACAGTTGACTCTGGACATAAGTAAACTCCCCGGAGATCAGCTTGTGGAAGTAGGCCATATCCTAAAGTCAAGAGAACCCTCACTGAGGTACTCTGACCCTGAAATGTTAGTGCTAGACTTTGAAACTTTAAAGATTTCAACGCTCAGAGTACTACAGAAATATGTGGCATCCTGTTCGAGGAAGACATCAGAAAATCAGCAGGGTAAGTAGCATAAATGATGCTTCAAGAAAAAAAAGCTGTACACTGCAGCAAAACAGAAAACTCATGTTGCCTTTTTTCCACCTGCAGCTGAAACAAATGAGACAAAACAACAACAGAATTCTGAGGGGAAACAAGCACTTAAGAGGAAACCACCGGATGTCACTGGCCAACTATATCAAAATAAGATCTCAAAGTGTAATGTGACTTCTATTAACTTCTATTAATTTGCAGCAGAAGTAGTTTAAAGTGGGATACTGCTCTTTAGGTTTATGTATCGTCAGGCAGGCTTTCTCCTCAGCCCAACTGGTGTCTTAAGCTTGTAATCCTCGTCTTCGGCTCATTCAGTGTAAGTGTTTTAAGTCACAGCAGAAAATCTGGCCAGTTACTGGTCCCCTCTAAAACATCTTCCTTATGCCTGTATCGAATCCCTTATTAAGATTAGAAGTGCTTAAGAGACCCCAAACACCTTCTCCCTTATGTTGACACATGAATTGGGAATAGAGGGGAGGTGTCCCACAGTCCATACACTTGTTTGCAATTCACTTTGTCTTTAGAGAAGCAAGAATAACCAGCTCCAGTCAGACTTGTTAGATGCTGTCTCACGTAGCTGTCAGACTAGCAAAACTTCTGTATCTGTTGCAGATGCAGTGTTTTGCTTTAGTCTTCAGGAAGTGCTCTAGGAGAATTAATTCTGGTTTTCCAGTGTTTTTGGGCAATAATGCATTTCAAATATCAAAGCTAGAAATCCACTACATAGTTGAGCACTTGCTTGTAGTTCTTGTCTAGGGGAATAGGTCATTGCAGCTCATGCTACTACTAGAGGTCGTTATTTGATATTAAACTGACTTATTGTTCTCAGGATTATATTTTAAGCTCCCCTGCAAAACCAGTTAGCTAAAATAATAAAAAGCCTTGTAAGACACACAACCAGCATTAGCTTGGTCAACTCTTCCTGCCTAGTATATGATGGGTTCAAATCATCCTAGACAGACAAGATTAAAGCGAAGAATTATCAAGGATATGTTGTGGAGGAGGCAGGCCAGGGAAACTTTACTTCTGGTATCTGGCTTATGTACAAGAAAGAACTTAGACTTCTGTAGAAGGAAAAGAGGAGCCACGTAGCTTGTGATTTTTAAAGCTTCCATCAGAGCAACAGACTTTGAAAAAGCCTTCTGACTGCAAAATAACTAAACTAAATTAAATCAACCCTGCAGATGCAAAACAGTCAGGTGGTGGGGAGGTGGCAAAGATGACATTTCTAGAGTACATATGGCTTGGGGAAGATGAGAGTTGTCTATAGATAGACCTCAGTATGCAAGTCTAGCAGCAGCAACAAGCACAGAAACAGGCTCTTAACAGCAGGAAAACTTAGAGGAAAACTGCTTGAGTTGTGACTTCAGACAGTATAGCCTTAACCTACTTTAAGGCTGTAAGTTGTGTGATTACAGCTCCTCCTCATCCATTTCAATTACTTGACTAGCTTGCTGCTGGTAAACTTTCCTCCTCTATAAAAGGTCTCAAATCCACCCTTAAATGGATAGTGAACAAAGAACTGGCAGAAAATTAACTGATATATGGGAGAACAGACCTAACAAGATTGATCTTACACTTGCATATGAAGACTACCCTGCTGCAAGTGGTCTTAGTTTCTTTTTCTCTTACAGTTGAAAACAATGAGCCTGATTTCACACTAAGCAGACTGAGAGAAAGCAGCAGCTCGTCGGACTCTAGCAGCAGCTCGTCGGACTCTGGCAGCAGTAGTACCAGTGGTTCCAGCTCTTCAGATAGCAGCAGCTCTGACCTGGGTCAGCAACCCTCTTTTTGTCTTTGTGTAGGCAAAATATCTGCCTTCTCATTTAGCATCTGCAGTTCGACACACTAACCAAGGATTTCAGTTGTCCTTGTAGGTTTGCCCCCATGTTGAAGACTCAATTCCAATGGTATAAAATGAGCATCTTCATACTGAGTTTGTAGGTTAAACACTACAACATCCACTCATCAGTGCAAAACTTCAAGAACCACAAGAGGTCTTTAACCTGTGGACTCTGATTATTGGATTACAGTTTAATTCTGTAGCTCTAAAAAATGTGATTTGACTCTATTTTCTGGTCTGCAGCATGAATGGTGCCTTATCTTGTTCAGCCTAAGCTGAGGGACTGAAGTGCAAACAGCATTGACTGTAGAGACAGTGTCTCTCCTGGCGCTCAAGCTTGTTTGAAGCTTGTTCAGGGGACACTACAGTTCTGCAGCATCATGATATGAGAAGGATGTTTTTGTCTCCATACATGTAACTGTAGTTTCTACAGTTGTACAGAACAGCTCTATCAAAAAGAAGGTCTACAGTGTAGGTATTTAAGGTACTAGCAAAAGGTGAGATGAACACTCAATCTTTTGCAGTGTGAGGAAGCAACTAGGGCAGTAAAATCACTGATCTTTTTTAAATCTGGGAGAAGTTCTCTGAACGCATCAAGCCTGAGGTCAAAGTATTCAAGACAGTGTTGCTTTCACTGCTGTGTCTGAGTCTCTAGGTACAACTGGAATTCATCTGGTATGCATGAGTAATGAAGCATCTGAGTAACTTAGTTTTTAAAAGACACTTCACCCCCTTTCTGGTCATCTCATTGTATTTACAGATACAGAAGCCGACTCAAAATGGACTGAAGCCAGACAGGACCATCTAGTTCCTGTGAAAACACCTCAGGTAAACTAACTGGAATGTATATCACATTTTTGTCCTAAACAAAGTTGTGTGTTATGTACAATGGTACTGAAAATGACAGCTTGATCAGGAAATTACAGATATGAAGTCATACATATGATTTGAATGCTCCTTTCTCTGTACGACCTGTTACAGAATTATTGAGGCTGGAAAAGACCTCTAAGGCCATGAAGTCCAGCCTATGACATGGAGTTCTTCTGTTAAAAGAACCTTGTACTGGGAGAACTCTGAAGGCTTGTACCTCTTAGCCACTGGAGGCTTGTACCTCTTACAGTCACTGGGGTAATTTTGCTTTGAAGAAGAGAAAAGGAGAATGCACTGTATGTGTTACTGTACCACATCCACCTCAACTTGAACTTTGAATATATACTTAAGCTAATAAACAGTCCTCATAAATACTAATTTTTATCTATGAATAACCGTATTTTTATATTTAATGAATTATCTTCCAACCTTATGATTCTGTATAACTTATCACTATGGTATTCCCATAACCAACAGCAGTTTTAACTGGAAGCAATTAATGCCTCTAAGATGGAATCGCTCTATTCCTGTAGATACAGTGGGTGTTCAATCTTGTCAGGTTAGCTGCCTTTCACAACTTCCCTTGAAGCTATAACCTCGGATTTCAAAGCAAGATCACAGCAAAGCCTCCCTTCTCCTTACAGCAGCCTTGCTTTCATTTAAAGTGCTTAGCTGGGTACAGGATATCAGGATGCAAATTTATTATTCAGCTGATCCTGCAACATCTTAAGCAGAGACTAAGGGAAGGAATTATGCAACGCTTGGTTTGCTTCAAGTGGAGCCTCTGCAGTGGTGGAATGGCAGCGATACACCTGAGAAAATGAGAGACAGGAATTATGCTTCTGCTTGGTCAGTTACAGCCTTTAACTGACCTTCTGAGGAATGACATGACACCTAATGCTCACATTCCCTTCTTTCTTGGGTGCTTTCTGTATCTGTCACACAAGAGCAGTGCGGTTTTTATCTGAACTTCTGACACTAATCTAGAATTTTCCAATACAAAGTCTACTGAATTGTGTAAACAGTGAAAATGAAGGGTGGCAGTGGAGAAAGGAGAACAACTTGCTATAGAAAAACTAACACTGAGCTGTGTTAACCACTGCAACCTCTTTCCAGAGAACACCTCTGTGTTTACAGACGACATCCTGCAATGCTGTTCTGACAGTACAGCCTTCATCTCTTACTAGCAGCCTGCAAAACTGCAGATCACTTAAGCTGCAGCAGTCACCTCCCACTGTACTGCAGCGTCTTCAGCCTTCACAGAATAAATCACTTAAACCATCAGAACAAAATAACAAGTCTCCCTCAGGTAACACACCTAGGGCAAGGATCTGACTGCCGAGGAAAGAAGAGATGGCAGGACTAGCACTTGTATTGCCTGATAAGCCTCCAAAAGCCCATCATAAGGTTATTAAGTAAACTGTGTGACAGTGCTTAAACTCAAGGTTTCAGTTTCCTGGGGCACTTGCGGTGAGGCAGAGTAGTATTGAAACTTAAGTGGGAAATGCTCTTGTCTCCCTCGGAGATGGAAAATTATAATTCATGAACCTAGAACATCAGAAAGCAGAAATTGGATGCTTAAATCCACCACTGCCACTCAAGCTCATGTCTCAGATCCTTTTTAGGTGCATTTAAGGTTTGGTGGCATATTCCCCTTAAATTCATTGGTAGGTTTTGCATACAGTTGATATCAAGTTGCTTAAAAACTTGATCTGAGGAGCTACTTTCCATCATTTCAGAAGATCAAGTTATCTTCAGATTCTTCTGAGTTTTTGGCAGTAGACAGCTTGACCTGGTAGCTGATTGAGATCAATTAAACTGATAAAGAAGTTATCTCCAATTCCATAGCTAGGGTGCATGTCTTCATATCCATGGATCTGAACAGCGACCTAATCTTGAGATAAAGGTTTGCACTTGGCATGTTAAGAGAAATCATACATCACTACTCTTCCAGGTTTCATCTCAGCTATGTCTATTCAGCATGACACTCCCGACCAGCAAACTCCTCAGACTACTCCAGGGACAAGTCAGTCTTCTGTCACCCAGTGCACACATGCTCTTCCAGTGGTGAATAATTTTTTCTCTGATGTGTTCACTTTGAAAAAGTCTTTCAAAGAATGTTCCTACTGCCTTTAAGATATAACACACTCTTCCAGGCTTGTATTTGATTCAATGAGAGTCCTTTAAGGTTTGCCACAGGAGTCTTCTAATAAATCTGTTCTTATCCTTGAGTAGGGCATTAATTCAGCGCCTGTTGGCGGCAACACAAGTGAAGAGCTTGGCTGATCAATACATCAAGTTTGTAAGGCACTACAAAGTCTGTTTTATTTCTTTTCAGTGCTATAGCTGAAGGCCTTGCATATTTACAGGTAAAAAGCCCAATCTGGAAACCTACGGTTCCACAAGAGATGGGCAAGTTTGTACCATATGTCTCTATTTTCTAGAGATACTTATAAGCTCAGTAATGCTCTCAGAACTCTTGGGGCTATCCTGCAAAAGTGCTGTGTTTCACCTTCCTGTTCTTAAAAGTCATGGGCAGAGTCTGTCAGGGTTGTACATGAGGTTGTGAAATAATTAAGACAGAAATCAACAGCAACTAATGCTCTTGGAGGGTATCCTGGTTAGAAGGGCCTCTGCTACAAAGTAAGTTATTACTGCAGCAGCGTGATCTTGCATCTTAACGTGTTTATAACCATCATCTTCCACATAATTTTAGAGATAACCACTTTATCCAGGTTTTAATAGCTTTCAATTTCTGAAATGGATTCAAAATTACTACTTGAGTCTATGAGCAGAAGACAGTGTCCTGCAAGAAAGGAAGAAAAGCAACTCTCCTGCTCATTTGCACACACTATCAAAGGTAGCAAGTACACATTACGAGACTTGCACAATGCTTTTTCCCAGTCCAAGCTGATCACTCCACAAGCTGACGGACAACCTGGCACAGGGCTGAAGTAATACAGCTGCCTGTTGCCCTTTGCCTGGATCTAGAAGCCAAATAAAGCAACTGCCTTTAAAACAGTGAAAGCCAACTTCTGTTATCTTGTATCATGTTAAGTCCTAAAGCCCTTCTGTTGGTTTCTCACATTTTAGTTGCTCCATCACTTGGGGCTTCTGAGCAGTTTGTATTCTAAATCTGAAGGGCTGCTGTGAGAACTTTTTCATACAGCTTGCTTATTGTTCCATACTATGAATAGCTAACTGTTCCTGGTCTGTACAGAAGCTAGAGCTGGAACAATGTATTGGTCTAAGCTTCCAAATTTTCCATCCTGCTGCTGTATAATAAAAGTCCACATGTTTAGCACTTCAGAACACATTTTGAAGCTTAACTTCTCTTCTAGGTGTTCAAAACGTCTCAGGCTGCCAGTAAACAACAGAAAGCAGCACATCCAGGCAACATCCATAAGATTCAAAACAAGGCTGATTCGATGCCCATATGTCAAAACCAAAGTATGTATCTTCATAAGAAAAAACTGTAATTGATATCAGCAGTTTAAAGAAATAAAATACTGAATAGGTGCACATGAATCAGTCTGCAGAACAACAGAGGACGGTTTTCCCTTGGCATTCCTTTTTTGTAATTGATTTTTTCAAGTCTAAATGGATTGTCTGATTTGCTGTTCTGCGTTAAAACATATAAAGAAAACTACTTCTTGATTTCAGAACTCAGTCTTACAAATATCATACTAAAGATATGTAACCTGGTCTTCCAGGATGTCCGAGACAACTAAGGCTCTGACCTGTTAAACTTCACTGGCCTTTGAGCTGTCTTCTACTGAAACTTCCTAGAACTCTTTTCCCCCAGGGTACTTTGTGTTTCAAATTACTATCTCTGGCTCTTGGTGACAAGGATTTGATAGTAAAGCCATGTCAGACAGACCTTAGCTATGAAACGAACTTGGAGTTGCTACACAACCACGGATTACACGAAAGCTTCATACTTATGTCAAACAAAATAGCTGAGCTTTAGGCTGAGGATCCATGCTGAGGCTCTGCTGTTAACAATTTGTTTGGTTCCTTTACACTGTCCTCTCTAGACTATGTTGGCTTTTGGAAACTTAAAAGGTACAGCCTACTTACTGCTGGACTCTTCAATTATCGTAAAAAAGTAATGGTGGGAATGTCAGCTGTATTAAAGCAACTCAAAACATGAAGATTTCGTTCTCCAAGGTGTTGGGTTCCGTATTTTTGTTTTCTTAATGCACACAGCTGTCTGCATACAGACCCCTTTTCTGTAGACTTGCAGCAGCTGAGGCACAGCTTTCACGGGTTCTTCGCTTGAAAGCTTAGAATTCCTGTCCTGTTATACTACATGACTGGAACTATCAAGATCATGGTGTTATTTTAATATGTTAAAGGGTTGAGAAAACAAGTGGGAATAAATCAAACTCACTGTTTTAAATGATACGTATTAAAGAAAAAAGCATACCCACACTACTGAGGAAAGCTTGTTCCCTTCCACACTCAATTGTTTACAGATTAGTCTTTATTTCTCTTAGATGAGAATTAGGAATATAAAGTTAACTTGCACTATTTCTACCTTACTTCCTCTTTCAAGGGACTGTTGTGGGGACAGTTGTAGAGGAGCTCCTGTGTTCCACTACTGGATAATTTTCAAATGACATTCTGCCTTTAAGTAGGTCTGAACTTCAGGATCACAGCACATTAGGGATTGGAAGGGATCTTGACAGATCATCTAGTCCAATTTCCCTGCCAGAGCAGGATTATGTTGCCCATCAGAGCTTTTAAAATTTAAGTGACTATAGATACCTGCCCCCTTCCATAATCCACCGGTGTTTGACTGCTCCTGCAAGGATACATTCCCAAGCTGTCCTCAGTGTTGGCTTAACCTTTCCACTACTAATCACTGAACAAAACAGCAAGGGAAGAGGGGGAAATAGAGGATTTTAGCTAATAGCTTTTGAAGCAACAGAAACTTTTTGCTAATCCGGAGCTGTCGTAGGGCCTGTGATCTATTGCTAGAAATTGGAGAGTACATGGATAGACCAGGGAAACACATCTTTGAGCTGGATCCTCAGAGCAAATCCCTGACTTTTGTAGAGAATCTCACTGCCTCAGGCATGCTGTGAGGCTACCTGCATCTCTTCAAAGCTTTTTTAGACACCTTTGGAATGGGTGTGGACTTGGAGTGTTGTAGGACTGTAGGAATTTGTACCTCTTTTCTGCACCTAGAAAGCTTGTTAAGTCTTTAAAAGTTTTGGGAAAGTATTTTTCACTCCAAATAGTACAGATGGTCCTATAGTAAAACAGCACACCAGAGCTTTTATTGGAAGTCGGCATCATTAAAAGATTTCACTTCACCTGTGTACGTGTCAGCCCTTTTCCCTCACAAGTAATATAGTAACAACACAGTGTATTCACAGATCCTCTAGGCTACCGGAAAGATGATTACTAGTTCTTACCAGCTGACCTTTTGAACCTTGTGTTTTGAACTAATATGAATAATTAAAAACTGCAATGTAAATTATGAAGTAAATTTCTAGGGTGACTAAATTTTTAACACTAATGTTTGAGGAATTAGGAATAGAAAAAAAATCAAACTGAGAAATCTTTTTTTGTTGTTCCATTAGGTCACTGTACATCTAATGATAAACCAAGTGCTAAACACAGCCTAGAGCCCAAGTCCAGCAGTCTTCCACAAAAGGTAAGTGTCTCTCAAGCCCTGCTGGAGGAGAGGAGCTTCATTAGGCAGAGAACAATCAATACTCCCCTGTTCTGGCACCTCTTCTGAAAACCTGGTCTTTTATGATTCAAATGGGTAGTCTTTGGCATTGTTACACCCTTAACAGTTCGTTCATTTCTAATGCTAAAAACAACACGAGTATCTGTGGAAAATCTATGAGCTCCGATCACTGCAGAAGGTTAAAGATACACAATTCATTTTAAAATGACATCCAGATTGTCATAACTGAGACTTCTCACCATGGTGGGTTGACACCGGCTAGATGCCAGGTGCTCACCAAAGCCTCTCTCTCATTTCCCCCTCTTCAGCTGAATAGAGAAGAAAAAATATAAAGAAAGGCCTGTGGATAAAGATAAGGACAGCTATTACTCACAGACAAAGCAGGCTCTATTTGAGACCGTTTAATCCAAATCAAATCAGGGAAGGATAATGAGGAATAAAATCAAATCTTAAAAACACTTTCTCCCTATTCCTCCCTTACTTGCAGCTTCAACTCTATTTCCTTCTGCTAAGTATGGCGCAGCAGGACAAGGAATGGGGATTTATGGTGGATGTTTTTCATGTAAAATATTGTCAGTGACACTCGCATAAGCTCAGTCTTGCAAATTCATGTTTTCTGGAATTAAAAAATGTAGAGATGGACATAATGGATTGAGTATAAATTGCTACAGGCGTTAACAATTTCTAGAGTATTACTAAAGCATCTCAAAGCACATGAGGAAGCATACTGTCAGATTAGATGGATGTATCTGCACCAATCACAGAATCACAGAACATTAGGGATTGNCGCATAAGCTCAGTCTTGCAAATTCATGTTTTCTGGAATTAAAAAATGTAGAGATGGACATAATGGATTGAGTATAAATTGCTACAGGCGTTAACAATTTCTAGAGTATTACTAAAGCATCTCAAAGGACATGAGAAAACACACTGTCAGATTAGATGGATGTATCTGCACCAATCACAGAATCACAGAACATTAGGGATTGGAAGGGACCTTGAAACATCGTCTAGACCAATCCCCCTGACAGAGCAGCACTACCTAGACCAAGTCATAGAATCACAGAATCATAGAATCATTACGGATTGGAGGGGACCTCGAAAGATCATCTAGTCCAATCCCCCTGACACAGCAGGATCACTTTGTTGGAGACATTCCCAAACAGGACCAGTTATATTAACATTGTGCTAATGTAACAATCAAGCAGATAATGGATGATGATTAGTGCTTATGGTGTATTTTTGCCTCTTCCCTGTTTTTCTAATAATTTCAGGATACAAACCTTGAGAGGAAACTTTCCTGGGCAAACTTATGTGAAACAGTGACACCTCCCGCTCCAATAAAAACATCATCTCAGANCAGGATCTTCTCTGTATGTTTTCTCTGTTTATAGCTTCTACATTTTTTTCTAGGCTGTTGGATCTTGTGAAAGATAAATCTGAGCTAGTGCCTAAATTCCCTTCCTCCTGCTCATTGCTGGCTCTATTAGAATAGTCCACTTATTTGCAGTATTATTTAATAAACAGAGCATTTCACAGAATCACAGAATCACTCTGGCTGGAAAAGACCCCTGGGATCATCGAGTCCAACCATCTACCCTACACCTTACAAGTTCACACCTAAACCACATCCCTCAACAACTCATCCAAACAATCTTTAAACACATCCAGGGATGGGGACTCAGCCATCTCCCTGAGAAGCCTCAAAGTATACTTTTTCAGAGCATACAGCAAACAATCCAGGCACCTTCAGCTACTGTGGGTTTTCACAAGGAGGTAACCAGGCATGTAGCTCTGGGGAAGAAAACATTACAGATGCTTGCCCAAGGTTAAGGAAAGAGGAAGACAAGTTAGAAGCTACATATCACAGGCTAAGAAAGTAGCAGAAAATTAAGTCTTTCTTCTTCTTGTGTGCTCTGTGTGTGTGTGTCTGTACACAAACATAAAATCCTGTGCGAATTCAGCTTGGAAATGGAACATGGGAAACCTTGACCTACTCCAGCCCAAAAACTGCACACACATACCTCTTGCAAAGGGAAATTACCATGAACCAAGATGTAAAACAACCACAGTCTCATGCTATGTGCT
Source organism: Rhinopomastus cyanomelas (assembly GCA_013400115.1). Taxonomy (NCBI): domain Eukaryota; kingdom Metazoa; phylum Chordata; class Aves; order Bucerotiformes; family Rhinopomastidae; genus Rhinopomastus; species Rhinopomastus cyanomelas. The sequence continues at coordinate 19,589 of VXBP01010176.1, forward strand.
GATTTAAATTATGCAGAAATCCATTCGGGTGCAAAGTACTGTTGTGAAGAAAAAGAAACTTCTTTTATCCTATAACCCATCCCTTCTGTCTTTAAAGGAACCATGAAGGTAGACAACTAGTCACCGCAGTAGTGACAAACTGCAAGCCCAAGGAAGAACATGAATGCAAAGAACAGCCACAAGCTCAACAATGTCATCTTTCCGAAGAACGTATCTTGGCCAGACAAGCGGAACAAGAACGCAGGAGGAGAGAAGCCGTAAGTTGCTGACTCCTGCCAACTGATTTTGTTTCAACTTCAGCACAGAATAATAAATTCAACAGGGAATAATAAATTCTCTTCAGAAGAGAATAATAAAGTGTTAGTTCAGGTCCTTATTTTAAAGGACTTGAACGGTTGAAAACAGCAGAACAACATAACCATGGAACCTGATGAGATAGTCTAGCAAATCGATTCAGAAAGCCAAAGCAGGTCTTTAAATGGTGTAATATGACAAACAATCTGCTTGGGCCTACTGGCCCCATAAGCTTAGAATAATTGCTTAGTAAAATAAAATTCTTAAGGTAAATCCCTGAACCCTGAATAATTTCAAGTCTCAAGCCTTGCAAGTTTTCCTGTTGAAGGCAACCCGTGTCAACAAAACTATTAGTCTCTGGTTCTAATCTGAAACATCAACCAGAGGCTTTTTAAGACTAACTTATTTGCTTTATACTTCTAGATAATGAATGTTTGTTAATAGCTACCTTTTTTTTCATGAACTCAAATCCATACTGTCATACAATGACATGTAAGAACGACAGAGTGAGATCGTACTAGATTCTGATGAAGTCTACTGAAGCTTTTGTCCTGCTCAGCTTCTTTCCGGGAGCGTGTGCAGACACAAACTCGTAAATAAGGGATGAAGAAAGGCCTTTGAGACCTTTGAGGAAGAAGCTTTGTAGTTTTTTTATCAAATCTTTAAGAAATGTTTGACCTGCATTGTATTCATGAATAGCCAGCTGCTCTGAAAAGACATTTGCTTTCTTGCAGATGGCGTCTTCAATTGACTTCAATCGCCAAGGAGAAATCCTGACAGCTTTTGAAGAGTATCTTGGGATTAAGTATAGTTCCCCTCAACAGTTCTTCGGTTTATGACACATACAATGTTTGCTACACAGTGGAATGTTGGAGGGTTTATTGGTTTCATGTTATCTGTTTATTCAATATCCATTTGGGGTTTTCCTCATTTTTTATTAAGAATGTTGTCTTGAGCAGATACTTGTTGGATTGTATTAAGTTATACTATATTAACTATTTGCCTTAAAACCAGCTTTAAATGATGGTAAAAAGCATTTGGTATGGTACAGATAAAAAATGTCTACAGGCAGTGTTCCGTGCACAGTGAAAGAGGATATAGACTTCATCTGCACACACATTGATCCACTTGGGTTTTTAAATAGTTCATTATATTGCATCTCTTAAGAGTTAATCGCAGAATCACACAGCACCACAGATCACTGGGGCTTGAAAGGGACCTTGAAAGACCATCTAGTCCAATCCCCCCACCACAGTAGGATCACCTAGATCCATATCCATGGGGTCTTTTGTACCAGCTTCTACTTGCACTGAGAGAAAAATACATTGGAAGTTCTACTCCTCCACAGTCAATTAAACTAAGAACAAATTTTGATATTTACTGAATTCAAATAAAAGTTGGTAACCCCACTCCCCTCCCCAAAGGTAGGCAACTGCACAAAGGGCTTTCTTATTAGCTGTGACTATCCTGTAGCCTCTACAAGTCTTGTATTAGCTTGTACCCTCTAGTCTGAGAAGCAAGAGACTTGGACTGAGGAGTGATGATGGGCAGGCTGTGCAGTGAGTTGGTACGACTTGTCAGGATTTTACACACAAGCTCAATTCTACCTGTCTTGTAGTCAGCAACTACCACGTCCACATTTTGTTATCTCCCAGAACTAACAAACTGGCTTTTTTTATCACCTGTAAAATTCATTGCTTCATAGTTTTGCTTTTTGTTAGCATTGTAGGTTACCTGAACCATCCTGATTCTAAATTACTCTTTGTCTTTCGTATCAGTATTTTTATACCTGATAACTGCTGGTTAGAGCAGCCTTCTTGGCCTGGTAGGTGACTGAGACTCCTTGTCTTCTGCATGCAGTGCTTCAGAACACACATGGGACTGTTAAACATGTAAGGTCTTCGGCAGCTGAGTAAATTAACTCTGGTGGAACACAGTAATGATGATCCAACCTCGTCTCTTAGCTGTTTTCTCTATTAGAATAATGAATTTTGGTGCTGGAGATCAAAACTGTAATCTTTGTTAAGAATCATTTCCTATTAGCAACATGTACTAACTACAGTACACTTACAAAACCATCTTGAAGTGGCTAATAGTGAGGCAGCAGTGAAAGGATGAACTCCCTTGCCGATACTAAACTGCATCCACACAGCCAGTACCTAAATGCTCCTTTCCACACGTGATTCCTGTACGTGCCCAGAGCAGGGCAGAGGCCGGGCTGCCCCGCGTATCCCGGGCGCTTCTCGCCGCGGCATCTCCATTCAGTGTCGGGGTACAAGGTGGTTGGGCGGGAGGGCGCAGCGCCGCGCTCCTCCACTCCGCGGGCGGTTTCTGCGTGTTTCGCTACGAAACACTTGCGGGGCAGAGTCCCCGTTGCCGAGCCGCCCCCTCCCCGGTACCGCCAGGGGCCCGGCGCGGCGTTGTGCCCGGCGAGGGCCGCGCGGGGNTCTTGGCTGGCGGGGCCAGCGGCGGGGCCCGATGGCGAGACCCGGCGTTGCGTGCCCGCCGCCCGCCCGGCGCGTGCTGATGGCCGCCCGGGCGCTGCTCTTCTGGGCGCTGGTGTACGGCTACTGCGGGCTGTGCGCCTTCCTGGCCGCGCTGCGCCTGCTCTGGAGCATCAGCCGGCGCCCCGGCCAAGACCTTCCGCTGGGCGGTGAGGGAGAACCCCCCCGCTTGCCTCACCGACCCCTCGCAGGGCACACACTGCTACGTCCGGATCAAGGTGGGGGTGCGGAGCGGGCCCCGTCGTGTCACACACACTGCCGCCTCGCTTGGGCTTGGCCCGGTCCCGCACACCTGCGCGCACACCCGCGCTGGCCGCCGCCGCTGCTGCCGCCAGGAGCTGGGACGAGCCTGGTCGAGCTGTGGGGGGACCACCGGGAGAGGCTGCAGGCCCGGCACGCCTCGGCTGTTCGGAGTGCGGCGCTCGAGGGGGTCTCTAGGGGCGAGAAAGGCTTCCAGCGGCCCCGGGTCTCCGCAAGTGCGGTGCGTGCCCCGTCGCTCCCCGCACCCTGCTCCGCGCTGTCGCTCGTTTGCCCAGGTACAGCAGTGTTGGGGAAAACGTCCGGAGGTGATCGCTGTGGTCCGACAGCTAAAGCCACCGGTCAGCTTTTATCCTTGGCTCTGATCCTCCATCGAGCACTCCGAGTGAACTTGCCTTAGTGTGGTTTCTTCTGTAGGTAGAGCAGAGCAAAAAATGCACAACAGAGTCTGCCAAGTGTTATTTGACATAAAAGGAGCACAAAGAGGTTCTTGGGTGACTGTGCAGATGGTTTGCGCCAGGCAGCATTAATACAAATTACCGTGCTGCTCAGCTGCTCATGATTCACTTCTTTTTCGAGCACCGTTAGGAGACACGTGTGTGCGTTTTCACTCGTACGCCACAGCCTTTTTTCTGCATTAAGCAGTAAATGGGCTGCTGTGAAGGGTACGAAGGTTGAAGTGAAGGGTTCGACAAAAGAGTATTTTGGGGCAAATCAAATTGCTGTCCATGTGACACTCTAGCCATTGGCTAATTAATGCCTTACTTTCCAAACCCTTATATCCTACATATCTGTGCAGATTTCAGCAGAACAAGAAAGAAAGCCTGTTTCAGAAAAGATGGCAATATACTGTCTCTGGTTTGGGAGAACAGAATAAAAGGGGCAGAAAGGATCAACTGAAAAGGTAGAGAATGAACTTCGTTTGGGGCATGTGGCATTTAAACTGCTGCTGATAACTGAATTTGTATTCTCAAAATAAAGCAAGAAAAGGATCAGAACTAAAACACTGAGGGTAAATCCACAGAGGACACTAATTAAAAGAGTTGGGATGGAGGATAGCCTAACCACTGCCTCCTAAATTGAGAAGAGACACCATGGAAGGAAACTGAGAAACTTCTTTTTAGTATAAAAGGATCAAAGGCTTCAACTTCATTGGCATTCCAGAGGAGAAATATCAGAGTGATCTTGAGCAGAACTGAGCAAAAGGCCCTATGCTATTCACTGGGAGTATAAAATGACCAGATGTTCCCAGTTCAGAGCCATTTCAAGAATCAAGAATTAGTGGTTTTGCAGCAGGTTAGTCACTTAACAGTGCTAAGGTAGCTCAGAGAATTCGAAGCATCTCTGGCACAAAAACGTTCTTGTATGCATTTCAGTCCTCAGCCTAATACAAGTTGTTGATTTGCAGCAAAGGCTTTTTCCCTTTCTAAAAGAACAGAGACGGTGCAGGTTCTGACATTTGTGCAGTAGCTGTACAACCTCTCTTCCTGCAGTTTCCTTCACATGACTTCTAAAACAGCATGTTGTATTTCACAAGCTCTTTCCCAACTTGGTATCCACTTCTGTGCCAGAATTCAGTAAACCCTCTAGGCCATGATTTCAGCTTATTTAAAGTCTGTGGGGATTTGACCTTGACTTAGCGCAAGCTTGTGTCCATCCATTAATTTCACTGACATTTAAGTGTTCAGCCTCTGCGCAGCAAACAATAAGTAACTTGCCTGCTGGTAGTTCTCGTAAGACCCATTTTCTTAAAGGTTGCATTAGAAACAGTGACTACAGACAGGGCAGAAATACAATGATAACATTACCGCTTTTTTTTTCTGGAGCAAACCTTAAACCCTGAACAGTAACTATGAGCAAAACCCACTTGCTTTCTAGTTACTTAATTTTGATTGCTTTTGGTTCTTAAGAATCAGTGCAGTCCTCTGTTGTGCCAAAGTGCAACGTGATGTTTTTAACTGAAAGAATGTGTCTTTGAGCTTTTCTGTAAAGCGTGTGACTGGTGTCCATGTGAAAGCAAGGTGTGAGCTTCAAAAGTAATCTGTCTTTCCTAGTCTTCATGCCAGACAGTGTTCTTCCAGGAACATGAGCATGGAATCATAGACTCATTCAGGTTGGAAAAGACCCTTGGGATCATCGAGTCCAACCATCAATCCTACTCTACAAATTCACCCCTAAAGCAGATGCCTCAACACTGCAG
>VXBP01010176.1:25035-262124 GCA_013400115.1 Rhinopomastus cyanomelas
GTACCTTTTTCTTCAAAATCTGGAGAGAATCAGCTCATTTGTAACAAGTTTCCTTTTCAGATAATGTTTGTACAATCTGGTTAACTTATGAATTACAGCACAGGGTGCTCAAATAAGGGTCCACTATATATGAAGTGCAATATGGTTTGCTGTTTCATAAAATATGATACAGATTTTTAACTGGGGGAGGAGTAAGAAGAACTGTGAGTTCTATAGGCTGTTGTGCAGCCTAATTTCAGAATGTCACTCAGGGGAAAAGGTTCTATTATTAGTTCATTCATCACAAGATGAATGATGAATCAAACTCGTTCCTAAATGTTTGTTTATAACAATGAAAAGCAGTCATGTGTCGAATGATTTCACCAAATTGCTCAGGCTTCATTGCCAGGTTGAACCAGTGAAGCGCGGCTTGCAGAACTTGCTTTGGAAAAGCTGGAAGGGAATAAGGGAAGTGGTGATGCCAGTAATTAAGCAAGTTAAATGATCCTTTTCCTTTCTAAACTCAGATATGGAGCTAGGGTCCACTGTTGGAACACTGATCTTTCAAGCTGGACTGAGGTCATACCATGATAAATTGACCCAGGTCAGTTCTCTTCCATTAGCAATTTCCTATAGATACTAATGGCCTTGATGATGATAGAAAGTCATTATCTATTTTAAGATACATTTTCAAAGAAGTAGATTGTTCTAATAATAAATTGCTATCTAAAAGGACTTAAACTGTAAACTATAAAAAGACAGATGGGAGGATGCATATTCTATGCAAACATTATGCAGACCTTGCATAACACATATTCTAACACAGTAAGACAGCAGGTTTCCCCTACAGTGGGAATGACAATGGAAAATTTAACACTTTATATTTCCACTGCGATTCAGTATATTCTTTTCAAAAAGCAGAAAGCCATTCTTACAGTTCACAATGGTGAGTCATGCTTTGAGTGGCATCTAATGTGCTGCATTATCTGACCACTGAAAATGAATGAGTAAGAATCTGTTAGATAGGTCACTGGAACCACCAATAGCTCACAGAATCACAGAACATTAGGGACTGGAAGGGACCTCAAAAGATCATCTAGTCCAATCCCCCCACCACAGCAGGATCACCTAGATCAAGTGGCACAGGAACATGTCCAGGTGGGTTTTAAATGTCTCCGGAGAAGGAGACTCACAACCCCCCTGGGCAGCCTCTTCCAGTGTTCTGTCACTCTCACTGGGAAAAGGTTCCTTCTCATATTGATGTGGAACCTCCTACATTCCAGGTCACAGCACTGCCCCTTGTCCTGTCATTGGATGACACTGAGAAGAGCCTGGTTCCATCCTCCTGACACTCACTCTTCACATATTTATAAACATTAATGAGGTCAACCCCCAGTCTTTGTTTCTCCATATAAGTGCTTCTAAAAACAATGCTACATGCTAGTAGTCTATAAAATAATCATGCTGTCGATACTGATGTTGGTTTGATAATTCAATCAGTGAAGAATTTTTAATGCAAGAATAGATATTTCTCTGATAGCACACGATAAAATAATTACAATTTAAGAATTTTTAAAGCAGCGTCAAATTTGTGTAATTTGGCTAGCAAAAACCCCAACAAAACAGGTAAGAACTGTAACTGTGAACCTTAATTTTAACAAATCTTCTGCCTTCAAATGTCTCCAGGTCATAAGTAGGACAGCTATAACCCGACAATACCGACCTTAGTAAGGGATTGGAAAATGTCTGAAGAACGATCACTTCAGAGTACAGTGCACCAGAGCCATTAAGTGCTTTAGATGAATAAGACCTTGAAAATCCATAGCAATTTTGTGCAAAGACAATAATAAAATAATTTAAATTGGGTATCATATGTTGAGACAGCAGGGCATCCACAAAATGTGTATGAGCTGCTAAATTTTGTACCAGTTGCCTTTCAGAAATGATGTTTCAACCTTACGAACATGAAATATTCACAAACCTTTCCAAATTCTGTTTGCAAAGCAGTTGTGTAATAGTTATACTTAATATGTCAGAAAAGGAATTCTTTCACTGTAAAACATTTGGTTAGGTCAGACATGTGGTGATTGATGGACTGTTGTGAAACTGAGGGTAGCAAGCAGACATTTTCTGAAACAAAAATAGTTTGTTTACTTGAGGGCTTTGCTGCTTCTGCTTCCTGCCGTATATAGGATGGCTGCAACAGTTACCATGGCAAACTCAGTTTATACTTCATTGCATAGTGCCTTTAAAAATACCATTCCTGGAGATCTGAGCTAAGTATTGTATTGGAATTATTTGGCACTGAAATGGAAATGCTTTGACTGTTCTGTTTAGAATCAAATTTCTATAATTAATGAGTGTTACTGTAATGCTACTGAATGTTCAAAGTCCCTAATAGCCTGGTGGCAAAGCTAAAGTGAAAGAACCAATAGTCTGATATAGATGCTGTTTCAACTGAGGTAGAATTCTGTGCATCCTTTGATTCAAATGTTACGTATTGTTTATCTAAGACTGTTGAAACAAGAGCACTCTGTTGATCTGAGCACAGAGGGATGCAGCCATTATTGTACATGCCTAGAAGAATCACATTTTTCTTATCTCTATTGCAGTTTAAGATAAGGCTGTGTCTGTCTTGGTACTTGCTATTCTGAAATATGTTTGCTTCCAATAATGGTGGAAGGGCAGGTAATTTTTCCAGAACGAGATGCACCATTTTCTTGTTATTTTGCTTCATAACACACATCAAATCACTACACACTGCTCTAGAATGAGAGGTACCCGGGCCTTTACCCGAGCTCTTAATTTTGTATGTATTTTAATATATGTAAGGTTGTCGGTCTCTTCTGTAGACTCAGAAAGAATCGTGGAATGGCCTAGGCTGGAAGAGACCTCAGAGATCATCTAATTCCAACCCTAGGCAGGGACACTTCTCACTAGACCAGGTTGCCCAAAGCCCTGTTTAACATGGCCTTGAAAACTTTCAGGGAGGAGGCATCCGCAGCCTCCCTGGGCAACTTATTCCAGTGCCCCACCACCCTCATAGTGAGGCATTTCTTCCTACATTCTAATCTAAATCATAGAATGGCTCAGGTTGGAAGGGACTTTAGAGATCATCTACTCCCATCTCCCTGCCGTGGGCATGGATGCCTCTCAACTAGACTTGATTGCTCAGGGCCTCATCCAACCTGGTCTTGAACACCTCCAGGAAGGGGGCATCCATAACATCTCTGGGCAATCTATTCGAGAGTCAAGTACCCTTGTACTTAAGAACTTATTCCTAAGATCTAGTCTAAACCTACTCTCCTGAAGTTTAAAACCATTACCCCTTGTCCAAAATCTACCCTGTTTTAGCTTGAAACCATTCCCCCTTGTCCTTGCACTGGAGTGCCTTATAAAAAGTCCCTCTCCAGCCTTCCCGTAGGCCCTCTTCAGGTACTAAAAGGCTGCTATAAGGCCTCTCCAGAGCCTTCTCTTCTCCAGGCTGAAAAGCTCCAATTCCCTCTGCCTGTCTTCATAGGACAGGAGCTCCAGCCCTCTGATCATCCTTGTGACCCTCCTCTGGACTCACTGCAACAGTTCCATATCCTTCTTGTATCTGAGTTGCAGAACTGGACATAGAACTACAGGAGGAGTCTCAAGAGCAGAGTGAGGGAGAGAATCACCTGCCTTGAGCTGCTGGTGACATTTCTTTGGATACAGCCTAGGATATGGTTGGCCACCTTCTGGGTTGCACACATACATTCTTGGCTCATGTTGAGTTTCTCATCTACCAACACCTCCATGTCCTTCTCAGGAATGAAATACTTTGTGTAATGCCAACACATTCAGAGATTGCTCTGAAATAATTTTGGCAGTATAGAGACAGAGATTAAAGTTTAAGTAATATAAATCATATAAACCTCATCAAGTTCATTTGCTATTGTATTTCTTTCTTTGTTCTATTTAGTTATGAATTACCTGACATTCCTTTCCAGAAATTAAAAATCTTTAGCATGCCTCGAGGCATGTTTTCCTATTCCATCAAAATGCATGTGTGAGCAAACCAGGGAGAAAAGAAAGCTTTCCAGACCTTACTTTTTTTGATGATACTACAGCTCCAAGGGAAAAACAGAATAGTCCTCTGTGTGCTCTGGCTTTTGCTTGCTTCCTTTACAGCACGGGGACGATCCCAGGCACCAGGAACTGTTGAAATACCCAGGCTCTGGCTATGCCCCCTGACTAGAAACCACATTTCCTTACTAGGGATTTCAAGAAGGGAGCGCAAAACTCCCGTAGCCACAAAGGACTATCAGCATACCACAGAAAGAAAAAGAACCTCACTGCAAACAAAGCCATGCTAATTCACTTCTCAACTATTTAGAAGCAAAGACATTGAGTAAGTTTTGCTATCAGACTGCTTGACCATGTAACTCCAACTTTTCTTTCCCCTTTCTTAGGTATTCTTGGCGCCATCAGCTGCGGGAATTTAAAAGTGAATATCGAGTGGTGGCCCTGGATTTGAGAGGTTATGGAGAAACAGATGCTCCATCTCACAAAGAAAACTACAAGCTAGATTGCCTGATAACAGATATAAAGGATATATTGGAATCTCTAGGTACGTTAGCGGAAGACAAACTGTTTAGCTCATAGAGGACTGGGTTTTCTCAACAGAAGCCCATAAAGCTCTAGCACTGAGGGTTTTTTTAGCTGCATCCTCTTTAACATATAAACTTTATAGATATGTATAGCTACAAATCTAGGAATGCTCGACTATTATAAATGAAAAAGGGTTGTTTTCTAATTACGATACGTACGTCAGGATAAACAATAAGGAAATACATGCTTTTCCATCATGAGTTTCTACTCTGATAGCACTTGCAGGCCAAAGAATTTAATTCAGGTGACAATTTTTTTTGCACAAACAAGGTAGGATAAATATTGTGGATTTTATAACGATGGTGACAGTACATCTGCTGTATTGAAATCCCAAAATACTACTGCACAGTAGTCAGTTCTCAGGAGCTGAATCATTCTAACCTACACAACAGTAGGAGCAGAAGGGAGAAAAAGGGATGGATGGCTCCCTGTGGTAATGGGCTACAGCTGAAGCAAGTTGCCCCTCCAATTCAGTTTGAAGTGTAGCTGGTTTTGGTGATAAATTACAACATGTAGTGAAGGGTTTTCCCTTTCTGTACAAATAGCGAAACAAGATATTAGACTGTCACTCTCTGAATCATTTTAATCCCCTGATAGTCTAGGGATAATGAAATAACTTTTATAGCATTTCACAAGAAGAACTAGTAAAGCAGTAATTCTAGCTCTAGAGATTGAATTTAGATTTGCCTTGCCTGTGATGTTTGAACATTGCCAGAAGATTGGGTGGGCAATCTCCACACTGTGTTTACATTTTCCAACCTTTGCTGGTTGTGTTAATCTCCATGGTAATACCATGGTTATGCTTGAGAAGAGCTCTCATCTTAATTGAGTTTCATCGGGGTTTAAATTTTTTTTCAAGAAATATTTTTGAGGCTTGTAATATGGGTTCTAACTTCAAGTTAAATTCTTTTGGAGCACCTGATTATATCAAAGTGTGCCAGAAGATTTATATTCAAGTGCTTTGACAACTGTGTGCAAATTTATGTCAGAATTTGAAATACGTTTTATACGTTTAATGTAGAGTGTTTGCTAAGCACTACAATCTTCAATGAGAAGGGTGGTGGTATCTGACACTATAGTATGTCTTTTCCATCACTGGTTCAAGGAGGAATAGTTAGGCTTTTAAAAAATTGGGTAATTATTTTTCTTCTTTTATTGCTGTTAAATTACCATTTCTGTTGGTAAGTACATGGATGCAGGAGACTTTAACGTCTGTCATCTAAACAGCATATGGAGGAAAGATACAGACTTACTAAGTTTATAAATGCAAGCATTTGTGTATATATGTGCTATAGATATATATAGCTATTATGCAGAATCACAGAACGTTAGGGATTGGAAGGGACCTTGAAAGATCATCTAGTCCAGTCCTCCTGCCAGAGCAGGACCACCTACACCAAGTCGCACAGGAACATGTCCAGGTGGGTTTTAAACATCTCCAGAGAAGGAGACTCCACAACCCCCCTGGGCAGCCCCTTCCAGCGCTCTGTCACCCTCACCACGAAGAAGTTCCTTCTCAGATTGCTGTGGAATCTCCAGTGTTCCAGCTTACCCCACTGCCCCTTTTCCTGTCAGTAGATGAGACTGAGAAGAGCCTGGGTCCATCCTTCTGACACTCACCCTTTATGTATTTATAAACATTCATGAGGTCACCCCTCAGTCTCCTTCTCTCCAAGCTAAAGAGATCGAGCTCCCTCAGCCTATAATGCTAATGTTTTGTTTCAAAAGAATTCATGGCCTCAGAAGACTGTTCAGTCTTTCTATCTGCAGTTTCAAACTCTGAACTCCCTCAACATGAGATACATTATATTGACTGCAAGGTGAATGGTGTATCTGACCCTGCACTGGACATGATGTGAACAGGATGGCCATTTGGATACCAGATTACTTAAATCTGACACTGAGGTAGTAAAGTACAGTGTATTTGAAGTCTAAATAAATTATTCTAATTATCAATACTATTTTTAAACTGTAATAGTGCACTATTTTTTCTGGCTATTAGTAATGTAAGTAGTGTGACATTAAATAGGTACATTAGTAGATGTGCTGTACCACCTACTTTGCCCACTAGTGATTGTTTTGTATGTGATAATTTGTATGGATACAAATTCCACTGAAATAAAGGTACAAATATGTGTTTATGTGGTAGGATACAACAAGTGTGTCTTGATTGGCCATGACTGGGGAGGAATGATCGCTTGGTTGGTGGCTATATGTTACCCTGAAATGGTGACCAAGCTGATTGTGGTTAATTTCCCTCATCCTTCTGTGTTTACAGGTGAGTTTTATATAGTCTTTGTTAATCCAGAGTATTTTCACTTTTACTGCTATTGTGTTTGTTGTGAGGCTGCTACAGTACGAGCTACTTCCTCTTGTAGATGTTTAGTAGATCAATTATCAGTACTTGGTGCCTCTCACAATCTGAAGTCTATTTCAGGAAGCATGTAGTCCAATCCCCTTGCCAGAGCTGGACCATCTAGACCAAGCCACACAGGAACATATCCAGGCAGGTTTTAAACGCCTCCAGAGAAGGAGACTCTCCACAACCCCCCTGGGCAGCCCCTTCCAGGGCTCTGTCACCCCCACCGTGAAGAAATTCTTTCTGATATTGATGTGTTCCAGCTGACACCCACTGCCCCTTGCCCTACCATTAGATGACACTGAGCAGAGCCTGACTCCATCCTCCTGACACCCACCCTTCAAATATTTATCGACATTAATGAGGTCACCCCTCAGTCTGCTTTTCCTCAAGCTAAAGAGATCCAGCTTTCCTCATAAAGGTGGTGTTTCCTAGTACCTGCAGACATTCTGGGCTTGCTCTGAGGAAGACACGTATTTCAAGAGGTGTTGGTTCTTGCAACTCATGAGAGACACAAAATTACAGTTTAAAAAATATTTGGCTATAGCATCTTCTTATGTTATGTACGTTCCAATGTATTAAAAAGTGATGCTGTGTAATTCTTGAAATTGCCAGGAAAACAACAGGATTGATGCTGGTTTTAGAATGTAAATGGGTGCTCATCTACAGTTTTCTGTGCATCACGTCTTTGATCAGAGAAATACTTAAAGATTTGTATTACTGCCTTATTCCACAGCTGAACAATATGCTTTGGACTATCTACACATATAGATCTCCAAATGATTAAACTCTCAGTGTCACTGCCCTCCCCTAAGCATTGGGAGGCTTCTGGTTGGCTGTTCCTATTACACACATAAAAGAAGTATGTTTTAATGGCCACATCATAGACTTACTCTTGAAGTAATAATCACACTTTGTCACACAGCCTGCTCTAATGTAGGATTTTTGAAGCACTCCTTTCCGTTTAAGAATAGTATTAGATTAACAGTAATTTTGTTTGAGTCATCAGTTTTGGTTTTTAATTCGTGGGCATTTTTGTTTCAGAATACATCCTGCGACATCCATCACAATTGATTAAATCTGGTTACTACTTCTTTTTCCAAATGCCATGGTTTCCTGAACTCATGTTTACAGTAAATGATTTCAAGGTGAGCAAAATGAGTGCTCTTGTTTATATAGTTAACTACTGGTGATGGAATAATTGCCACCTACGTGAATCACTACTGATGCAGTTACAATTACTGAAAAAGAGTACAGAGCTTTCTGATTTTTCACCTTAAGCTTCATATATTTATATAAGTGCAGAGAATGTGTGAGATTATTGCTTTTGCATTTCTGGGAGGCATTCATGTATAGACTTTTAACCTCCAGCACTGCAGCACATTACTCCAACTAGACAGCTGGTTTTACTTGCACATGGGTCAGTGGGACATATCTGTGGGACAGATTTTAGAAAGATGCAACCTGTTGAAGGCGAGAAATCCCATTTTCCAGCTATCATATAGTGACATTTTATGCTTCCTTCTTAGGTTCTAAAAAGTTTATTTACCAGCCAGGCTACTGGAATTGGAAGGAAAGGCTGCAGATTAACAGCAGAGGATATTGAAGCGTATCTCTACGTCTTTTCACAACCTGGAGCATTAACTGGACCCATTAACCATTACAGAAATCTTTTCAGGTCAGTGTAACACTCTGAAACAAGGTAAAATACTTCAGGTGCTCTTGGAGGCTGAAAGTGTTACTGGCAGCTTCTGCCACTAGAGTAGAAGGAAAAACCACAAATGTGTTTCTGAAGCCTCAACAGGTAATCAAAGCATTCAGGGTCAAGCAGTGTGATGCAGAGTGAATTGTGAGAGGTATCCATTCAAAATGGTGAAAGAAACAGTGCAGAAAAGGAAAATATTTGTTTCAAAGTCTAATAAAGCAAAGACTCTCATTCACAGAATCCATGGTAATCACTAAAATCCATCTCTAAATACTACTTAGAAAATTAACTTCAGTTAATTGTTTACACTGTAGTTCGCATTAACGAATAATAAGATCTGTGAAGAGCTTTTTATTAGGTAATACAACTAGATAATATGGCATCCAAGTACATTACCCTCGTTAGTGATTTTACAACACCACATCTGGCTTTAATTTTATTGTGTTTGTGCCTTTTTCATTAATAACACAGGATAGGTTTTGTGCTAACTAATCCTAAAACTAACTCTCTTTTCTGTGTTCCTGCATTGGTCTCATCAGACTCACAGGTAGCAGCAAGCACATAAAGCAGGGAGCACAGAGAACCTAAAACTGAGTGATAAGGTTGCAATAAACATTTTTGCAAGGTTACTATTTATTTTCTCAAGTATTTTTCAAATTGTTTTAACTTACCTGGAAGAAGCTGGCTTGGCCTTAGAGATTAATGCCCTCTTTTTATCTCATAAAAACTTGACAAGGCCAGGTGGTCTTTTGATTTTGCATGTAGTTCACTTAGGACTTACAGCCCTAAGTGGAAGGGCTGCCCTAATTTGAAGGAATATAGCAAGAAGAGTGGGATAGAGCTATTTTCCTCTTTCTGGCCTCCAGCATTCAACAGTGCCAGAATTCCTGCATGCTTCTCTAACACAAGACCAGCTTCCCAATGTTCCTTCCCTAAATTCAGGTAGTTGATTTTTAAAGTAGATTACTTGTCATTTTCCCTGGTCCAAATCTAGTAGTACATTTACTGCACTTTCTGTGCCTTCCATGCTGTCTCTGTCCTGACAGCAGTGAGCAGGGAAATACTGGGAGGAAAACAGATCTGAGCTAGGTGCCTTCTTACACAAGCTGAGACAAAACTAGAAGGAGAGCATAGATGGTATATTTTCTTCTAAACAAAATCATCAGGAAATACATGAGATGAGTGTGCTGGTAACAGTAAACTTAACTTAAAGCTATGCAGAAAGTGGTTGATAACATCAGCTGCAATTTCTAGAGGCAATGGGGAGCTGGGCCTCTGCAACTGCACTGCAGGAGCCCCCAGGGTAGGACTAACGAGGAGCTGGAGAGACATGAGCACCCTGAGCCTCGTTAGTTCCATTTGCCACAGCACCTCACATCAGTGAGTGTGCACATTAACCAGATGCTTCTCTGACAATAACAGTGAAGCATCTGTGCTAGCTGAATGGTTATGGGATTCCATTCAATGAGACGAACCTATGAGTTGCATTTGTTTAAATTACTGTTTCAGGTCTTTTCAGGCTCAAAAAAACCCACTGGTTATTAATTAGGAAGAACCTTCACAGCTATTAATTAATTCCTCTGCGTGTGTGTGCGCATTTTTGCTTTATCAAATGAAAGGATACCTACACTGAATTCAGAGAGTATTACTTCAGCTGCTGTCAGACACAATACAACAGGCTTTCAACTGCAAGGAAAAGATTAGTCTTGAGCTCATGTAGTTCTTGCCACCAATTGTGCTGGTCATCGCTTATGGGATGTGAGTTATTAAATATTAACACTGGATTGAAATTTTTGCATCCTCTCATACAAGCCATTAAACAGCATTTAGGTGCCTTTGACTTGTATTCACTGTAACTCCAGAGAGCAGGCACTAGTGACCTACGTGTTAAAAGTTTGCAACTCATTACTATCCACCTGGAGTTTTTGTTCCTCAGAGCTTCATTTTTCATGAAAGTTATTTCCAAAGAGATGACTGAAATCACCTACTTCCACCAACACATCCTCATATAAATAGCACAGCAGTTGTTCCCTTCACTACACTTTAGAAACAAACACTTTTGGAATAAAAATCATAAAGCGTTTGTATCATGCTTAGTTACGAGAGACAGGTAGGCAGCTGAAACTTTATACTGCTATGCTCTGTTTTATAGAAAATGTGATGAATTCTTTTAATAGCAGTGAAGAAGTGCTTCATTACTTTTTTACAGAAAAACTGTAACAGTGCTGTCACAGTTTAAGTCTCTTTTTCAAAGACTTAAACTCCGTGAGTGGAACATCCCTTTCTAAATGTGAAATCTGTGTGTCAATCCTTGTTCAATCCAGGCCTCAAATAAAGTCCTATATTCCAGGCTGGAAAGAATATAGTGTGGCTCAGAGGCAGTGAGGAATGACAGTTGTTTATCTATGCAGCGGGCAGAAAAGCCCACTAGACTTTTTCTAAGTGAGGCTCCAAACCTTGGGAGGCACTTAGATGCAGAAGATTAATACTAAACCCTAAAGTGGTAAAAATCTACAGAAAAACCACAGAATCACAGAACATTAGGGATTGGAAGGGACCAGGAAAGATCATCTAGTCCAGTCACCCTGCCAGATTGCCCCCTGCCTAGACCAAGTCGCACAGGAACATATCCAGGCAGGTTTTAAACATCTCCAGAGAAGGAGACTCTCCACCACCCTCCTGTGCAGCCCCTTCCAGTGCTCTGTCACCCTCACCACAAAGAAGTTCCTTCTCCCACTGATGTGGAACCTCCTATGGTCCAGCTCACACGCATTGCCCCTTGTCCTACCATTAGATGTCCCTGAGCAGAGCCTGGCTCCATCCTCCTGACACCCACCCTTCAAATATTTATCAACATTAATGAGGTCGCCCCTCAGTCTCCTTTTCTCCAAGCTCAAGAGACCCAGCTCCCTCAGACTTTCCTCATCAGGGATGTGTTCTACTCCCTTCATCATCTTTGTGGTTCTGCACTGGACTCTCTCCAGCAGTTCCATGTCCTTCTGGAATTGAGGTGCCCAGAACTGGACACAATACTCCAGATATGGTCTCACTAGGGCAGAGCAGAGGAGGAGGAGAACCTCTCCTGATCTGCTAATCAGCCCCCTTCTGATCCAGCCCAGGATGCCATACCGTAGGCCGCCTTAGCCACACTGCTGGCTCATGTTAGAAATACAGAACCTCTGTTGCAAACAACTGCTGATTACAGACAGGTCAGAAGATGCTTTCACTGTAACAATTTTATGATCCTTAAAAACTAAGAAAGAACTTTGAGTTATGAGAGAGTTTTCTTGTTATTGTAGAAACTATAATGGAACGTAGAAAGTTTGCAGCGAGACTCATTGTGCTGACATGATTTTCAAAAGCTAAGTTGACTGAAATGTATCTTGGTGATTTTTTGTTAAAATAAGTATGGTTTTTTTCCTAAAGCTGCCTACCTCTGCAGCACCACGAAGTCGTCATGCCAACCCTGCTGTTATGGGGAGAAAGAGATGCATTTATGGAAGTTGAAATGGCAGAAATTACACGGATTTATGTTAAAAATCATTTCAGATTAACTATTTTGTCTGAGGCCAGTCACTGGCTCCAGCAGGATCAACCTGACATAGTGAACAAGTTGATATGGACCTTTCTAAAGGAAGAGATCACAAGAAAAAGAGAATGACTGTTTGTACACGTTTTAAGGGGTCTTCATAAAAGTTCTTCAGATTTAAAACCTAAATGTTATCAGGGTCATATTTCCAGCCTGCCTTCTATTTGGAGCTCTGTTAGAGAAGTGTTTTTGATGTACTGTACATTTGGACACCAATGTTACTGCTAAAAGAAGTGAGTATGAGAATATATAATTTCAACATTGGTTTGACTTGTATATTTGTATTTTGCACATAAAAACACCTGCCTTAAAATATGTATGTATTTGTACAGGAAAAAATCATGGAGAGTTGCTTGGGTTTGTTTTCTTCCTTGCTTTACAGTTGTAATGTGTGGTGCCTTTTACAAATTTATTATCACAGAATCACAGAACATTAGGGATTGGAAGGGACCTTGAAAGATCATCTAGTCCAATCCCCCTGCAGGATTGCCCCTTGCCCCCTGCCTAGACCAAGTCGCACAGGAACATATCCAGGTGGGTTTTAGTCTCCAGAGAAGGAGACTCTCCACCATCCCCCTGCGCAGCCCTTTCCAGTGCTCTGTCACCCTCACTGTGAAGGAATTCCTTCTCAGATTGATGTGGAACCTCCGCTGTTCCAGTTCACAGTTATTGCCCCTTGTCCTACTATTAGATGACACTGAGAAGATCCTGGCTCCATCCTCCTGACACCCATCCTTCACATATTTATAAACATGCATGAGGTCTCCCTTCAGTCTCCTCCAAGCTAAAGAGACCCAGCTCCCTCAGATTCTCCTCATAAGGAAGGTGCTCCACTTCCTTCATCACCCTCGTTGCTCCGCACTGGACTCCCTGCAGCAGCTCCACATCCCTCTTGAACTGAGGGGCCCAGAACTGGACACAATACTCCAGAGGTGGTCTCAGCAGGGCAGAGTAGAGGGCGAGAAGAACCTCTCTCTACCTGCTAACCACTCCCCTTCTGATCCACCCCAGGATGCTGTTGGCCCTCTTGGCCACAAGAGCACATTGCTGGCTCATGAACATCCTGCTGTCCACCAGGAACCCCGGTCCCTTTCTCCTACACTGCTCTCCAACAGGTCAGTCACCAACCTATACTGGTACCTGGGGTTGTTCTCACCCAGACTCTACACTTGCTCTTTTTATAGTTCATTACATTTCTCCCCGCCCCAGCTCTCCTGCCTGTCCAGGTCCTGCTGAATAATGAAACCAGAGTGGTGCCATACTGAAGGAGTTTTCAATCTAGACTAAACTGATTTTTCTTAATGTATTTTACCATTCATCAGTAACTAACTCTTTTTATTATCTGTATTTTATCATATTGAATGAAGAATTTCCAGACACATTTCTAGTCTCCAAGTAAATAATGATATGTATCTTGTTGAACTGTTGAATGCAGCTGCTCTGTGCATTGTGTTTTTCTTTCTGAACTAAAAACTGGGAAATCTGTATGCTCAATGTGTCTGAACAAGAGAAATGGACAATTAAGTTATAACATGTACCAAATCCACATCTGTTGAATAAAATGCAACTTACACTACTCCCTTTATCAGACTTCCTATACAGAGATTTCTTCCTGAAGCTAAGAACTGGGTTTGAATAGCTGTTTGTCCATTGCACAGCTGTTGTCATTTCTTAGAAAAAACACCCTGTTGCTGGCATTATCCTTCCTGTGACAACAACTACTGTTCTTGTTTCCAAGAACTGCTGCCATGGTCCTGTCTTTATAGGAGGAGGAGATACAGTCATTATAAGAACAGAGGGTAGAATTAACTTGCATGTGATTGCAGGGAAGAAGAAAACTGGATGCTACCTACAAAGCAAAAGGAAGCATGAAACCCAAGTTCCCAGAATTGGTGAGTCACCTGCTTGTAGGGCCTCTCTCCACTTGCTGAGCAAGCACAGTGTCCTGAGAACAAGCAAGGATGAAGAAAGCTCCATCAAGGGAGGCCCTGGAGCCAGATGAGCCTGAATCAGCTCTCGATACCAGAGCAGAAGAGAACTGACAGTTACCAGGGCGTTCCAGCAAGTCCCACACTGTCACGTTACTTTTTTTAAGCCATCGTGTCCCACACAAGTAGTAGGCACAGCCCCTGCTCACATCTGCTCAGTATAACCTTTGCAAGAATGTGGGCTGAGGAGTGTTCTCAGCTGAGTACTAGCTCATGTCTGACTTAGCTGCTTCTGGTGTGATTTGAATCTATCCAGCTGGCAACAAAGCACCACACAGCTACTTGCTCACTCCTACTCCAGTCTGGTGGGATGGGCAAGACAAAATACCCAAAAAAGCCTTCAAAGACAAAGGATCAGTTATGGTCACAGGCAAAAGATAGCCTTGACTTGGGGAAATGAAATCAATTTAATTCGTTTTCAAAAAAACAAAACCACCACCATTCCATCAACTGGAGTAGGACATTACCTTCCATGATCTCCCTCCTACAGGAAGATCTTCCACAACTTCTCCAACTAGTGTGGATCTGTTCTGTGGGCTGCAATCCTCCCAATGACTCACCACTCTACCACTCACCTCCCTTAGAGTCATGGCCTTTTTCAGGATTCGTGCCCTCCTGAAGTGTGGGGCTGCACATGGGACTTTTCTCCACTGTGGATCTCTAAGGGCTGCAAGGGCTCAGCATACATCTGACCCAGGCCAAACTGCAATGGCTGCACTGGTGTGCTTCTCTGCTCCTTCTTCACTGAGCTGGGTATCCACATAGTTTTCTCTCATCCTACTCTCAAAAACACAGACCTCTCCCAACAAAGGGACTTTGCCAACAGGTTTTCCTCTCAGATAAGTTACTAGAGGCACTGCCAAGCTCAGTCTTGGCTAGAGGTGTATCTGACTTGGAGCTGTGAGAGCTTCAAGAAGCTGCTTATAGGAGCTACAGCAGTAGCTGAATACTTGCTACATGTCCTCTACTGTACACAAACCCAGCACAGCTTCCTTCGACACAGTTTGCAAACCAAGAGGCAGTGTTCCCTCTGCCCTGTAAACACGGCACCACTCTGGCCTTTCCTGCTCTGGGCAGGTAATCTGCCTTTGCGGGTAATTTCACCCTGAGTATTATCAGCATCTATCAATTTAATTGGTCACTGCATCTTTTACTTAAAGTTGGAAAGGTTCATGTCTCAGAAAGATGCTCGTAGAGCAACTTCGGTTTAACTTCTTGGCAAGGAAGCCGGTGCTGACCGGAGCTCTGGCTATAGAACAGAGATGCTGCTCCCATTCTCCCGGTGCAGAGAGGCTGCTTTTAAACCAACGGCACCGATTACGCGGCCGGCGGCCTGCAGAGGGCGCTCTCCCCGCAGTGGCCGGTTCGGAAGAACTGCGCGATAAAGCGCTTCCGGCTGGCCCTGCACCGCCCCGGTCCCCTCCGCTTCAGCCTGGGCGCAGGGAGGGAGGCGGGCCCTCTCAGCTGTTGGCCAGTAGCCCGCGGGGAAGGGCGGGACCAGGAGGTGCGCCGCTGGTCCTTATTGGAGGAGAGCACAGCTGGCCATGCCCCCCCGAGAGGGCGCGGGGAAAGCGTTGCAGTCCGCACCACGGGGCACCGTATCTCGCCGTGAGACGGTTCCATGCTGCCGGCAGCGGCACGGGACGCATCAGGGTCAGCGACGTGAGGTGTCCTGGCAGTTGCTGCGCACGCAGCGGGTCGCCCCATCAGCAGCGTCGACTCGCGTCCCGCTGGCACATGGCGCGCTGTGGCGGCGGCGGCGTCGCGCCGCGGGGCCCTAGCCCGGCGGTAGCGGAGCGGCAGTGTCTGAAGCAGGCGGTGGCCGAGCAGCTCCGGCAGGACCTGGGCAGGTGGGCGCAGGGCGCCGAGCCCGCGGGCAGTTCCGTGCGGGGCGGGGCCGCGGCAATAACGGTGCTGCACTCCCGCAGGTTGCTGGCGGAGGGGACGTGCTCCGACGTGACCATCCGTGTCGGGGAGGCGGCACTTCGGGCGCACCGGGCTGTGCTCCTCGCACGGGCCCCGCGGCTCTTCGCCGAGCTAGGCGAGGGGCGGCCGTCCCGGGACGTGCTGCGGCTGGACGGCGTGGGGCCCGCCGAGGGCAGGCGCTTCCTGCGGTGAGTGCGGGGATGGCAGGTGTGTCGTGGGGTCGGCCCTGCTTTCCTTGTGGCTTTTTGCTTCTTCTCTGCCGCTGTTAACATCTGTCGGAGCTTCCTCATTCACAGCGGTACCTTCGCAGCCTTCCTGCAGCATCTGCTTAGCACTACCTCGCAACTTTCTTTTCTGCAGACAGTGCGGAGGTGCATTCTCTGCCATAGCCCGCAATGGAAAGGGTTTGTAACAGAGAAAAGGCATCACAACTCCTGTGTGTATCCTTTAAAAGTGCCTGTGCCTCCTAATACCTTTGTTAGCAAGCTTACCTCAGGAAAGCAACACAGGGAAAACACACCAGTGACACTTCAAACAAAACAAAGATAAAGATTTAGAAACCAAAGATAAGTTCCACCAGTGCAATTAAGATTATTCAAGTGAATGCATGAAGTTACAAGA
Organism: Rhinopomastus cyanomelas; assembly: GCA_013400115.1. Classification (NCBI taxonomy): domain Eukaryota; kingdom Metazoa; phylum Chordata; class Aves; order Bucerotiformes; family Rhinopomastidae; genus Rhinopomastus; species Rhinopomastus cyanomelas. The sequence goes on from VXBP01010176.1 coordinate 41,841, forward strand.
AACTGTGGTCCTCACTTAAGTCTTAGCCATCCACAACTTGGGCCCAACACAGCACAGCTCTTAGCACATGTCTGGTATCTCATTTGTCTTGCTCCAAACCTTAGATGAGTACGTTGTGGTGTTGGCTGGTGCCAGCGCCAGACCTCACAATGCCTCTTGCCTCTAAGCACCTCTAATCCTATAGACTGGGCAGCGCTTGCTCTTCTTTAACAAAGCTGTGGTGGTACCACCTGTGGTGATGGTAGGGCCAATGGGCACTTTGGAGCGTGCAAAGGAGCAAAGTGGTAGGGACTCTAGGGTTTCAGGGGAATTCAGAATATGCCTATGAAGTATATGCACTTGGAGGCTCTTGAGACTAGGCACAAGAAAGGGGAAGGTGCTGCAGTTCTTAAGTTTTCAAATACAGCAGTTTGTAAATAAGGTAGAATAAGGTAAGGTACTGAAGGTATATTTAAGTGTGAAAGAAAGCTTTCTCAACTAGGAGTAAACATCTAAATATTTTAACTATATCTAAATATTTAAGTCTAGTTGAATGTAAGTATTAAATTTAGTTATGTGGCACTGGTAAGTTACAGTTGAAGCCTGGCAGAAGCACTAGCAAAGAGAAGAATAAGAAACCAAAATTGTGTGAAAATGTATGTCATGTAATGCACTGGAGTTTGACCTCTGTGAACTGCTTTGGACTTGGGAAAGGAAGAGGCTTTGGTTGAAGAAAGCTAGCTTCAGTGTTCAGATGACAACTGCTAGTATTTGTGGTTGTTGAACTCAGTGGTTTCTTATCGCTAAGATGCAAATAAATTAGATCATGGCCAACCCAAAACAGTGCCTGAAATTAACAGCCTGAGTAAACAGTAGTTGATTCAAAGTAAACCAGCCATGGCTTTGACCATGTTATGCTTTGTATTAGGCAGTAGAAAGATGCTACACCTAGTGTAAGTGCAAGCAAAAACATACTTGAGGGTAAACTCCTAGATAGTAACTTCTTTCTGTGGAGTCTCTGTAAATGTTTCATTTGTAAAAAGAACTTAGGCTGTAGCAACTGCTGTTAGTGCAACAGTGTGCTTCCACTTTCATCCATGACTTAGTCACACCTCTTGCAATCTTTTCTGTGTACACAGGGGGATGAAAAGCTTGACCTTCTTTTGCATGTGAGGTTTTCATAAAGTAGCTGCACCAAATACAACACAACTTCTTTGTAAATACTTGTTCTTCAAATACAGTTCAGTTAAAATTCTGTAACACCAGATTACTAAGTAGTTGAGAATGAGAGATAATTCTTTCACAGAATCACAGACCATTAGGGATTGGAAGGGACCATGAAAAGATCATCCAGTCCACTCCCCCTGCCACAGCAGGATCACCTAGACCAAGTTGCACAGGAACATATCCAGGAGGGTTTTAAATGTCTCCAGAGAAGACTCCACAACCTCCCTGCAACTCATGTGTAAAATTATGGGTTGCCAGATTGTCACAGTCCCCACTGCACGCTGGCTACATTGGAGGAAACAAACATGACTTCAGTTTGTGTCAACAGAATTCCTTCCTTTACACTTATGCCTTACCCAGCTTACTCTTAATATCTAGGTTTGTGCAGTTCCCTCTAGTGGGTTATGATTGCAGACCCCTCAATTTCAGAAGGATAGCATGTCTCCTAGGTTCCTGAAATCTTATGGGCTATACAATTTATTCTGATATTGTCCTTCCCTTTTTATCCTTTTGCTGCTCATGCCTGTTGATGTGGTCTACCCTGCCACAGAAGGAGTACCCTCTCTGAGTGGCTGATGCATGTAATAGGAAAACAAGCTAACTGCAAAAAAGGTTTTCTGCTGCACTTACAGGTGCAATTTTTTGCTCAGCTACTATTTCCTTGCATTAAGACTTAAAAGAATTGAAAAAAACCTCCCAAAACAAATGGGATTGATAAACTGCTCTACAAAATGGCAACATGGGAAATGTGATGTGACTACCTAAACTCTGTGAAACAAGTCTTGAATTCTTGAATTTAAAATGTTCTGGAAAAGCTGGAAAATTCAGAACTGAGAAACTGAAAAGAAATTATCGTGAAGTATTTATTTCCCCAGTTAAGAGATTAAGGAAGCTGCTCCTCTAAATAGCTAAGCTGTTCTGATTTAATGGCTTTTGTTCGTACAACCTTATTGTCTGCTCTGGTTTGTAACTACAGCACCAAGTTCACTTATTGTGGTTATAAAGATGAGCTAAGCTAGTCAATAAGAATAATCATTTACTAAGCAGGAACGAGGGGAAATGTATGAGTAAGAGAGCTACATGAAGCTGTAGGTTCAGATTTAATGCTACATAATCTGTTGGGGGAAGGAAGCATTCACTGTGATGACTGGATGAAAACAGGCCTCAAAAACATGCCAAACAATATTAGCCTTATCTCCTTTCCACATACACAGAAACAAGTGTGTGTTGGTTGGGTTTGTTTAATCTGTGATTATAGATTAGAATCTTCAATTCTCAGAAGCTAAACTGTCGAGTCACAGTATATTAATGTCTTGCTTTAGAAAACACACTACCCTAATGCCATGGTTTTATGCCCAAGAAAAATACAAATCCATTTGTGAGAGATGGGTAGAAATCTTCTCCTGAGATCATCACTGTTTAAGGGGCAGATTCTTCTGAAGTGCTCAGCTTTCACAAGAAACTGGAAAACTTATTCGGCGTGCATGAGGCAATGAAGCATTTGATACTGCATCTCCTGAGAAGACATTTACTGAAATAGTATTCTCAAGGTATCAATTAAATTAAAATAACCATCTTAGCTGCAAAAATCAAGCAGACAGTTCTTTGCAGCAGCAAATCTAAAGGGAAATATAAGAAACCTAAGTGGTTAGGGTAGGTTGAAATTGTGCCTGTTATATGCCTAGGAACTCAAAAGCACTTCTCTAGTGTCATCAGTGAAGTATGTGCACGTATGTACGACTTGAAGGATAACGTGGATAAGGAGAATCTGGCAGGTAACTCTTCTCCAGATGGCCTCTGAGTGAAGCACAAGCTGCTGTAGGGAGCATCTGAAATGTGGATGCCTAATGGGTATTTATATGATTCAAAATTACTTCGGGAGAATAAGATGGGCTGTACTAACATCTTTCAGTCAAGTTTGGTGATCACAGAATGGCTTAGGTTGGAAGGGACCTGAGGGACCTTGCAGTTACAAGCCCCTTGCCATGGGCAGGCACACCTCTCACTTAGACCAGGTTGTCCATAGGCCTGTTGCACCTGGCCTTAAATACTTCCAGGGAGGGGGTATCCACAATCTCTCTGGGCAAGCAGTTCCAGTGCCTCCCCACCCTCATAGTGAGGAATTTCTTCCTAATAATTTCTTCCTGTAAATATGATGAGTATTAATCAGGCTAATTTACAGATTAGGGGCTCTAAGCACATAGAGGTACAACAACCTTAAAAACCTGTGTAAAGAGGGTCTACCAATCTTACTCTTTCAGTATGAATTTTTTTATTACTCCTGCCACGTTTTCCTGGCCCTTGCTTTCAAAATCTCATATTAAAATTCCTGTTCCCTGTATTCTTGGTTTTGCTCTTTCTCTCTTGGTGAGAATCTGTATCACACTCAGTCCTTTCAAATACAGTTCTCAAGAAGGAAGATGATTTCTCAAGGTGGTGTCTCTGCTCCTTTAGAGGGCTGTGTTCAGTTAGCATACTAAAATTACTGTGTTCCCTGTGTATTAACAATAAAGCCTTTGCCATGTAACAAGTGGCTAAATCCAAAGTGACCAGCTTTTCTGTTCAACTTTGCTAACTTCATTTTTATGGTATGAAACCACTGATAATGCATTTTATCTGTTCACAATGACTTTTTCATGCTTCATTAAGTTGCTGGAGTGCAGTATCTTTCTATAAATAGTACATCTTCGCAGTCACAGACTGCAGGATTTGTTAGCTTTTCCAGATCTTGAGCCAAAAATAAGCTGGTGGGAAAGCAGATGGGAAATAAGCAGATGGGAAAGCGGAAAGCTGGAATTACTACATGGGCAGAGAAAAAGCTCTTAACTAATCTGAACTGCACATTTTCATGCTTGCAAGCACTTCCTTTGACATGAAAATTTTTATATCTGACACTATTCACTCATATTCCTGTATCATTAAAACAGTGAAGAACAGAAACTGTTGTTCCTTTCAACCTGAGAGTACATTATACTCATAATGCTTGTTAAAGAACAAGCAACAACTGGATGTTGTTAGTTGGTAAGAAGCTCACAGCCCAGAAAGCCAACTATATCATTGGCTTTATCAAAACATGACCAGCAGGTTGAGGAACGTGATTCTCCCCCCATCTTCTCTCGTGAGACACTACCTGGAGCACTGTTGTCTGCTCTGGGGCCTCAACATAAGGACTTGGTACTGTTTGAGCAACTCCAGAGAAAAACCACAAAGACAGTGGGAGAGCTGGAGCATCTGTTCTATGAAGACAGGCTGAGGGAACTAGGGCTGTTCAGCCTGGAGAAGGTTCTGGGGGAACTTTACAGCAGCCTTCCAGTACCTAATGGGGCCTACAGGAAAGCTGGAGAGGCATGTTTTGCAAAGGCATGTAATGATGGGATAAGAGTAAAGGCTTTAAACTGAAAGAGTGTCGTTTTGATGTAAGGAAGAAGTTCTTCACTGGTGACATGCTGGAACTAGTTGCCCAAGACCGTTGTGGTCCCCCCTTTCCTGGAACTGTTCAAGGCCACTGGAAGTCTTCAAAGCTGGATAGGGACTGAGCAACCTGGTCTAGTGGAAAGTGTCCCTGCCCGTGGTGGGTAGGTGAGCTATATGATAGCTAAGGTTCCTTCAGTCCAAACCAGTGTGTGATTTGTGCCTTTTCAAGTACTGCAGAAATAAGTTTTCCAAAGATACAGCTTTAAATAGAGTTTGTTCATTATTCAGCACCTTATAGTTCAGACTGTTTTCTGTGCTTCAACTTCATTAGACAAAAATAGTGTGCATTCTGCTTTGTTTTGATCAATGTAAAAATTGCATGAGTAAACTTAGTGTCATTTTCTAGGCTTATATATTCATCTGATAAAAATCTTAAAGAAGCTGAAGAGCTGGTGATGATGAAAAAATTGTTGGAACCTGAATTAATACAAGAAGACAACAGTGCTACTCTTCAGAGTAGCCAAACAAATGGAATTTGTCTTGGAGATGGCAAAAGAATACCTCTTGATCAAAATCCTCCAAGTGGAGCTGTGCAGAAAGAAGTTGCAGTCATTGATGCAGAAAGCAGCAAGGCCAGCACAGGTAGATTTCGAAAGGGCTTGGTTTATGGAGTGTTATTTTTCTTTTAAATAATTATCCAAAGACACATACAGATGGAAGAATGCAGGCAAAGACTAAAACAATGGGTCTAAAACAGCTTATGTGGATATTGGTTGCTGTCATCTACCCAAATTCTCTGACACTGAAAAAATGAATTGCTGCTGAAGTTTGGCAGAAGCAGTGGCCAATGTGTGTTGCAGAATAAATCTGCTAGGACTTGCCAGGCATTGGACATTTGGTTTATCAGCAGTGGATTGTCTTTTCTCTGTAATACAGGAAAGTTGTCCTCTCAACATGAGTGACTTCCACACAGCTGAATCTCCAATCATTTCCTTGTTTTTAGCAAATTACACTAGTTCCAGTCTTGTTTTATGAGGATTTCAGAACCTTTCAGAATTCTTCCTGCTACAGCTGTTGAGTGAAATAAATACGATAAGGACATGTGTAACAGCATGTCCACCAGAGTTTTTGACTGCCACAGCTTTGTCATTAAGATAGAATCGAACAACATACCTGTTCAGGCAGAAGCCTGTAGCACTACATGACCTCAACCTTCTTGAGAGTCTACTTTCTTTAATGCCAAAGTATCAGATCTCTGTAGAAAAAATGAACTGCCTACCTAACCTTCTAAAAGAATAACTGTAACACTTCTGTTGAGCTCAATTATGAAGCACTGGTCAAATTTCTGACACCTTGAGCCAAAACAAGAAGTAAAATGCAAGGTTTGAAAAGCTTTTAAGGAAAATTAATTATATCAAATTATTTTAAATGATTTGTGTATTGTCAGTAGTCTAGTCCGCATCAGACACAATGAAAATAGCTATTTCTCCAGGGAGGTGGTAGAGTCTCCTTTCTGGAGACGTTTAAAACCCACTGGGATATGTTCCTGTGCGATGACTGGATCTAGGTGATCCTGCTCTGGTTGGGGGGATGGAACTAGATGGTCTTTCAAGGCCCCTGCCAATCCCTAATACTCTGTGATTCTCTGTCTGCAGGTACTTCCAAACAAGAAACTGCATCTGTGTTGGGAGAAGACCTACTGATGCTCTACAAGAATTGCTGTTGTCCGGATATTAGTATCTGCATAGAAGGCACAGATTTCCAAGCTCACAGGTAACTCACGTTTTCTAACCAAGTTTTAAACCAGTGTTTACTGTAACATTTTTAACCAAAATCAACCAGTTCAATTGCTTTTCAGTAACTTGTATCCTGCTTGAGCAGGATGCTTGGACCCAACGGCCTTTGAAGGCCTCTTCCTACCCTAATAAACTGTGTACAAACTGTGTAAAATGCTATTAAGTTATTGCTGGTGCTGTTAGTTAGCTGTGAACCATTATTTTTTAGGTCTTACATGCAAAGTGGCCATAATTTGATACTAATGAAAATTATTTCTCTAATGAACAGCAACTATTGTGAAAATAGCTGCATTTTAGCACTTCTAGCATTGCCAGTATAAACACATTTAGTCAGCACACGCTCTTGTGTAAATACTGTTTAGGTTTTCTTTGCTAGCAGAGAAAGAGATTTGAAATAAAATGAAAAGGTTATTAATAAACGATGCAGTTACTAATGCTGACAAAACTACAGCTAAGAAAATACATGTAGGTGAGTTTTTTCTGCTTTTCTGTGTCTGCAGAATATGATTTTTATTACTTCAGACATGTAGATTTAAAGATTGTCAGCCACCTTTATTAGATCTAAAGTCCAAGAACATTTAAGAACTTTGACTAGTTGGACTTCTGTGGCTTAGGAAAGAAAATTAATATGTCAGTAGCTTTCCTTGTATCTTTGACATGATCTTTTTGTTTGAGATAAGCTGGATAGCCTCTTGTTCCCTTTAAGTACATAAATAATAGATTATTAAAAACCCTCCACTACTTTTAATATTTTCTTGACACAGAAACCAGTGGGGGGGTGCATTATATTACTGACGTTAAAGTATCTTTACAGAAGACATCATAAGTGTGTGGATTTTTTTACATAATAGAATTAGGTACACACTGTATTTCTAGAATATAGTGTAGTTTTGTAGAATTTGTGTGTTTTCTGATCAACATTGTGTGTTTTCCAGCTCATAACTTTGAGAAACAAATACTCCAGTTAAAAAAGGTCAACAAAAAGATTGCATTGGCAGAGCTTCTTTAATTTAGGCCACTTACTGCCTGGAGCAATAGATCTAGTACAACCAGTGTCAAAAATTACAGGCAGTAAATCGTGGAGATGACAAGAACATTCTGAAACAGGCCTTGCATCTTGTGAACTACAGGAGTCAGTAAGAGAAATCTAACTTTGGGTATAGTAATGAAAGCAGCAGTATGATTTTTCTTCCTTTAAGGGTGTTTTTTTGAAAAATCAGTACTGTTGAACATCTTTGATAGTTACATGGACAGTGGCACTGAGTGCACCCTCAGCAAGTTTGCTGACAACACCAAGCTGCGTGGTGTAGTCAACATGCTGGAGTAAAGGGAGGCCATCCAGAGGGACCTTGACAGGGCTGGAGAACTGGGCCTATGCAAACGTCATGAGGTTCACAAAGTTCAAGTGCAGGGTTCTATATCTGGACTGGAGTAACTCCAAGCACAGACAGATGCTGGGTGGTGAATGGATTAAGAGCAGGCCCAAGGGGAAGGACTGAGGGGTGCTGGCAGACAAGAAGCTCAGCATGAGCTACCACTGTGTAAGCAGCCCAGAAGGCCAAGCATACCTTGGGCTGTATCAAAAGAAGTGTGATCACCAGCTCAAGGAAGGTGATTTTTCCCCTCCTCTAATCTGCTCTTGTAAGACCTCTCCTGTAGTAGTGTCCAGTTCTGGAGTCCCAAATACAAGAAAGAGATGGTCTGTTGGAGTGCGTCCACAAGAGAGCTACAAGGATGATCAGAGGGTTGGAGCACCTCTTCTAAGAAGACAGGTTGAGGAAATTGGGGCTTTTTATCCTGCAGAAAAGCAAGCTCATGGGGGACCTTTTTTACAAGGGACCATCAGTCTATGATAGATATAGTGATACCATTCTATGAAGTTATCAAACAATGCTCAGTTCAACCCCCCTCTCCCACTCACTTATCTAGTATTCCTTACTATGTCATAACATTTATGACCTTCCAATAGACTTGACAGTATGAGTACCAGGACTCTGACTGAGCTACCAAGCTACGATGTCCTTTATCAATGTATATTTAAGCAATACATAATTGTCTGTATTTTACCAAGTAGCTGTGTTATTTAAAACCAGTCTTTGAAATATCCACTGTAGCTGTGCCCTTAAGTTGACCTAGTCCTGTTCATTACCAACAATTTATTTAGAAGAGGCTGACAGGGTTGGAGACAGTGTATTTCATATCTCCATTATATTGTGTATTGTATCTTATAAAAACAAGATTGTGTGTGTATTCAGAATTTCACATACTTAAAGCTATGTAGTAATGCCTGTTTACATGTGGACATATCTCACTGAGGTATGAAACACTCTGTAAAAGCTTTGTTGTTATTATTGCTGGGTGAATCACAAGAGGAATGTGCAAGAGATTCCTAATGTAAAGCATTGAGACTGCTGAAGCAGTAGGAGGGAAAAGAGAGATTCCAGAATATGGGACAACTAGGAAAGAGACCATAAATTGCTTTAATTCTTCCTACACAAAATGAGAGTGCTCTGAAATATTTTAAGAGACAACAAATGCATGTAGAAGCAAAGATTCTCATGCATAATATAATACTTCCTGCCTTCTGTCACAGGAAATAAACAACATAAGGCAATTATGTAAATAATAGGAAGATCAGTAAGTGTCAGGAAAAAGGTGAATAATAATAACCTAGGTAAGATATATAAAGGCTAATACTACAACTTGTGTAAATCTGGAATGCTGAAATCAAAGCAGTTTTCATCCACTACCTTCCCTTCCTTTCTTCCCTTTCACTGTAAGAAGCTCCTGTTGCAAAGGCCTCATTTCTATTTTTGAAGACTGTGATGCTGGTCAAAATACCAAGCTACAGACTACTGGTCTTATTAGGTTTCTTTGATGAAAGCAGTTGTAAATTGATTCAGGCAGTTATTACAAGGATAGTAAGTCTAAACAGAAGTTTACTCTGCAGTGTGGAAATGCACATGGTATTGTTGTGTTGGATTTTAGCATGCAGTTTGTTTGACATTAGGATGTGCTGGCAGGTGGCTAGCCAGTTCTGAATACAAACTTTTATGCTTCTCTTTCCAATTTAGTAAGTACATGTTTTGTAGTGTCAAAAGCATTTAACAGATTCAGGATAGAACTGTTTGGCTAAAATGGGGCTGTATAAAGAAAGCTATTTAATGTTAATGAAATTAACATTTAATGTTTAATGAAATTCAATTTCATTAAAATTAAAATAGAAGCGCTCATAATAATAATAATAGTTTAATAATAATTTGAACATAAGAAACAAATTGGGGAATTCTATTACATAAATGGCAAATGTTCATGCTAATGGATTTCCTCTGTGGGAATGTTAAAGTCGTAACAAGCCATGCTTTAACTGAGAAATGGAGAGTATGGTTTGTTTCTTTCTCTAGAATACTTTGAAATTCCAAGCATGCTAAAAGAGAAGGCCTGCAGTGTACAGACGGCATCCTAACGTATAAAGGGCAAAGATTTAAGTCAGTGTTACCAGAGTCTCGTAATAAATACTTGTACCTAGGGGAATAATGTTTACTTTTCCTCTCTCAGGGCCATTTTATGTGCCAGATCTAGTTACTTCGCAGCGATGCTGAGCGGAAGTTGGGCTGAAAGCTCCCAAAAGCACATCACTCTTCAAGGGTAAGTGTCGTCTTTGCACAACGTGTGAGAGCAAAGGTAAGAGATTTAAAATCACTGCAAATATGTGTGTAGAGCACTAAGGATTATGTCTGCTTTGTCACTTTTCTTCAACCTGGCGTGTTTCCTGAGTGGTGTTTTGACTTCAGTATGAAACAGCCTCTACAGTGTATTTGTTGATACTGTCAGATGATTTGGGAAACAAGGTTTTTTTCTTTAGCGGAATACTACTAATTGTAGTTCTGTCAGTGTAATAGTACTGCTGCAAAATCAAGATAGCTCTTTTCTCATTTGGTTGTAACTTCCTTGTAAAACAATACACTTCTAATTCATTCCTTTGCTTTAATGCAGTATGTAACATGCATTATAGACTGGTAGTCACCAGTTACTCTAAGATGTATACTTCTTCCCCTGTAATTGATTTCTACATGGCTTAGTAACTGTTTTCTCCTGAGAAGTACTTCATATGATTGTTTGTTTCTTGCCAGTGTCTCCTCATTTCTGTTATTAAGAATTATACCCCTAATTCTACTTCCTCTAATTCAGTTTTATCTTTGATGCAGATTTCCATGCTGTCTTATTTAACACTTATGGCTTGCTCTGAAATGATGTAATTCTGTATAAGAGAGCAGCTGTCCAGGCTGTTGGCAAGCTCCTTCTCGCTGATTTTATGGCTATCATGTGTAGTAGTCTACAGAGAGACAACTGTGCTGGGTTTTGCTTCTGAGCATGTTGCAACACTTGTTGGGTTTTTTCATTCAGTTTTAGTTTGATTAAACAACAAGTTTGTTGTTTATGTCTAATATTAATATACACAGCGCTTGTGGGTTCTGAAAGCTGCACACTGAGGCGTACACATAAAAGTACAATAATCTATTGTTCAAGAGATAGTGTCCACATTGAACAGACATGCTATGCCTTTCTGCATTATGGTGCTAGGACAATGCAAGGATGCAAATGCTACTCTGGGTAGGAACTCCATGTTTCTTACTCTAGGCAGGAAGACTTTTTCTAAATATTGTGAGGTTTAACATTCCTCCACAGCATTTCAATAAAACTATTGTATGCAATTTTACTGTGAGAAGAACTATAAAAAAATTATAATAAAATCAAATAATTAATAAAAATCCATTTTTAAATACAGAGTTACTTAATAATTGACTTATTGAGGAGCAGGGTGTTGATGAAAAAGACCCTTTCTTCTTCATATTAGTGTAACCAATCTAAATACTAGTATTAGTCTGCTTATTTCTTGTTCTCAAAGACTTAAAGCTATTACAGAATTTCAGTAAGACTATTCACCAGATTACCCAACAATATATTCCATTTAAATGCTCCTAGATTGCAGTAGTGCATTTCATTCTGGGTGTGTCTTTCTTTGTTTTTTGTTTCTCCTTTTTGCAGAATAAGCCCTGTAGAAATGAGTGTCATCCTGCATTTTATATATGGAGGTGTTCTGGACTTCCCAGACAAAGTTGAGCCGGGGTATATGTCGACTTTTTATTTTTTTATTTGTAGTTTTAGCCTGTTTTTGTATTTTCCCAGTTACACATGAAAAGGGAAACCCTTCATGTAGTATAAATAAGAGAAATAATGTCAAATATTATCATTATATGTAAACATACTTGAGATCATTCTAAACATAGTGTCAAAGAAACCTTGTTTATTTGACAGCTATTGGAGAAGGTGTGCCAGCCGTTTTTTGAATAGTATATAAGGACTTATATAAATAGTTTGTCTTAGACACATGAAAGATCATATACAACAACCAGTGCTCCATCACTCTCACCATGAAGAAGTTCCTTCTCATAGTTATGGGGAACTTCAGTATGTGCTACCTTTAGTATAGAGAATCTGAGTCTTACAAACAGATTCTTAGACAGTAGCTGAGGTTTACTTTTGTTTAGAATGTACTTGGGAGATTGTTATTAGATCAATGCATGTTTCTACTCATTGTTCTTTAGTGAGCTTCACACTCCATTGTCAGTCTATTTCTGCAGTAAATTCTAGTAAATTCTGAATGAAGTGTGTAAATTGTCTTGAAGGAAAAAGCTGATATAAAGGTGACTTTTGATTCCTGTTGCTACTGCTTTCTCTGTAGTCACATGCTGGGCATTGCAGACATGTATGGGCTAGATGGGCTGAAGGAAGTAGCTGTTTATGTTTTGAGAAGAGATTACTGCAATTTTTTCCAAAAGGTATGTCAACTCTCCTCCTATTTTCTGAGCCCTAAAGCCCAAGAAGAATTTTGATTCTATTACTCACACACCATACTGATGACATACTAAATAACCGTGTGATCAGGGTGTTACCATAAGTCAATGGACCCTGGTCTTGCATGTAAACATGCTAAATTCAACTTATTAATAGAAACTTGTAAGCCACAAGCAATGAAAATCAGTACTTCACAAGATTGGAATATAACAGAATATAATTTAAGACATTCAATCATATACGTAATTGTTCTTAATAGGAATATGGAAATGCTTTATATTTGTGTTTCAGATTTGCATATAATTGCATGTCCATATAATTTCATGGGCATGTATTTTTAAACTATTTCTTTTCAATTTTAATTAATTTTTAAAAGCCTGACTGCTGAGTTGAGCATTTTCATGTATTAAGCTGACTAGGCTGAATTCTATTTCGTATTTGAACATAGAATAATTGTAGTAATTTGCTACCAACTCTAGCCTATTTCTGGAAAGAAGCAATCTGTACTGGAATGCCTGGCTATTGCTCATTCACTGCGAGAGGAAAACCTATATGCTGCTTGCATGAAGTAAGTAAAAACACTTATGGTTAACGTTTTCCCATTTCTTTGCTCTCTCTGCTTCTGCGTTAAAATTGTTTTAAGAGAGTTGAAGAATTTTGGCATTTAAATGTTCACACTTTAAACATTTTCTTCTTCAGAATACTTCAGAGATTTCATTTATGCTAATAAGTGAAGATAGAATGTTTTTCACCTTCGTTACTTAAGAAAGGCTCTCTTTTCAACAGATGGGTAGGAAAACATTTTGCAAAATGTTTGTCAGAGAGAAGCTTTGCCAGTTTACCTACTGAACTTCAGAACAACTGTCTTGTTATGTTGATTAATTCTCTGGTAAGTAATATCTAATGTGCTTTACATAAAGATAGAGCCATACAATTTTCCCTTATTTAGCCATACAGTGTAATTTAAGACATAATAAACACAGTATTTTAAATCTGTGGTACACTTACACTATGTAAAAGTTCCCATTAAAATACCAATTTAAAAACAGACTTAGAAGTGCAGATGTTGTTATACTTCATGGCACACGGTCCTAGCCCAGCGTAACAGAAAATAAGTTTATGAATCAAAGAACATTAGGAATTGGAAGGGACCTTGAAAGATCATCTGGTCCAATCCCACTGCCACAGCAGGATCACCTAGATCAAGTCACACAGCAACATGTCCAGGTGGGTTTTAAATGTCTCCAGAGAAGGAGACTCCACAACCCCCAAGCAGCCCGTTTCAGTGCTCTGTCACCCTCACCGTAAAGAAGTTCCTTCTCATATTTATGTGGAACCTCTTTATGTTCCAGTTACACCCGCTGGCCCTTGTACTTTCATTAGATGACACTGAAACAAAGCTGTGACATCCCAGCACTGCGTTATGAATTTGGATAGTGAGGAACAGCAAACTGCTGTACCAGTTTGTGTGTCAGGTGTCAGCATGCTCCATTTGTGATGCATTTTCCTCTTTGGTTGTACTCTAATTTGTAAATAATGTACTTTTTTTTTTCCAGACTTCAGGTGATCACTGGTGATCACAAGTCATGTTTTACAGGCAAGCTGACTTTTCAAAAATAAAGTTACAGCATAGTATAAGTATCTTCTATTTCTCAGGTACCACTACTGAACTGGTCCACTCAAAACTCAGCATTCATTTTTTGTGGCACATAGTTACCTTGTTCTTGCATTGTTCCAATTTAGATCAGTCTGAACTTTAGTACATTCTAACTACGTTTCTGTATAAAACCATGCTTAGAGCTGACTTAAAGTCACTAATTTGAACTAGAACTGTTAACAGAAAATTTTTTGAGTAATTAGCCATAGATGCAGTGAATTGTAACACGGATATGAAGTGTACATGGAGGAGCTAAAGGTAAACATATACAGCCACTGACAAGTGTGACTGTATATTGTATGTGGCTGTAATCTACGTAGCCCAGGTAATGTTCACAAGGTTATTTTGCTTCTAACATACACAAGACAGCTAGGAGTGTGACATCTCACGCTGAAGTCCTTGTCCCCTGACTCTGTTACTGTTGTTACCCAAGCTGAATGGCTACCCACACTGTCAAACATACCCCTTGTTCCAGAGGTGCACTCTTAAATGGTTCTGACCAAGAAATGCTCCTTGCTGAAACAGCTGCAAAGACTTATGATTTTTTTTTCCTTGGGACTTTACTGTTGGAGTACTTACCCATCAGGTGCTGAGGTCAGAAGGTCAACGGTGAGCGGCAGCTGCTACTCTATATTCCACTGAAAGCCTGAAAAACAAGAGATAGTCGAGCTGTGTGGCTGCACCAGGAAAAGCTTGAGAGAATCTACAGTTGTAAAACCCCAGTCTTTCTGCTAGAATGTGTATTTTCTATCAGGATAAAGATAGTAGCTGTAGTCTAAAAGTACTGGATGTTCCCCATATATTCTCAGTATACTCAGAGAAGGGTTGATGGTTGGACTCGATGATCCCAAGGGTCTTTTCCAACCTGAATGACTCTGTGATTCTAAACTATACACACAGGTTTTATGTCATGTGTTGTATAGGTAGTTGAGAAGTTGGAAGTGATGTTTTCAGGTTTTTAGACAGTTTATTCTGATCCACAGGTGTTTATCTTCACAATACTACCCGTTTCCAAACTAGCTCAGGTGTGTACAGATGCCAATAGTGTATGTAGGTAGCAGTTCCAGGCTTCTCTGCAAGCACTCTTGTGCAACTTTATAAGGACAACTTTAAGTGTACACTACTTGAGGCCTTCCTTCCCCTTTGTGCCTATTACAACACAGCAAGATACTATGGTTACAGTCTCTGTTGAAATACATGAGCTCTATCTTTTAAGTTCCCAGCATTTGCTGGTAGCTTGGTTGTGGGCTGTGTGTCTTGGCAGGATTCACTGCTATTCCACAGAATGAAGCCTAGAAAGGTTTTAGAACTGCAAAATCAAAAAAATAAAGCATAAACCTCTCACAGAACAGTTCTGGTGAGTGAGCTCTCCAGACACCCAGTCTGAAGAATTTGTGACATTCCCAGTGCAGTTTTTCACCAACTGCAAAATTGCTTAAGGCTGCTTGAGGGAGAAAAAAAAAGATCTGATGATAATTTTGCAGGGGTTGCTGCATGTTTTACAATCCTCTTGTCTCTGCCACTGTAGTTCTCTGCTGTAAAACTTTTTAAGTTACACCCAGTTAAAGACTGTGACTCTACCTATTACTTCTTGGTACTAATTGTGTTAAAGTGGGGCAGTCCTTTAAAGGAAGAAAAGGTACAAAGAAAAGGAGATCAGAGATTGCTGATGACAGCACAAGGGGCAGTGGGTGTGAGCTGGAACATAGAAGGTTCCATATCAATATGAGAAGGAACTTCTTCACGGTGAGGGTGACAGAGCACTGGAAGGGGCTGTCCAGGAGGGTTGTGAAGTCTCCTTCTCTGGAGACATTTAAAACTCGCCTGGATGCATTCCTGTGCAACTTGATCTGGGGGACTGGACTGGGATCTTTCAAGGTCCCTTCCAATCCCTCATGTTCTGTGATTCTCCCTGGTGTCTACTACATGCAAGTAAATTACCAGTCTTTTAGATAGTGGGCCTCATTTTAGAATGGCTAGCAAAAAATGCAGCAAGAGAAGTATAATTCAATTAAGGCCACTCCTACAAAGTGATGGTTTAATTAGAAGCCAGTAAAGACAGTTTTTACCTCACCGGAATTCTGTAATGGGTGGGAACACTTAGTGCCTTGTAAGTAGGACAATTGAAAAGGCTTGTCATTGAGTCCAGGGGGAGCAAGATCAAACCATAAGCACGTATATAATTCTTAATTTGCTTTTATGCTTAGAAGGAAACTGGGTTTTCCCACGAATTAGTAAAATCGTAATGTCACTGAACAATGGCTGGCAAGATTTGAGGGTTTAGCTACAATACACACAAAGAAAATCTTCCCCGCTTTCTAGTCTGCATGAGACTTGATCTAGGTGATCCTGCTGTGGCAGGGGGATTGGACTCGATGAACTTTCGAGGTCTCTTCCAATCCCTAATGTTCTGTGATTCTGTGAGACAAACATGATTATAATATGAATTTACAGTAGGGGGTTTTGTGTCAGATATTGAGCTGAATTGTTGCTTTTTCCAGTTTTACTACTGTTGCATGTTGACTACAGCTTTCAGTCCATTCTTCTGTGGATAACAATAGCTTGAAAGTTCTTTTAAAATGAAGCGTTAGCCAGAAGTTGCCCTCAGACACCGTGCTAATCCAATGACTGAAAGAACCAAAGGCACAAACCAGGGGAATAAATATTACCAAAACTGCTTGTTTTAAATGCAGTTATAATCATAACACTTCTGTTTCTCACAGGAAGGTCAGACTAAAAAGAGGGTAAAGACAAATACTTGATGACTGACTCCTTAAAATGAAGCAGAAGGATGCATAACCTTGAAAATGCTTGTGTATTTATGTAAACCCAGTGCTAGGCCATTCACACTCACCCAGAACTTTCACTTACTCATTTTATTCACGAATTTATTACATCTTGGTGACCTAAAATGGTTTTCTCTACTCATTTTCACCAGTTAGTATTTGCCTTATTTCAGGACTGCAGTATGCAATTATGGAGTTGAAAAAATACAAGAGGTCACGGAAATGTTTGTTACTTAACTTCAAAAGTGGTAGATTTTTCTGCGTCCATTTCAGAGTTCCAACTTCTCAAACCCCAAATTTATTTAAAGAAGGGAAATGAATACACAATCAGATTCTTGTGTAAGCGTTCAGTAACTGAACAGAAGCTATTTTACAAGCAGTGATTCTTTAGGTCATTACTTGGCAACAGCCTGATTCCTGGTTTTATTTTAAGAGCCTCAAGAATGCTGCTTTCCTTCTGATGGAGAGTGATCGGCTGATCAATAGTCTACCCCAAGTGAAATGGACAGAGGCAGCTGTGGCCTTGGCATCCAGGCTGCAAGAAGAATGTGTAGCTTTTATCGTGGCAAACTTCCTACATGTAATACAAACTGAAGGCTTCTCTATTTTATTGCAGGTAAAAATGCTCTCAGAGTATTGTGTACTTCCAAATAAATTAAATCGTATTGCTCCTCAAAATAGTTTCAACTTTTGCTTTAAAATACAGTTATATTTTTATTGTGAGTTTATTTCTTTTTTTTATTTTGAGTTGCAAGAATTTGGCAGTGCTGCAGGTCCTGCTGCAAACACAGCTAGTCATCCAGCTGGTTCCTTCTCCCACGGAAGATGTTTTTTTAACACATATAAAGGATTGAAAAAAAACCATGTGAAAAGACTTTTTCTTTGAATCTAGAGGTCTCTGTGTCCATAAATTCATCCTAGTGTGCTTGTTCCTAAAACCTGGGTTTGCTAGAGGCCTGAACAGGGGTAGGGTTATGGAATGGGTGCAAAGAGAGACGCTTAGCTTTGGATACCTCCTGCGTGCCAACTCTTGGTGACAGGTCCTCTGTTCAGTAATGCTTTTGCATACAAAGTATACTGTTTGTTTTAAATGGCCATCTTTTGTTGTCTCCTCAGACACAGGCAATGAGCAGCAAACCTGACCTTCTAGAACTAATTTTTAATGCGGTTGAAAAAAGTATCAGTAATGAAAATAGCTGCTTTCTTCTTGTAGCTGTGGATTCGCTGTTGGACTCCATAAACTTGAAGGAGACAGTAAGTTTTTCCATGTGCAGTTTTGTGGGTAAAACCATTCTGGGGATGTAGTTTGAACTCAGGTGGCTCAGTCCAGCAGGTGGGACCATAAATGCAGCATCCTACTGGAAGTGCAGAAACTGTTGTCATTTGTTTACTGGATATTAGTGCTATTTTTGTTCCTTTAAAGAAAAACTCTATGCATAAATTATTCTGTATTACTGAGAATATAAGTCTCATGGACACCACTGCTCTGATCTTTTCTGTAACTTGAAATTTCTTAGGAGAAAAACCTAACCTAAATGTTGCCTTACCTTGAACTTACAGAGGAAGAGAGCTTATTCTCTTTCTCTCTGTTATCTTTGCCCCCCTTTGTAAGAGTCAGAGCTACATTTGCTTTTGTTTAAGACCATCCTCTGAAGCAAGGGCTGCCTCTTCATTGTGTGTGTTTGTTTTGGATGGGGGGAGGTGTGAGTCTCCATGCATGTATCATGCCATGTGTATCCACACAATCTGAATCATAGTTAAAGTGTGGTTAACTCTAATGCAGGGGATAATTCATGAATCATATGACATACTGGTTAAATTCCAGGATGCTGTGACAAGCTAAGAATTAAATACAAAACTATTTACTGCAGTCTAGTGCTGTTGTAGATGATCTTGGTAAAAGCAATGAAAATTTAATCAGATAAATTATTTTTCCCTAGAGTATTTGACCATGTTGTGACACATCTGACAGTCCAGAGCTATTATGGGGTTCATTTTACAAAATGAAAAAGGAAGGAAGTGCAAAGCGATGTTTTCTAGTGCTGCAACCTTGGTTTTACAGTACTGTAAAAATTACTGGGGTGGGCGCTGATCGTTCAAAAACAGCATCGCCATCTACCAGGCCATTATAAAATATAAGTGATGACATCATTGATCTAGCTTAGGGAGTAAGCAGATTCTGAAAGGAGTAATGACTGGTTGCTATGACAATATGCCCCTCGCCAGCTGCTGATTTGTTACTTGGACACAGGGTTTTACGTGCAAGATCCAGGCTCTGCGTGATAAGCTCTGGGTCTTCCTGGTTCAGTCTTTTTATGCTGTTCGGCACACAGAAAGCTGGAAGCTGATGAGGCCAGACCATCAACATAAAATACAAGCAGGTATGTTTGGCATCTGATGGCATTAATACATTTTAGCAATCTGTTTATTAGATAAAATGTAGGTGGTATTGTGGAGGCAGATACAAATTAAAGCAAAAATTGTGATGCTTTATGTTTCTGAAGTGGTATTTCTGAACAGAAGCATGATACCATGCTTAGCTAGTGTCAGACATGGAAAGCAATAAATAATTTTTTGTGCTTTACCCCTGCTTTACCAAAACCACATAGATTGATTTCTGTTCTTGTTTACAGCTACTCTAAATTATGGAAAATACTGCAGTAGGATTAAAAACCTTATCTGTCTCATTTTGAAGCAGATAAGCACTGCAGGATTTAAATTTGCACAAAGCAGATTATCTGTCCAGTGCATTCGGTTTCTGTCCTTTATCGCTTTCTCCATAATGCATAAATACTGGTTTTTCTCTTGGGTAATGCTTATCTCGTGCACTGTAAGTAAATGCAGACAGCTTGAATTCACTGTTGATTGGTATTGTGATAGTGTGGGCTACTGCAGAGAGCCCCTAAGGAGCTGCGTAGTGTTGTCTCAAAATTTGACCGGGCAGCACTTCCAACAAAAAGGAGGTTTTGTTCTGAATGTTTCTTTGTTTTCAAGTGCACAAATATTCAGAGAACTGATGATGGAGTTTGGGTTGTGGCTGAGTATTAGCCGTGACAGTTACAAAAGAATGTGTTGAAAACTTCCCTAAAATCTATTAACTTTTCGTTCAAAGCAGAAACAAAAATGTCTCTGTCCTTTTTGTTAGACATTTGTAGGTGGGATATGATAGTTACACAATTGTTTGTGCCGGTGGGTAGATTAGGATTTTATTCTACTATAACGTGCTGAGAGAAAGATGCAGTGGCAGTTGTTTGTTAGGGATGTAGTCAAACGGCATCTCACTGCTGTTGTATAAAGCAGGTTAATGATTTCTTTCCAGATTACGAAATCCTTTAGAAGCCAAGGAGCTGGCTTTAGAAATAAGGATTTTTTTTTCTCTTGTTTGGCAGCTTTAATTTTAGGTTGATAGTGTCCTTACTGTAGTTAATGTTTAAGCTGCTTTGCAGTAGTGCTTTGAATACAACAATTTGTTTTTTAATAAAGACCAAGGTGTGTCTTAGTTGTCCAAACTCCATCTTGCCAGAAATGCTTTGCTTTTCTTTTTGGCTGAATTATAACTTGGAGCTAGCACACACTTGTATGTAATCAGGCTGAAATGTCTGCATAAATTATCTGGTTTTAATGACAGGCAAAGCAATCACACAATATTGCTGGAAGACAGATTTTAATCTTCAAGTGAAATGTATCTGGGATAACTTCAATCAACTTTCATCTTAAAGATTTCTGGTGGTGGTTTATCTTCTAGAGATTTAACCTGTATAGAATTAGAAGGCTGTAAGAGAGGAGGGAAAATGTCAAAGGAAGAGAGATGATATTGTGGGTGGTTTTGTTCACATCATGTCTTGTGTTCTCTAAAGGCATAAGTTTATATGGGTTTTACCTAAATAGAATTGGTATTTATTAATGTGCAGAGTCATTGCTAGAAAAGGGATGAGGTCCCTGGGGTGCCATTTTCAGCATAGCTTTTGTGTGATTTTTACAGACCTATATAAAAATTACTCTGCACTAAGAATGCAACATCATTTGTAGTTGTATTAAACATACAAAAAGGTATCTGTGTATACAGTGTGTCAGCATATGAGGCACTGAATGTTTAAGTGGAATACATTTTTTGCAAGACCTTTTCTCAGCTGATATATCAATACAAACAAAAATGAAACCTTATTGATCCTGGGTCTGTACAGTGCCTATAAATATCCTTTTTGTGTTCTGCGAGCACAACTGATTAAAGGCTTTATTGGAAAACGCTTCCCTCCCAGAGCAGAGCAGCCAAAAAAAAAAGGGCATTCACTGACTGAAAATTCCACATGACAACCACAGGGATAACTCTCGTGGCATTATACTGGATGGTGTCTAGAGCAGCACTATGATCTTGCTGTGTACATGTAGACATTTTGCCTTTACTGCTTTTGAAAACTTATTAACATCATTAATCTTTAAATAGTATAAATGAGTATTTCTCAGTTACAATACATCACTTACAGATACTCAAAATCTGAACTTCTTTTTTGGTAAAACGTATACCCTTTCAAAAGTCTCAGTTCACTGCAAGTTTTAACAGAGCTGAGCTTGGATAAACTAATGAACTGGCGAGATAGAACATTTAAAACAACTTGTTTATGGCCGTATGACCTCAGTACAAATGCCACATTTTTTTTTGTTCTGAACATAAACCCATGTAGCTCCACCTACCATTTGCCATGTCACCAAAATTAGCCTTCCTGGAATGAATACAGGGCCCAAAGAACTGGTGCTTTATTTCAGATGATGGTAATTGAGTAGGCCAGATTGTTTCCTGTCTCCCTTCTTTCCTGCTAAATACTCAAGAAAAAGCTTGCTCCTTTTACAGCTGCATTTGACAAAGGTGATGACCGAAGACTTGGCAAAAAACCTGTATTCACTAGTTCTCAGGTAAACATTAAACCCAAACATCACAAATATTCTGAAGCTTGCAAACAAAACTATTTTATCTTGTTTTTTAGATGAAATGTTGATGCTGTATTATGTAATGCAACCTGCTTTGTGGTGCACTCTTATTTCTGCAGAATCAGTAATGTCTGATACTGGAAACATCATAGGAACCATTGCCCCATGCTCTGCTACGCTTTAGAACAGATAAGCACAAATGAAAGACAGGAATTTGCATTCAGAATTCTGCATTCCCCTGTTGCTATGTAATGAAACTGATCTGTTTCCAAGAGCAAATAGTTTGCTACTGACCTAATGAATCTCTGCTATTTAATCACAAGGCACAGCAGCCATGAATATGTTATAATCCCTGTCCTGAAAAAAATACTGTATTTTTTTAGTGACCTCAACGACTCTTCCATTAAGATACACTTCAAACTACGTTACTGTTTGGTAGGAAAAAGGAGGATAGTTTTCACATGATTTGACAGTCTTGCATTCATAGCAATAACATTGGTATGACAAATATTTTATTTAACACTTTTAAGTCTCCATGTTTTAGTGTCTTTCTCCATGTTACGCTGTCTTTCTCATGTATCTTCACCTGAGAAAGAGAACAAATGCTGTCCCTTGCCTGGTGGGCACACTGTTGGTAATGATTTAAAGTATCACATGCATGAGATGTTCATCTTCATTTTAATGTCTGTTATAATTCATAGCTGTTTCTTCCTCTTTGGAACATGTGCACTCAAAGTTTTCTTGCTTTAGCTGACACTAACAGCATAAACAAATACTACAGAGTAATCTGTTCAAAGTGAAAAGTGCATATATCCTCAATATAGAGCAGTATTTTGCATGAGATTTACTAGACAGTCTGTAAAAGCCAGTGATCTCAGCTATGATTAATTAATATTATTATTTCCTTGCTGAATGTGCTTGCTTTAGGTTCATGTTCTGCTTTAAAAATAGCTGTATTTCAGAAATGAAAGATTATGGATAGTTTGATGCTTTACATGTCTTTTGTTTGGTTTTGGTTTTTTTCTGGTGCTTTTTTTTTTTAGGTAAACAAATCTATTACTGAATCTGTGAGTTTAAAGAATACTTCCTGGACAGACTACAGCAAGAAGGATTGCTGGGGAGATTCTTCCACTAATCAGGATAAAATGAAATCTGATGGATTAGGAGCATCTGGACATGCATCCAGCACCAACAGGAACACTGTTAATAAGGCTTCAAAGCATGAGGATGTAAAGGGGAAAGATGTCAAAAAACTGGTTTCCAAGATTACTAAGGATTCAAAACCTGGGGAAAAAGCTGCTTTACCAAAGGCTAGAGCTGTTATAAAGACAAAAACAGAAAACAATGGCAATGCGAAGGCTGACAGCGTGCTTACCAAGCAAGATGTAGAGAAGGCATCATCTGCAAGTGGACAAAAAAATTCAGCAAGTGGCAAAGGGCTAAAGAGCCATGAAGGAAAAATTGCAGGTGCCAGACCTAAAGTGGCGACAGTAACCTCAAGTGGGCAGATCAAAGCAAAACCATTGAAAAAATCCACAGTGAAGGAATCTCCCTCCTTGGTGACTGTGGCAGGAACTTCCAGCAAGTCAGCTAACTCAAACATAGATATCCAGACTGCCAGTGAAAAGACAGAGGAACCCAAAGAGGATAAATTAGTAGAGGAAGGGAAAAACCAGACTGGTAATTGTTTTATTTTCTTTTCCTCTCCTTTTGATTTGTCCCAGACTGGTTAAACATTGAAAACGAGACTGGGAAGCTGTTAAAAATAATCTGCTGTATAATGGTAAGGAGTAACATTCTTCCACTGTAAATGAGTACTAATTTGAGATAAGAATATTAAATTTCTTCTTGATTAAGTGATTTTATTATATGATCAACTTGTAGCCATACAAAATGGTAAAGGTTTTACAAGTTTAGCATCTATGCTGCTTTCAATAGCTCATCTTCATATATTAGAATTTTTTCAGTACTTGCATGCAAGGCATTTCCCCCTATAACTATCTTTGGATTTACTTTACATTAGTGAAAACGAAGTCATCATCTGTGAAGGCATCGAATGGAGTCACCAACAAGAAAAAAAAGACTGAGGTTGAGTCTAATGTTACAACAACCAGGTAGGTTACGAATCAGTGTGCAGCTCTAAATATACGTGTGTGTCTGGATGTATTCCTGTGGCAGGAGGATTGGACTAGATGATCTTCTGAGGTCCCTTCCAATCCCTAATGTTCTGTGAATGACCTGTGAGTGTGTTTGTGAAAAAACACTTCAGGTGAACTGTTAACCTTATTGTTGAGTCAGCAAGTTCTTTTAAATCTGAGAGTGGCTGTCCTCTGCACGTTACCAGCAAAACAGTTTGAGTTAGCTATTGGAAAACATAAAATTTGTTTGGCTTTTGTGTTGGATTCTTTCATGCTAATAATTTTTAAATTACTATAGGTCATCCAGAATTCTGCATACTGGAACAGTTCATGACTACACAGGGTGTTCTAAACTTACTGTTTCTGGGATATCTTAGACTAAACTGGACAGGAAGATGGCTGAAGGACTGAAATTGTGAACTGAGTCATTTATAGACATATGTATGCATGTATATGGAAAAATACACACACACAGGAAAAGGATGGGTCTCTTTAGCTTGGAGAAAAGGAGACTGAGGGGTGACCTTATTAATGTCTATAAATACGGGATGGGTGGGTGTCAGGAGGATGAAGGCTCTGCTCTGTCAGAGCAGAAGGCTCTGCTCAAGTGGCATCTAATGATAGGACAAAGGGTAGTGGGTGTGAGCTGGAACAGAGGAGGTTCCACATAACTATGAGAAGGAACTTCTTCACAGTGAGAGTGACAGCACTGGAATGGGCTGACTAGGGAGGTTGTGGAGTCTCCTCCTCTGGAGATGTTTAAAACAAGCCTGGATATGTTTCTGTGTGACTTAGTCTAGTGATCCTGCTCTGGCAAGGGGATTGGACTAGATAATCTTTCGAGGTCCTTTCCAGTCTCTAAAGATCTTTGCGTGAAACCTGTACAGAATCAAACGTACACATGTATATATATTTGTTTCAAAAAGCCTACCTTTTGGGTTGTATTTTCAATGTTTATATATGTGTGCTTATGAAATGTTTTGTTTTAAATCTAATCATTGATCTTTAAATCTAAGCATTGATCTTAAGCTTGGAAATAACGGATATAATAATTTATTTGCAGTCTGACAAAAAAATCAACTGGAAAAGGGTGTAATGAACAAAATGGGCAAGCTGTTCTAAAGAAAAAAGGGAATGCAACTAGCAATCCTGCAGCACAGCCAAAGGTTCCCAACACACCTACCAATTCTCCCAAGAACCAAGGTAAAGTTTCATACAGCAACAAATTGTGTTAATTTTCTGTATTTCACTTTTGGTTACAATCCTAAACTGTAAAATGCAAATGAATGTGTGTCAGTGTCAAAATCCTCAAACGATGGTCTTTGTTGCCCACTGGTGTTTTCTTCTACTTGTTTAATCTGCTTTGCAGAGTCTTTTATTTGCTGATCCCCTCTGCATTTTGGTATTCAAACCATGACTCAGTTCGGCAGAAATTCTGCACGTCAAGCACTTACAATATGCCTCAAAGATCTGGACTGCAGACTCCTTTATGAACTGTTGGTCTGTACCTCCCGTTTTTGGGAGGCAGCCGCAGCACTACTCGTACTGACCTACCATAGCAGCAGCTCTAGTGATACTGACCTAACCCACAAACAAATTCTTGCTTTCAACAGCTTTTTATAAGATGTGTGGGAAATCACATTGTAAACCACAGAGAGGAAACCCTGCTTAACAAAGTGTTGGTGATGGAGCTTTTTTAAATCCCATCTGGCACATACTGGAGATGAGAGGGGAAGAGTATGCAAGTTATATTACTGTAAATGCATTGCAGAAAACACAGGTCCTGCCAATTTATGGTCATTAAAGATCCTGCACTGTTTTCAGACTGAGCAGGTTTATTAATTTTGGTATTCTAATCATGTTAGAACTAATGGAATTATTTTTCTGCCTACTTTCATTTCCTCCAAAACCTGTATTGAATACACCACTCCTCACTCATCATCCTGTGCTCAGCTGCTGTGCAGAGTTTCTGGGCACTGTCAGGGAACTGCTCCTTTCTACTCCAGTGATGATTCCTTCAGTTACAGGTTGAATTAATTCCTTTATGGATAGTCTATGAGGTGCTTTAGTTTTAAAGATGGCTGGTAAACACAAGATGGTGTTTTGGTCTACTGTTTAAGATCTCAAATCTTTAACAAGCTTCAAATCCCTCAGCTGCATAAAAGACTGAGTAAATTGATTCTCAATATGAACAAGCACTAACATAAATTTGGTGACTTTACTTTGACTGGCATATACAATCTCTATAGTCTTGTTTTTACTGTTTTCTAGGACCTCATGGGGAGTCGTCAAATTCAGTGAAATCAGGAATGTCTCCAAAACATAATGAAGAGAAAAATGTATTACAACACCTGGCTCAAACAACACTCCCAGAAAAACATCCTTCAGCCAAGAAGAAGAGTGTTAAGCAGTCGCAAACACCAGTGGCAAAGGCCACTGCAAAAGTAGCACCTAAAATTCTGTCTCCATCAAAGAATGCCGAGATTGCAAATAATAAAGACCTAAAACTGAAAGCAGCTGGGCAATCTGTCCTAAAATCTCAATCCTCTGCCCACAAGCAGGCAAGGAGTGACTCTCCTGTTGTACAGAAGAATGTGCACGCCACTGAGAACAGAAGTTCTGGAGAGAAACTTGAAAAAAACATGGCTGATGCGGTGGCAGGGCAGCTCTGTGACGATAATGAAAGCCATTCTACAGTGCAAGGTGCATCTTTAAAATCTGTGACAGAAAGTAGCAGCAAAGATAAACTGCTGGTGTCCTACCCACCCAACGAACAAAAATTATCAGATCCTTCTGAAAATGGGGAATACAAAATACAATCAGAATCTTCTTTTACTCTAATTGGAAAAGAAAATATTTCTAAACTGCATGTTTCACTGCAAAATGAAATGGAAGCAAAAGACATCTCTGGAGATAAGTCTGGAATTGAGCCAATTGAAGACAGAGTGAAAGAGAGTAATACAGCTATATTTCACTGTCAAGCAGAGTCTTCCAGTGACAGCTACTCAGACTTTACCAGGGAAACCAATGAAAAGGCAACTGCTTCAGGAGAACTGGTGAAACATTCAGAAGCCCCAGATGTCTATACCGAACAAACAGGTCTTAACTATGGTGAAAATGCTTTACCATGCTTTTCCAGTACAGCAACTGATAAAGAGGATGAGATAGCATCTCCTCAAATTCATATGGAGGGATTTAGTCCAGCTGATGAGTTATGTGAAAACAAATCAGTTACAGCAGACTTAGATGATGTTTCAGAATGTTCCACAGAACAAATAACAGAAAAATACTCCCCTTGTTACACAGAATCTGTAGATTCGACAAAATTGCCAGAAAACCATGAAAACACAGAAATGCCCTTTGTGGACCACTGGAGTACTGGTGCACTAGATCCAAAAGAGAGTCCTGAATCGGATACTGGCAGTGCAACCACGTCCTCTGATGATATAAAACCAAGGTCAGAAGACTATGATGCTGGAGGCTCTCAGGATGATGAAGGATCCAATGAAAGAGGAATTTCTAAGTGCAGCACTATGTTATGCCATGATTTCCTTGGAAGAAGCAGCAGTGACACAAGTACACCTGAGGAATTAAAAATCTATGACAGCAGCCTAAGAATAGAGGTGAAAATGAAGAAAGAGGGTTCTGATCTCTTCCGTATTAATTCAACAAGTGATGATGAGGTACCAAGAAAAAGACCTGAAGTTTGGTCCCATCAGCAAAGTGCAAGGACCACTACTAGAGAAAGCAAAAGTTCTACTTTCAGTAACACGCAGTTTACTCAGGAAACAGACCAAGTTTCTTCTTCTGCTGATGAAACAGAGGATGACAGATCTGAAGCAGAGAATGTTGCAGAAAGCTTTCCTTCATCAAATGTTCCTACTCAACAGTTCCAAGGAATTGACAACTTAGCTTTTGAAGATGCAACAGAAAATGATCTGAGTCAAGACTTTTCCAAAAGTAAACATTTCAAACGCTCTGTTTTACTTTCAGTAGATGAATGTGAAGAACTGGCATCTGATGACAAAGCGGAAACTCAAACTTCACGTCAGCATTCAATAGATTCTCTTAGCCCTTCAGAAGTATTTGACAGCATTTCTCACGAGCAGCCTGGAAAGACTTTTTATTCAGGATACTCCATGGAAACTGAAGACGGAATTCTGGATTGCAAGGAGCATAAAGATAGAGGCAATAGATTGGATAAAAGCGAAAGCTCTCTCCTACATCCTCATGGCACTACAAACTCAGGGAAGAACAATCAAGGTGCTTCAACAACTGAACAGAATTGCCTAGAGAAAGTACACTCAGCAGATAGTCCATGTCCAGGAGAAAAACAGCATGTAAATATGAAGAATGAGGTGGTTAATGAATTTCACCAGTGCAATAAATACTCAGACAATGACGCAAAATCTCAAGAAAGACCATGTCATTTGGATCTTCATCAGAAAGAAGCTAATTCTAACATGCAGAAAAGCAGCTCTACAAAACCTGTAGAAGCCAGTAAGAGTCAGAACCTGACTCAGGAAGGCCAAGAGAAAGACATTCAACCAGCAACAACTGAATGCGCTAAGACTGATTTGCTTCCAGGTAACGTACAGAAATAAAAACATTCAGTCATTCAAAACAAAGTTAATAGGGAAAGCTTTGGCTTTTTTTCTGGGATTGAATCCTGAATTTTTGGCTGAAACTATATTAAATTTAAATATTTTTAAGTATTTCACGTGGGTAGAGAATGCCTGTTTGTTTGAAGTATCTGTCAATACCCTACTGTTCGATGAGAAACTATGAGAAGACAGATTTTATGTAATGCTGAAAGAAAGATTGGATGTAGTTGTCTGCACTTCAGTTACTTTTGATCCAATCTAACCTTGACGGTATCAGCTTTTAATGGAATCTTTAGTGTTTGTTTTGTCCGCTTGACAACATCTATAGTATGTCTGAATGGGATGTGCAATAACTACAGTAATAACCTTAAGTAAAGTTCACTGTTTACCTGAACAGCTATATGCATTACTGTTGTAATTTATTTATATAATATACACAAATTTGGATCCTTCTCCCACTGAATCTAACTATTTGCCATATTTCGTCAGTGGGAGCAGGTTTGGATTCTGATTTAGAGCCTATAAGATGTCTAAAACTCTGAATTTTACCAGGAAAAGCTTATTTCCTAAAATAGAGATATTATACTTAGAACTCATGCTTATATTCAAAGAAGTTCTACTTGTTTCATATAGCTACATGAATATCTGTCTAGTTTTGTGTTTTGTCGTCTTTATACCAATAATTCAGACTGTTTATCCCATCAAAAATATACAATAGTGTTGATTACAGCTATTGTGTATCCAAGAGTAAAGAGATGCTGATGATGATCTATGTTTTGCCAGACCATAGAACAAGAACGCATCAGAAGTCGTGCTATTTTATTTTTACAAAGTTTGCTTACCCTTGCCTGCAGCTGCCCTTGCATGTGCAGTGTAGAGAAATAAGCCTGTGGATAAACGGTTCTAATTTCTTTCTAAGCTGACGTAGCTCAAGTCACCATTCAGTAATCATTCTCTATTAATTCCCTCCATTCACCTCCTGGTCTAAATTTAATTTATGTAGCAAATGAGAAAGTTCACATGCATCAAGTGTATATTTGCGTTGTCATTTTCTGTATCAGAAACTTAATTATGGAGGTTATTGTTAATTACCAGTGGTGATTGCTGCTTTAACTTAATTTAATTAAGTCCTATTTTGGTTTTATATAGGAAATAAATGCCTCAAATTTTGTCAATTTTGTATAACCTTCCCTTTCCCCTTTTTTAACCTGGTTGGATTGTCCTTCCTGAATGAGTTAAATGTTGCTGTACACAGCCCTGAGGGGAGGATCATCTACAATTTTTACATTGTACAGTATTGTGAATTATTTCAGGAGACATAGATGATTATGACACAATGGCACAAAGCTGCATGTATGAGCATCGTCCTGCAAAAACCCTTTCTCCAATATATGAGATGGATGTTGGAGAAGCAATTGAGCAGAGGATGGATTCAGAAACAGCAGTTATAGATGTGGATTTTGAAGATCAGCAGTTTGTAGAAAAGGACTGGACTCTTCTCAGGCAATTGTTATCTGAGCAGGACTCAAACATAGGTTTCAAAAACTCTGTTCCTGAAGACCTTAACTTAGCACAATGTCTTATCAATCAGACACTGTTTCTGGCACGAGATGGTTCAAATCCTCAGGGTACATCACAAGTTGACACATTCAGTAGGTGGACTGAATTAATGTCTCCACTTGATGACTCTTCAGCAAGCATTACAGTGGCAAGCTTTTCATCTGAAGACTGTTCATCCCCTCAAGGGGAATGGACAATCCTTGAACTGGAAACCCATCATTAAGGTGATCAACTGTTTGCAGCTGAACTCCAACCCATTCCCCAAATCTATTTTTGATGAGTTGTTTCCATACAGTAATGAAATACTGCATCAGTCAAGAACAAGCAATTCTTGATACTGAGGCAATCTTTCTGATATAATGAGGTAAATATGTTAATTTATAATCTAGATTTAATGACAAGTACAATAATTTTTCAAGACGTAAATGTCTTTTCTAAAGATGAATTTTGAGCATGTATTTTCTAGAATTGTTAGAAATGTTAGATGACATGAAAAACATCTTGTTTTTCACCCTTTTCTCTTCCTTTTTGACATGTAATTCTCTCATTGAGCAAGAATTTAAGATGACTGCACAATTATTAGAGCTCTTCTGCTCCATTCTTTCCCTCCTCTCTTTATGGTGACGTCATTTTACAACAATAAAGATTCAGGATGGTTGTGTCAAAAGATGTGTGCCAATGCTGCTTTAAATGACAGAAGCATATACTAATGTTAAAAGAAAATGTTCAGTTTTAATTGCCTTGGGCCTTATTATTATGAGCAGCTTGTTTCACCTGTTTCTTCCAGATTTGACTTTTGTATTTGTGGTTTGTTTTGTTCAGAAATTTCCAAATGTTTTTTTAACTGTCTTTCTTTTAAATATAGGACTTCAGAGGGACTGTGCTATAGGAAGAGCACCACTTCTTTCTTGGAAATGCCCATATTTCAGTAAATATTTTTAATGGCATAGCGCATTAATTCAGAGGAGTTAAGACCTCCAAAAGTCTATCTCAGTCTGAAGCTGCTGTCAGTGTTAACACTGGAAGTCTCACATTGATGAGAATTATCTTCAGGCTTCACCCTTGCACCTTCCTCCTGGTGCTGAGACATAGCAAGATTCTCAGGAATTTGGTTTTGAGTTTTCACAGATGCTACATTTTTTGAGAGGTAATGGGATTCTTGCATCTTTGTCACCTCTAGTGTAGCTTTTATATTGAGACTAAATGACAGCCATTTTTCTAAAAGCAAAATAGGGTCTACTTCTCAGGACATTCTGCTGCTTGTGGCTACTCATTTGGGTGTGGACAGATAACACTGGCTATTGTATTTTCTGATTTGACTGAGGAGGAAGACAGTTTCTTACTGTTTTTAATTATTACAAAGTCAGTACTCCTGAAACATACAGGAGTTTTTTGTAATCCCTGCAGAGGTTAGGCCCTTTAAGATACCTGCATTGTGGAAATGCTAGGGCTTGTGTTTCACACAGTTTACAATCTAAATGGGAAGTGTTCTACCTCCTCTTAGTCTCTAACAGAAGTGCCTTCAGCAGTGGGTGCCATATGAGAGTAGAAGACTACTAGATTGGTTTTGGTTTGTTTGTTAAAACTATTCAGTCTAATTGCTCAGGCTGTCTGTAACTGGTTAACAGGGGCAGTTTTGCAACCTTTTGGACAATTCCAGCAGTGCACCTTCATTTTCTTTAGAAAACTGAGGTTTTTTTCACAGTCAGAAACTCTCAGTTCTGTGGAAATATGACTGAAGTAGTTATGGCTCGGCTTATCTTTGGACTTGACATAATAATCAGAGGCAAAATAAATTATCTAGAAAGCCACTTTGTTGTACTTCTAATGCAGAAGTAAAAGAGATGTTTTATTTTCCCAAAAATAAATGAAGAATTTTGTATCACTCTTTGCTATCAACACGGGGAAAAAAAGATAAACCCTTCCTTTTTTTTCTTCATGTCAATGAAGAAGCAGAACTTTAAACGCAAGGAATATGGTCAGTCTTAAAATAAAAACCTTTCCCCTGCTCTTTTAGCAGCATACATAGGCTAAGATACTATCATGAAAAATATTTTCATTGCAATATTTTGTATTGACCCCAGTCATCATACTGAAGGAGTGCGAAGAACATTTATATGTACAAATCCTCAATAAAACACATTTTTAATCTTCACGTTTACAAGGTCTATAGATAGCAGATAGTCTTTTGGATAAATGAGAGAACTGTAGCATTAGCTGTAGTAAAAGAAGCAGCTCATACAGAAGGCTAAGAAATGATTTCATTTAGCTAAGGAATGCTAAGGATTTCTTCATTTCTGTGTAAAAGACTAAAGTAAAGTTGTGTTTAATCAGCTCCAAAAGCCCAATGATATTCTGGTAGCAGACATTCACATGTGAAGCAATGTACAGGTAAAGACAAAGGATTAGGGGAACTGACAAACTGAAAGAAGGGTTCTTTTTGCCTATTTTCTGTTTTAAATTCTTTCTGAATTGAAAAAAGGAACACAGAAAAGTGGCAAACAAAGTTCCATGTTCATCGTATGAAATGCAATCACGTATGGGGGGTTAATTGTACAAGGTTAATTGCTTTATTCTTTACATTTTCCAGTTGTATGAAAATTAAATTAGCTTTTCTCTCTTCAAGTCCCTAGTGATGTTGCAATTCCTTGAATAGTTTTGCAGTTGACAATTGATTAGAATTTCATGTATTGTTCAGTTGGTACAGATGCAGCCATAGAATGCAGCTTCCCACAGCCAGGGAGTCTCTGTAGAAGTAGGAACAGAAAGTGGTATTGTTTTTAATTCACGTTACCAGAGCGTCTGTGAGACTTAATCAGGCCAGCATGCCACTGGCTAGACACTGTACAAACAGAGAACACAAAGACTTCCCACAGAGGGGTTATAATCAAGTTAGGACAAAGGAGACAAAAACAACATGAATGGAAAAGTAAAATGAGTGTCAGTATCTGTCTAGCTGATTAGCTGTGGTTTCAGCACACTGCTAGTTTAAATATTGGTACTTTTTTCCTTCTGTGTGCATTGTAAGAGACTAAATCAGAGGGTGAAGTCTGGGAAATGAGAGAGATGTACACTCTATTCCTAACCAGACCTGTGTATCATCTAAACTGTTCCTGTTTGACCTGGGTTAGTAGTCCTTCCTTACTCAGGAGGATGTTCAAGCTTTAAGCAGGTGTAGGTGGCTCTCTGTTTAATAGGATCAGTCATCGGAGTTACCTGGAGTCCTGCTCGTGACTGACTGTGCCGATGTATCTGACTCCTCCAAAACATGAAAGACTGGACAAAGGTTTGTTCAAAAACTCCATATAGAAACAATCAAAGCTAATGTCATGGGCTCCAAATGAGTGATGATTAAGAAGACCTGAATGACCTTTACAGACAATGCATGTACATCTAATGAAAAAGTGAAAGGGCATCAGTGAAGACACTAAAGAGATGGTCGTCAAAATGATATTCAAGAATTTACTTTTGCAGTAGTATCTTGAATAAAAGCAATGAAATCACTTTGTTATAGCCTGAGTAGACAATGCTGCACTTAACAGGCAATACTGACTGTTTACATGAGATTATATCACATTGGGGAAAGACGTTTGTATCCTACAGGTAATAACAAGAAATTCAGTGAAACACCAGTGAAATTTGAAGGACAGGACTGAGAAATCAGAGTTTGAGATAATGATGCTGGTTTTGCCTACCCTGAATGACAGTAAAAATTAAGGAAGGATGGTCTATGTAGATGGATGTGATAAGCTTCAAATAGGCTAGACCTCTAAAAGGTGATGCCACTAGGTACAATTACTGTATTTTTGCCTGGAAATTTAAGTCTAGCCAGATCTGTAAAAGCAGCTCTGAAGGTTTTACACATACAGATGCTCCCTAAAAATAGTATTTATGGAATACATCACTGACAGACATATGGGAGAAGGAAAAGAGAACGAAGTGGAGGCACACTGAACCCCATAGGAAACTGAGGTGCGGGGGAGATTGCACTACATGATCTTTTGAGGTCCCTTCAAATCCCTAATGTTCTGTGATTCTGTGAAACTGGAGGTTCTTCTAAATTATCTGCTCAAAAATAAGTAAATAAAGTTAGAGAAGTAAAGGAAATAAAAATTGTGACAGGAGTCAAATGAGGATGACAAGATATAAGGAAAAATGTACTACTGGCTTCAGTGAAGGTGGCCTACAAGAGAGGGGAGTAAAAAATAGCAGTTTTAGAATCACAGAATGATTTTGGTTGGAAATGACACTCTTGGAAGCTGATTAAGAACATTTTTTTAGGGACTATTATCAAAATGACACACTGACTTCCTCACAGTGAAAGGCAGGCAGATCCAGTTTGGTAGAGCAAGACAGAATTGCAGGAAGGCAGCTGAGCACTTAAATTTTTTTTAAAACCATGAGATTCTACCATAATTGTATAGTTTAACAAAACAAATGAGGAGACACAGACCTAAAGTGAAGATCAGGAGAGTCAAATATGCATGACATGAGATCAGCAGGCAGGCTGGGCTTTTACAAGAGATCAGATAAGAGCATAAAGCATGCTTTTGTGGTAGGGGTAATGGAAAGGACACTCCATACTTTCAGCATTTTTCTCTTGCTGTAGAAACAACAAATTATAAGAAAACCACAACTACAGAAAAACACAGGCTTGAAGGGACCTCCAGAGGCTGGTCTCTAGTACAACCTCCTGCCACAAGCAGGTGTTAGCTGCCAAGTTAGATCAGGTTGCTTATTCAGGTTTATAATATGTAAAAGGCAATAAAGTCAGTAAGCAGGAATGTGGTGCTCACAGGAAAGAGTTACTTGCCAGAAATATTCTCATAATACAACTTTAGCGTATTACTGTAAAAGACTGGGAATGAAGTCCAAGAAATACAGCTTTGCTTGCGGTAATTTTAAGTTCTGGGTTATACGTAACTGAATGTACATGTTTAGTAATCCTATTCCACATTTTTTAAGGTTTTGAATTATTTCTAAGTTACTCTGAATTGTTACCATCTGGAAAAGTCCTAGCAGCATGTTCATTCTGGCTTACTACAGAAAATCCAAACCTTTGCATGAAAGACTCCAGAACTGCTATTATGTTGTTCATTTGTTGCTCGGAAACAAAACAGTTAAGTTATTGCTTTGCTTCCACTAGTGTGAAAGGAGTAAGGCCTGCTGACCTCAGCTGCAGCAGGTTCAGGGCTTAGCCACATTAAATGCATGTCCTACAAATGCTGTTTTCCCAGTATATCTGTTTCATAGTTCTATAGTTCTACTCAACTAATAACACTTGTTCAATTGTAGGTTTGACAAACTGCACCTCGAAAGACTTTAATTTTAGAAGACAGTTGTATTCATTCTGTTAATGTTTGATGACTGGGGTGATTTAAATTTTGTACATTCATAGATGACTTTCTTGCCAGGACTACACAAGAACTGAGGACAAAAGAGATAATAAAATCCATCATAATTAGAAGCTTTCATCTCTTGTAGAAAATCCTTACTGATTTCTTTTGAACACAAGCCGTATATGATAGTTTTGAAAAACAAGCTTTATTGTGTTTCTTTTTGGAAAAATCTGTTCTTTGGCTAATTTAAAACCAAACTTCCTCTTGACAACTGCTATGTATGTGTAAGTAAACTGAACCTCTAACAGAGCGAAGTGATTTATAGAAAAGATTGGGGAATATGACTTGGGTTTTGTGGGGGGTTTTTTACCTCTGGTAACTAATAACTGAAGAAGTTTTCCAGTGTGTACATGTACACGTACCTGTTTATTTCCTGCATTTAACCTTCCTTTAAGATGCTGCTTTGCCATCTGTAACGTCTAGTGCCATTTATAATGCACTGTTGTGCAATCACAGGAGCGTATCCAGTTAAACACTTCAAATTTGGCTTTCAGGTTAATGTTTGCTTTTCAGAAAGGGTAATGGAACTTGCAGTGGGGTCAGACATTGTGTGTATTTGTGTTTTTACAGGTTATTTGATTATGTTCTCATCCTTATGAACCCACTAGACAGTTAAAGTATGAAATAATAATGGAATTCCATTAAGTTGCTGTTCTTGATTTACTGCTGAAGTTCCCAGCTTTTCCATTAGAGAAATCAAAGTCCCAAGAAATCTAATTTTTTGTATAAAGGGCAACAAAAGGTCTTTTGCTATTGCACAGGAAAACAGCAATACTGACCAGATCTTCAATAACTGAAGTCTCAATCTTTGGGGGGGGGGATGAGGGGATTGTGTCACTACAACTCTGTAACTAGATATATTTAAGTACAGCAATGGTCAAAGTAGCTTCTGTCTGTTAACAGGATCTGACATTTGAGTGGGTAAGAGTGGGTGCATATTCTGGTGAGCTTGAACACAGACAAACGCACCAGTTTGGGGAATGAGCTCAATTACCCAGGCAGTTCATCAGGTTTTACATTTATGCGCATTTATATAGATGGGACTGACATTTTCCTGGCTCCCACTGAAATTACTGTGAGTGTTCCAAGAACCATGTTTAAAACAATAGTTTTAAGTGCTTGAACAGAATGGTAACCCAAGTAAAAACTTCGGCTCATGTAACTTATTTTCTAACTGTCTAGGACAATTTTTAGACTGACCTAACCAAATGACTCAAATCTGCAGCATCCTCATTGCAATCCCTAGTCAATTGGTTGATTTTCTTACCTTTGTGGTTTATAAAATCATTTTAGTTCTTTGCTTTGTTTTTATAACCCTCCTTCGAGTGTGTCATGGTATCCTGCTTCTCAGAAGAATCAAAACCATGTGCACAAGATCCATATAAATAGGACAAACCACATATTTACATGTCAGATTCAGCAAACACAGTGTAAAACCTTTTTGTTACCTTCATGGAATGAGGTAGTGTTCATCCCCGTGAACCCCACGTGTAACACAGACTTCCTACCTATAACAACACATTCTCCTGTATCTTTGTTGGCAGAGAAATAAACTTCCATCATTACTTTCTGGATTATCATTGTTCTAATAATCAAGATTAAACCTACATATGTATAATGGGATGCATTGATAGAGAAGTTTGAGTCCCTATCTGTAGTCCACGGCTTTATAGTCCTTGAGTACTCTGACCAGAGGGGGAGGGCAGGGTGTTAAGCTCTCCAAGTGAATGCTTGCATGTTTTCCACTTGCTTGCTTTTCAAACCTAGATAATTAGCTGGGGCCTAAGTAACCGTATTTCTAAATGACTCCCTGTGAACACAACCCTCTGTTTCCAGAATCTCTGTATAACTGCATAGCCCCACAAGCTTTCTTCCCCATGCTACATACTAAAGATTCTTAGTTGTTTTCTGTATGACAGAAAATAATAAATCCTATGTGTGACTTAATTTTTGAGTCATTGTACTTCATTGCACTTGTGCACTACAGCCATAAGTTGTTATGTGTGCTGTGCACATTACCCAAGTGTCAAGTCTTTTCTTTTTGGTAGTGGACCTTCAGTTCATTTTCTCCTCTAAAAGGAAAAAAAACCCACCTTTTCTTGGATCACATCACAGAATCACAAAACATTAGGGATTACAGTAGGTAAAACCTGCGTCCAGAGAAGGCGACGTCATAAGAGAACAAAACAGGTGACGTGTGTGAAGACAACAATCAGTTCCTATACTGAAATCTGTGCTGAAGGAAGATACTTACATAACAAAGTGCCCTACAAAATTAGAAAATTATTTTGAGAACATACAGGATATAACCCACAAGAGTGCAAAGAAATACTAATGTGATGATTTTACCTTGTCATAGTTACTAATCCTTGCTTAAGCCATTATATTTATCATGTGGGAGTACTGATCCCAAGATCATCTATTCCTGCCTAAATGGGGTTCTCTGCTTTGCTCCCAGGAACAACCTGATCCACTGCCAGACAGAGACCTATCGTTACTCTCTCACAGCTTCAGCTGTACGTGAAATGCACCATGTAGGTATGCAGAGAAGGAAAGCTTTTCAGATATAAAGCTAAGTCTACCAAAACATCAGAAAACTGTCACAGCAGGGATAACTTTTAAGTAGTAAAATAAGTGTGGCTCATGTCATTCAGCACAGAATCCCTTGAAATTGCTTTTTCAAAGGGCAATTTTTGTGGAGAGGAACACTCACAAGAATAAGTAACCCAGAAAAAAGCTACTTTATTTAGTCCAAGCTCTGTTTAATTACCTTTCTAACATTAGGGTCATAAAAAGATAAAGCAAGCTTGTATTGTGAGATTTGGACTCAAATAGTCTTATTGCAAAACAAACTACTACCAGAATTGTCCCTTGAGCAGTTCCTAACCCAGGGAATCAGCATATCCCATTGCATAAACCTTGGATCAAAATGAGTGTTAAGCCAGGGTGGGTCTTAAAACAGGCGGCAGTCAGGTCCATTACTTTTCTAACTCAGAAAGGGTCTTATTTTTCTTTTAAATGTGAACTACTGTAATGGTAGGCAGAAACATACTAATTTTCCTATGTAACTTTCTGCCAAGTGAAATTAAGATACACAGAGTTTACATAAGTAAATAGAACAACTGGAGTAAAAATACTGACAGGAAGCGGTTCCGGTCAAGGTTTTGGGTTTTCTCATTGTCTCACACTTAATTATATAATACCTCTCAAGTAGGTATTTTGAGTTGGGGGTGTGGGCAGCATCCAACTTCATAAACGTGGGTATCAGGGGAAAAGTCATCTGTTGCATCTCAAGAACTAGATCCAGTGTTTACATTTTTCTGTGCTTTGTTTTTACTGTAATAATTTATCCTGTTTTTTAATGTACTGTATGTTTCTAACAGTATTACAATGAAGGAAACAAAAATCTACTTACCTGTTCAACACATTAGCAGTGTGAGTCATATTTTTATTTTTATTTCATTCTGGTTTTATTCATCTATATTGTTGGACTTCGGTTAACATACATATATATTATGCATAATAGAAAATATGAATTTGGATACACAAGCACAGCAGATCAAGTATAACCACACAACAGTTCCTTCTCCATCCCTGGGATTTTTCTAATATAGAAATACAAATTCAGCACAGAATCACAGAACATGAGGGACTGAAAGGGACCTCGAAAGATCATCTAGCCCAATCCCCCAGCCACAGGAGGATCACCTAGGCCAAGTCACACAGGAATATATCCAGTTGAGTTTTAAACGTCTCCAGAGAAGGTGATTCCTAGTGTACATGAAGTCAATCTTCATGTTAGCAGATACCAATGGGATCATCATAACTGGCTTATTAGTTTATAATTTTTTTAATAATTCCTGATAATTCCAGTCAGAGCACATGGTTCCACTGCATTACATGAAATGACTTCACAGTTTGTGGGTTCTGTCATGGCTCTTCAGAACACTGTGTTCAGTGTATTTCATACACTTGTTATGTTCCCTTAATCTGCATTTATACTGCACAGAAATAGAAAAAAAATCTATTTGAAATATTTTACTTACTGTCGAAAGTAGCATGATGTTTCCATATCCTTGCAGTGAGAGATATCTGTAGGGGCTTCTAGTTAGCAGAAGTTACAGTTAGGGTGCTTCTGACCAAGCAGAAGAATCAAACAGGAAGAATCAAGTAGGAAATCAAAGGTCAGTCCACTTCTCATCTGAAAGACAAGTAATTTTTAAGTCACTAAGATGTTTAACTCTTCCTGAGCAAACCACTTTTAATATACAAATAAGGTAGCTTTCTTCTATTTTAAAGTGCTCTAAAAACTGTTTAATACGGAAAAGCTTTCACTACAGTCTCAGGTTATCAGTAAAGATACTGGATTCAGGGGACTGGACTGAATGATCCTTCAAGGTCCCTTCCAATCCCTAGAGATTCTATGATTCAGTACCTAGGTGTGAGTCCAGAATCACACACTGGCAGTAACAGCCAGCAGAGCTCCAAATCTATGCTCCTTCTCAGTACTTAATCTCTCTGAACTCCAGCTCTTATCACAGAATCACAGAACATTAAGGATTGGAATGGACCTTGACAGATCACCTAGTCCAATCCCCCTGTCAGAGCAGAATCACCTAGACTAAGTCACACAGGAATGTATCATCCTTCTACCTGTAGAAGAATTACATTTTTTTTCCTCTGTGATGACAAAAAGCAGCTAAAACATGTTGAAGCTTTCTCCCCCACCGAAAGTGGTGCTCTTGTACTCCACATGGGGAAGTTACAGAAAGTAATTTGGAATGTTCTTCCCTCAGAAGCAGCTGCAGAATTAACTCCCCATTAAAAACATTCCCTCAATATTATTTCCTATAATTAGTTACAGGAAACAATACTAGTTATAGGAAATAATTTCGTATTGTTAAGACATTAGACAATATCAAATGTCTAACTTATAAAGTCTAATAAGTCTGTTATTACCATCACAATGACCACTTGTTCTGCTTGGTGTTCTTCCACATCTGGTGTCCTTTCCGTCGTTTTAATCATCTAGAAACGTCGCACAATTGGTACTTGTATGGCAGCAGCTTCTCAGGCCAGCACCAAGGCCCTGGAAGGTGCTTACAGGGACACTCGGAAGACGACAGAGGCATCTCCTGCACCTCCCTCAAGCCCGCCAAGTGCTGCCTTCTGAGGGGAAAAAATGGCGGGCTCCCCTGAGGCTGTGCGCTGCAACGGGGTTTCCCCAGGGGTCTGCACAGGGCCCCGTGGCTGAGGGCGGGAAAGAGCCGCTGGTGCCGAGCCCTCAGCAGCAGTGTCTTCACAGCTGTTCAGGTGTCTCGTTGCCGTCTATAGTTCAGCGGTACCGGGCACGTGTAAACGTTTTGGAGACCTGGGTAGAGAGTGTGCTGGTTGTTAATGAAGCCTTTAATGGGGCCCCGCGCTTCAAACCCTGAACTTCTTTAACTGGCAGGTAATACGTGTCATCTTTTCAGGCGGTGGCACCTGAGACTTCACTACGGAGCCATTAAAGCCTCGGACACAATGGCAGGAAGCAGTGAGCAGGAGCGGTCCAGATGGGTAACAACAGTTATCATGAGCACAGCTCTGCAGGTACAGCAGCAGGCTCCGCAACAAACGCTGAAGGAGGCCAGGGGATCCTGCTGTGGCTCGGGGACTGGACTAGATCTTCGAGCTCACTTCACTCTGCTGTAGCGCTGGGTCTGGGAGCGTGACTTGTAGCTGCTTCTGTACCTCATTAGTATTCTGGCCACCTGGCATTCTGCCTCAGCATTGTCGTCCTGACTCATCGTTTCTGCAATGCACTGGTGCTGCTCTCAATTAGCCTTGCAATTAGCACTACAAATAGTTCCATCAGAAGTGCTTTAAATTTCTGGAGTTCTTTTCCAGCGAGTACTTTTATTTTCTACTACACGCTACCAGCACTAGAGTAGGCTATTCCCGAGCAAGTGTGCAGTTGAGTTTAAAACAGGGAGGCTTACAGATAGTCATGGATATTGATACCTGTTAAAATCAGCAGCCTAGACTGTGCTCCCCAGTACAGTGACAGGGAATGTCAAGGAGCTGGTAATTAGTTTCTGCAGCTGAGGCCAATTTCATGCCAGCTGGAGAGAATTAGAGGCAAGAGGGCTGTGATTTGCACATGAGGCTATCTTCTGCTGGCTGGGCTCCCAAGGTTATCACCCCATCTCTGCTGCATAATGGGTGAATGGTGTTGCAGTAATTCTTCAGTCCCCTCAGTTTAAAGCTTTCTCTTATTTGTCTGCTTGTCTGGGAGCAACATCCTGTAAGCTGTTCCAGTGCAGGAACTGCTTCAAAAGCAGCTTAATCCGTGGTGCAGTGTGAGCTGTTTGAGGGCAAGGATCTCGTCAGCAATAACAGCTCAACTCATTCCTATTAATAAAAACCTCATCTCTACTCAGAACTATGGTTGTTAGTAAGGACTCCTGTGAGCAAAGGTATGGAAACAATACGAATCTAAGATGGCTTTTCTTTTACAAAGGTAGTGCTTTGTGTCTGTTTTCATTATGAGCGCGCTCTTTTCCCTGTGCCACTATCCTCTTTTCACAGCTGCTATTTATACTTGGGCTTTACATAACTGGCTGTCAGCAGTGGCTTTGATGCAGCATTTCCAAAATTGCAGTTATACCTCCTCACTAGTTGTCAGTGAGCCTTCCCTTTCCAGCATTTCTGATGACTCTCCTTCTGGGTTTACTTTATTTTGTGCCCTTCCACAATGTTTCCCTATGCAGGTAGGTTATCTATGGCTTGAATGGGTAGGCTAAAGAATGTGTTATTAGCTAAAAAGGATTCAGTGATCTCTTTACAGTCAACACACAAAAAAATCTTTAAAATATGCCTGAGCTGCCTCTGCACACTGCACAAATGCTTTCTGCAGGCTGCAAAATAGCTCTAGCCCCACTCCATTCTAAAGATGATTATGTTGCACAGTGCCATGTCCCAGTTTTCCTGAGCTGATTGCCTTCCCTCAAAAAGCTTTAAAAAAATCATGTCGCATAGAGGTTTTCAGAAGTGTCTCCCAAATTAAGTGCTGACATCTGTGAAAATAATACAGTATAATTAACCAGAGTCACAGAAACACACTGCTGTTGTACAAATCCTCCTGTAGCACTTTGCACAAAAATAGACTGAAATGGAGAGCAAGTTTCCTGAGGCAAACGGAATGTATGCGTACAAAACTGTGCTGTTTCAGTGTTTGATAACGTTCAGTGCAAATATTTAAAAATTCAATTAACCAAGAAAGTTACATTAAAAAGTGGAAAAATGTTAATTAATCACTCAAACTAGGACATTATTGCAAGTGGAATAAACAGTATTTTTTAAACACTGCTGCTGAAGATCTATCTCTAATGGTTCAAACAGTGCTCTAAGTATTTTTATCTAACTTGTTGGCTGAAACATTATTTTAAAAATAACCTTTCAAAATTTATTTAGAATCATGAAATTTCTACAGTTCTGCGGAGGCAACACCACCGAGTTCGATATTCAGAATCGGTAGACCCTGGAGCCGTGATTTTTTCTCTTTCTGGTACAGTACTTTGAGGTTTATACTTTTAAACTCTAATGAAGTACCAAGAGGAGTGTAGGCCACACTGAACTGAATAAAAACTGCCTTGCTGGAATGTCTGGGAATAGCAGAAGGAGCTGTACTGGGATAGATGCGAGGATGAAGTACAGAACGTTGGGGATGAAGCACTGTTAAAAAGGTTTGGCTTTTGTACTTACTATGGAACAGATCATTTATTATCAGCTGAACTGTTGAGTAAATTCTTGTTACAAGTCACAGGTAAGACTGCCATAAAGATTTTTAGTATTTGTGGATGTAAACACAATAGCAGACCAAGACGCTTGGCTTTAAGCATCCAAGGTGAGTTTGCAAGTGAGGTGGTAGCAGAGGAGTGAAGGAAATTATTCTCTGAATGGGTTTGGTTGTGAAATCACTGAAACTGCACACTTGCAGTATTTATCCTTCCTTTTCAGAGAAGATGTTTTAGGTAAGTAGACGAGATCCTTTATCTGAAGTTTTGTATACTTGGTTGTCAAGCGAAGACTCCTAAGCTTCAGCCTTAACTTTCCCTTTCAGAGTGACTTAGTTGATGAGGTTATAGTTTCATTTCTCATGGTACATAGTTGAGCTTACTTTTAAGACGAGTTGTGTTTATCTCTCTTCCATTAACTCTTAGGGCAAGTCTTTGCATTTGCCCTAAATTCATTCACTCTTACAGTGCTGTGTTGGTGGCTGAAGGGCTGTTGATGACACACCAGTGTTTTGGCTACGCTGAGCAGAGCTCACAGTGCCTAGGCTGTGGCGATTTTCCTTTCCTAACCTTCTCCCCAGCTGAAGAGGGCTGAGGGAGGGAGGCTGGGCCAGCTAACCCAAACTGACCAAAGGGATATTCCAGACCATATGACATCAGAAGGGAGAGGAAAGGAGGAAGTGGAGGTACATTGGTTGATGGTTTGTCTTCTGGAGCAACCATCGCATGTATTAGAGCCCTGCTTCTTAGAATGGCAGCTAAACATTTTCTGCTACCATGTGAGAAAGTAGAGGTAGAGAGTAATCTTTATTATTCACCTTCGTTTCTGTGCACAGACTTTACTCTCGCGTAGTTAAACTGGATTTGCCTCGACCTGCTAAACTCGTTATATGTTTTTCTCCCCTGTCTATCTGAGAAGGAGGGAGTGATAGAGCAGCTTTGGTGGGCACCTGGCCCCCAGCCAGGGCCAAATCACCCGTCCTTTTATGTTAACATTACTAATCATCACTGGGCAACTCTCACGATGGCATTGCACAGCCAAGATGCAGAAATTCATTCGTGTGTTTTCTTCCATCGCTTTAGAAGCAGCATTTTGCTTCCTAGCTTGTGGTGAGAGCTTATTCACATCATTGCCACGACACGTACATTTACGTTGGTTTCTTCAGTAGGTGTTGCATTTATGCTGACTGACGCTCCGGGCCTGCTTACAACAGGAGAAGAACAGTTTTTCACAAGACTTCAGAAGTTCATAAACATTCATCGGAACAGCTTTTTGATTTTGTCAGCTGCTCTTCATGGACCAGAAGAATGGAACACCATGTTCAGGATTCAGACAAGGTATGATTAAGAAATCGCAGGAAGAAATAAAGTAGCAGTCCTTGATTTGGGAATGTTAGTTTTACTTTTCTAATACATTGGACAATGATTTAAAGCATGTATTTATTAACGACAAATGCAAAGAAGTCTTCTCTCCCTAATAAAGAATACTAGTCTTCTCTCTCTTT
Source organism: Rhinopomastus cyanomelas (assembly GCA_013400115.1). Classification (NCBI taxonomy): domain Eukaryota; kingdom Metazoa; phylum Chordata; class Aves; order Bucerotiformes; family Rhinopomastidae; genus Rhinopomastus; species Rhinopomastus cyanomelas. The sequence goes on from VXBP01010176.1 coordinate 86,469, forward strand.
GAGAGAATTGGGACTGTTTAGTTTGAGGAAGAGGAGGCTGAGGGGAGACTTCATCGTTCTCTACACCTATCTGAAAGGACAATGTAGAGATTTTAATGCAGGGCTCTCCTCACAGGTAATTAGCGACAGAACCAGAGGGAAGGGCTTCAAGCTTCAAAAAGGTAGATTTAGACTAGACATCAGGAAAAATTCTTTACAGAGAGAGTGGTCAGGCCCTGGAATGGGCTGCCCAGGGTGGTGGCTGAGTCCCCATCCCTAGATGAGTTTAAAAGTTGCTTAGATGTGGTGTTGGGGGATCTGGTTTAGGGGTGAACTTGCAGAGTAGGATTGATGGTTGGACTCCATGATCCCAAGGGTCTTTTCCAACCTGAACGCTTCTATGAGTCTATGATTCTAAGTGAATCAGATGTGTCATAGTTAACAAAAGAGGCTGTTCCTCAAACCATCCCTCTCAAACAAGTAACATCCCTTTCAATCACTTTGGGGCTATGTAATATAATTAGTTTTGGAATTTTCTGTTGAACTGGAAAATTAGGCAATTTTCTTAGCTCTGGCAGGATCTTTTCACGGTCACTTTCAAAGCGGAACAGGCAAGTTTCCTTCACGAGAAGAGGCTTTATTATAAAGTGCAGATTCTTTACCAGCTTTTAAAACCCATTTACTTGGAACAGTGTCTATTGTGATTGAAATAACATGTGTTCTTTTGTACCACAAGTACACAAGTGAGTTATACAACTGGGTTTTTGAAAACTGGCTCTGTGATTGTTAATGAAGCCAGAAAACTTGCGCGTTTTGCTGCGTACCTGCTGACAAGTTATCAGGCTGTGCTCTATACCTGTAGTCAAAACTATATTCTGGTAGATAAGAGACCTCAAGTCCTAACTGCAGTTGATTTTCATTCCTAACATCAAAGAAATTACTATTCTAATGGAGTCTTTGATCTCCTTGAAAGTAGCACCAGCTTCATTAATTCCTGGGCGAGCTGCCAAATGCTGATGAGTAGCAGAGTGTACGAGATGAAGTGTAGGAAATTTATTACCCATTCGTGAAAATTCTATAAATTTCCATGAGAGGTCTTAAAAGCTCTGACACCATTCAAGAAGAACATGTTATCCAGCTGATGTCACTGCTAATTCTCAGTCTGCATTGTGGTTATGCACAAAGGATTTTGTGCATGTGTTGTCCGCTAACAAATGCAGTGTCGTGAAACTGTATTCAATTTAGCAAGTCAACAGTTTTATTAACATAAAAATAATAGTAGTTCTGTCATTGTGAGCCATGTCTAATTGGTGTGGACAAGACACAGTGGTATTTTTAGATGCATGTGCTTTTTTGCTGCCTGGCAGCTTGGAGTTCTGCTACTGTATGTACATCATTGTCTGAGCTTTCAGGTTGATGGGGCTGAAACACATGTCATAGTCTCTCATACAAGTCACCTCTTTTGTTTGTTAAAAACCCCTGGTTAATATCCCCTGCTTTTTTTGGGTCACAGAATCACATTAGGGATTGGAAGGGATCTTGAAAGATCATCTAGTCCAATCCCCCTGCCACAGCGCATCACCCAGATCAAGTTGCACAGGAATATACTGAGGCAGGTTTTAAATGCCTCCAGAGATTTTACAGGCCCCCTGGGAGGCCCCTTCCAGTGCTCTGTCACCCTCACGTTTCTTCTCGATGTGGAACCTCCTCTGTTCCAGCTCACACCCACTGCTCCTTGTCCTATCACTAGATACCACTGAGCAGAGCCTGGCTCCATCCTCCTGACACCCACCCTTCACATATTGATCAACGCTAATGAGGTCACCCCTCAGTCTCCCCTTCTCCAAGATAGAGACCGAGCTCCCTCAGCCTTTTCTCATCAGGGAGATGCTCCACTCCATCATCTTTGTGGCTCTGCGCTGGACTCTGTCCAGCAGTTGTGTGTCCTTCTTGAACTGAGGCGTCTAGAACTGGACACAATACTTGAGATGTGGTCTCGCCAGGGCAGAGTAGAGGGGGAGGAGAACCTCTACTCCTAGCTGGGGAAGGATCATTTATTTATTATTAACCAGAACATTCCAGGATTTTGTTCATCATAACAGCCTCTTATGAGGGGTTATGTGGATCACAGGAGAAGTAGGACAAAAGCCATCTTTATCATCACAGCTCAAACATTTATCATTACTGATAAAACCCCATCGTGTTTTAGATCTAGAACGCACTCAGTAGAAATGCGAACTTTGCCGTCACTGTTACCACACACAAGTCTTGAAAGAGAGGCTCTGTATTTGCCCAAGCTTTGGTCTCTCTCTCTCTTTTCCATGACCGCACTCAATGACAACTGATGCTCACATTTTAAAGGCTTCAGATTCCACTTTCAAGAATGAATGCATGCAAATAACACAATCAATAGAAAGCTAATGAATCTTTGGTTAAACGGTTTGAATTAGCAAGCCTTTATGTTCAATTCTTAGCAGAATTATCCCATTGTCTATAGCAATCTGTACATCAGATATGATTTAATTAGGACACTACAAATGCAGTCCAAATTCTGAAGTATTTTTAGCACGGTATTTTTAGATGCTTTTCTTGGCTCTTTCAAATGCATAAAAAAACCCCACCAAACACTATTTTACTGGTATTGAGGGCAGACAATCTAACAGAGAAGAAGGCTTAGTTCTCTCTGAATGTACAGATGCTTAAGAAGTGATGATTTATTGTCAGTCAAAGAGCCCTAGAAAATAAATGAGCCCTTCCAAATGCCACCTAAACAAGTGGTACAGAAATGGGACAGGTAGTTATACAAACAGCATGAACTCTGCTTTTACCTTTAATGACAACGGTAATCTTCTGTGTACTTGTGGTGAAGGCACAGTAAAGATTTCTTTACATCACGTGGGAATCATTCTTGACTCGTATGGCATAACCACCAGTATAGGTTGGGGACTGACCTGTTAGAGAGCAGTGTAGAAGCAAGGGACCTGAGGGTCCTGGTGGACAGCAGGATGACCATGAGCCAGCAATGTGCCCTGTTGACCAAGAAGGCCAATGGCATCCTGGCGTGGATCGGAAGGAGAGTGGTTAGCCGACTGAGAGAGGTTCTCCTCCCTCTCTACTCTGCCCTGCTGAGACCGCATGTGGAACGTTGTGTCCAGTTTTGGGCCCCTCAGTTGCAAAAGAGCATGGAAGTGCTGGAGAGAGTTCAGTGCAGAGCCACAAAGATGATGAAGGGAGGGGAACATCTCCATGATGGGGAAAGGTGGAGAGAGCTGGGTCTATTTAGCTTGGAAAAAAAGGAGACTGAGAGGCGACCTCATTAATGTTGTAAAATATGTGAAGGGTGGGTGTCAGGTGGATGGAGCCAGGCTCTGCTCAGGGGCATCTAATGATAGGGGCAGTGGGTGTGAGCTGGGACAGAAGAGGTTCCACATCAATATGAGAAGGAACTTCTTTGTGGTGAGGGTGACAGAGCCCTGGAAGGGGCTGCCCAGGTGGATTGTGAAATCTCCCTCTCTGGAGATGTTTAAAACCCGCCTGGACGTGTTCCTGTGTGACTGGATCTAGGGGATCCTGCTGGGGTGGGGGGATTGATCTTTTGAGGTGCCTTCCAATCCCTAATGTTCTGTGATTACAAGTGCATTCTAGAAGTAACCTTACTCTCCCCTCCTTTTTGGATGTGCAGATTCCTGGGCAGTAACTTGCGTTTAATACCAGTTCACAACATTGCTGAAGCTGTTAAGTTAATGCTAACCATAGCTAAGGTAAGTCCTGTTGAATATACATTAAAATATTAAGTTATTCAGATACATACTAGTGAGGAAAATGCAATTCCTAGAACACATTTGGTTTTCTTTAATGGAAGTGTTAGGGCCAATCCATGTCATCCATTGAGTATAGACTCAGGTCCTATACATCAGGTATAGACTGATACTCTGAGTAGCTTCAGCTGAGTCTTTACACTATTGTTAAAGATAACTCTGAAAGCTCTTAATAGCATCTATGAAGACAAACTCAGTCAAGGCCTAAGTCAGCTCTTATTTACCACTGTGAAGTTAGGATGCCTTGCATTCACTTCCTAGTGCAGAACCAGCATGACATTTAAATACAGAATTACTTAAACGGGTCACTTTCAGTTGGTAAAAGTACCAGCTGTGCTTACTTGTGGATTTTTCACGATGCACACACGGGCATGTCATTTCTACAGCTTAATGACTGTAATTTATCTGCGTATCTGGAACACACCCTGTATGCACGAACACATCATTAATAAATCTATTTTCCAAATCTTTTTCAAGAACATTTTTTCCATGGAAATTTTATCTTGGATACTAAAGTTCTAGCAGCATTCAGTGGACCCAAAAATGAAAAGAGCAAGTTGAATGATATATTTGGAATCAAGTATGAATTTACCTTTTAACCTTTTCATTTTCCTGAAGTGGGCATCTCAAAATAACGAGCATTAGCCTATTCAGAGGTAATAAGTTAATTTCAGAAGCATCAAAGATACATCCCACTATCTGTACGGCAACAGTTTTTAAATACTTAGGTCAATGTTGAACTCTGTACTTAAACGTCTTAGGGAATGTACTGGTGTCTGGCCCGGTACCTTAATAAAACAGTAACTTACAAGCTTTGAAGATTGCTGCTGATTCTGTAGACTTGAAATTGGTTTTCTCCTTATTCAGAGTGTTTAGACCAAACTTGAACAGAAGAGCCCCATAAAAAGTGCTGCTACTCTAGATCACAAATCTGCAGGTTGCCATCACATCACTTCTTAACTGCTGCAGTGCAAATCGAGTTTAATGAAGTGATATTTTACCAAAAGAATCCCTACCTGGTGATACAGCCTGTAGCACTGACTCGTCTGCACCAGGTTAACAGACATGGCCAAGGGAGCAATGCCATCCAACTCATCCTGAGCTCCCATACCCAGGCTGTGCTGAAATACTATCTGGATAAAGAGCTGCAGTGCTGACAGGACTACTTATTTTCAGACTGGTCTTGCACCTAAGGGACACATTGATACAACAAATATCAATGTCTTCTGAAATCCAGACGCAGGCGTGATTCACATGGCACTGCTGAGTGATTTTACACTTGGGCTATTCGAACAATAAGATGTCAAATGTTGTTTCCTAAGAGTTACTGTGTCCTACTCACGATATTTTTCATTCCTCTAAGTTGACTTCCAAGCCAGGAGCAGATGATATTTGCCGCAAACTGGCCATGACAAAAGCCCAGATAATAGAAAACTGCCCAGTTTGGAAGATGCTTCAGGAATACTGAGTTGCATTGTCATTCTTATTGAGATTTTATTCATAAATAGAGTGGCTGTACTTTAAACAAAATAAACATTCTTAAAAATACTATTGCATTTCAAAATACTATGTACAAGTTACGTGTTTGGAATGAAAACTTGTAGTAAGGAAGTAACTGCACAGTGACAAACAGCAGCATCCATCATACCAAAAATGCATTGGGAGGAAAAAGGGCTTAACCACACTGCTGAAAAGCCATCCTGATTTTAAGCTCTTCTGAACTTACAAGCTCAAACACCCGTAGTGATTTACAAAAAGTATTTAATCTCACGGAAAACATCGTGAAAGAAAAGGATGATCAAAGCAGTATAAAAATAGAGGGTTCCCCATGCATAACCAGGTGTATGTATGGAATTTTATACACTGTTTATTTTGAAACACCACTTAGTTGCCTCAAAGTTGAAGTGTTTGTCTACACAACTTAGTTGCCTCAAAGTTGAAGTGTTTGTCTTTAAACCTGGTTTTCATTGCCCACAGTGTTTCTACTTTATTCATCCATAACTTGCCAACTTATTTGTAAAAACAGAAGTTTGTTTGTCAGCATAAAGTGCTAATAAAAATACCTTGTGCTTAAACAGCTTTTTAATCGGTGGTTCTCCAGTCACTTCATAAAAATCTCTGTCATTCACAACACCAGCTGGTAACTATTTAACAAGTTATGAAAATTAACCAAACTAAATGCACAACCATAGCTCCTCGCCACAGCGTAAGAACAAGGATCCCCAGTGTTCAGGTGCTGAACACGTGCATCACATACGACACGAGCAAAAGAGAATAAATAGGAACAGCAACCAGACTTACAAATAACAGCCTCTGCAATTCCTCCGGAGGCCACTCTACAGAGTGCCCTTCTTTAAAGGCTGGTAGTCTCCTTCTCAGCTAGTCTCCTACTCCGAAGGGTTTCCTACAAAGCAGGTTAATTTAAATATCTCAGCAGCCCGAACTATTTTTATCCGTTACAGCTTTTGTTTTCACCTCAATGAGCTCTTCCACTCGAGCTAGAACACTTTCTATTAAATCAAATGTGAAGAGAGCTGAGTGTAAAACCTGAAATTACAAAAGAGGTTTTTATTAGAAAGAAGCACTTTTTTACCCGCTGTGCCTGCGTGTTCGTCTCCAGCTTGAGGAGACCATTTCAGTACTTCTGAAGGTATTTAAAGGAAATGCAAACTCACCTGAAGCTGCATTTCAGTAGTCATTGCAGGCATCTTTTCTCCACTAACAGTTAGAGAACAGATTGTGTTGGAACTGGGTGCCTCTGTAGAAGAAAATAACCAACTGAAGATCAGGCTTCTGACTCAAATAACTTTTACATGGAAAGAATATTGAATGTATTAGTGTTTCTAGACCGCAATTGTTAAAAAGCACAAACCTAAGGACTGACAAAACACAGGGCAGAAGGTGCTGAACCCTAAAAAGAATCACAGAACCTTAGGGATTGGAAGGGACCTCGAAAGATCATCCAGTCCAATCCCCCCAACCAGAGCAGGATCCCCTAGATCCAGTCACACAGGAACATGGCCAGGCGGGTTTGAAAAGTTTCCTTTTAGAAAGATATCCACAGGAAACCTGTTCTCCACCGTGTACTTACATGCTTTACAGCAACAGAAGATGCCAAGGCTAGGTGCACAAACACTCCCCTGGCATTTCTGGCCACAGCAGCAGGTTTCTGGGGCTGTTTTAACTGTACTGGAGATGACAACAGATATGACAACACATGGATCACCTAAAGCAGCAGCAGCTCCTATGTCCTTTGTACTGCATCAGCTGTCCTCAGAGCAGAATTCTACATGAGATCACATTCTGGATTCTTTTTGTTTTCATTCTAGAGGCTTTAGAAGAGCACCTAGTTGCTGTGTAAATTCATTCTCCTCATGTTAGTCTCTCCATGGCTAGTATGAAACTTAGATGCTTCTAACTAACCTAGAGATCCAAAGTGCAGAACAAGCTTTGAAGGTCATCATGTGATATTTCTGTCAGGATTCCACAAGGGTTACAAATGTCAACAGAGAAACAAGTTCGGATTTTTCTGACCAATTACAATCTCCTCCTCTGGAGATGTTTAAGACCTGCCTGGGCATGTTCCAGTGTGACCTGGTCTAGGTGGTCCTGCTCTGGCAGGGGAATTGGACTGGACGATCTTTCGAGGTCCCTTCCGATCCCTGATGTTCTGTGATAACTGTTACTATCAAGTGTAGCAACTACAGAACTGAAACAGGATCAAGAGTTAGGAAACAACACTCATGTTGTTTTCCAAAGTATTTCCAATGCTTCTAACGATGAACAAAGCCAAGAGAAAAAACACAACTGACCTCTTCTGTTTTCTTTCTTGTTCTTTATTTCTGCTTCATAGTGGGCTTTCGACATGTTGAGTCCTACGTGCAGTGGTTTTAAAAAGTTCTGTTCAATCTTGGCAAGTGAGGTCCAGACACCAGTCTATTCAAACAAAGAAGAGAAGGTTAGAGATTGCTTTTACCAAAGCATTACAGTGCTAAGTTTTTGAGCACAAGCTTTTGGACTAGTCTTTCTAATGTACATTTCTGAGCTGGGAGTAAAAAACATGAAAGGTCGTTTCAATGAGGTGTTGAGGGATGTGGTTTGGGGGTGAACTTGTATGGTAGATGGTTGGACTCGATGATCCCAGGGGTCTTTTCCAACCAGAGTGCTTCTGTGATTCTGATTCTGTGAAAAAACAATTTACAATCATGCAAAAAGTAGCCTCATGATGGATATTGAAGCTCCTCTTCCTGTCTTTTACATTACTTGCTGAAAATTGGAGGATGAAGCACTCAAAAGTAAAGGGGGTGGGAGGGAAAACTGTAGGTAGGCTTGTAACTACAGAAGAAGAAACACACATTTTCAACTTGTAAGCAAAGCTGAAAGGATTTTGCTGTGTTGGAGGAGGGGTACTAGCCAGTTTCTCAAGCACCACAGTGAGTAAACAACAGTTGTAGTTTCTGATAAAGCAGTGTAGCAGAAAATTGGATGGGTCTGGCTGCTCCTTTTGTTACTTCAAGCAGATGGATCTTACGGGCATGAAGTTTTTTTAATCTTAATAGCTAGAGAAGCTTTTAATGTGCACCTATCATGTGCCCCCACAGTTGCTGTAAACATAGAAAATTGTTCTGCAGGCTAAAAACTGTTTACACTATTATTAAATCCTTCTTCACAAATGCGAATAGATTTAGGATTTTGCAAAAAAATACTGTGCTTGAAGACAAATCACATGGATCTCTTCAACTGTTTGTATTATTATCAGGAGGAAATCCACTTGGAGGCTTAAGGGGAGTAACAAAACCTTTTTCTCATGGGGATTCACAGAATCACAGAACATTAGGGATTGGAAGGGACCTCCAAAGATCATCCAGTCCAATCTCCCCACCACAGCAGGATCACCTAGATCCAGTTGCACAGGAACATGTCCAGGTGGGTTTTAAACACCTCTGGAAAAGGAGATTCCACAACCCCCTGGGCCCCTTCCAGTGCTCTGTCACCATCACCATGAAGAAGTTCCTTCTTGTATTGATGTGGAACCTCCTCTGTTCCTGCTCACACCCACTGCCCCTTGTCCTGTCATTAGATGAGACTGAGCAGAGCCTGGCTCCATCCTCCTGATGTTAAGGTAACAGACCCACTGTTCACTGGACAGAGTAAAGTGATTTGCATTTGTACTTAACCATTACAGTCAACAAAAAGCAATCAAATTTCACCCAAATAAAGTAAGAAATTGCATCTCATAATGCAGTTAATAAAAGCAATGGTCAGTAACCCAAAAGTGATCCTAAGAAAAATGTGAACAAACTCGTTTATGACTCGAGAAGCAGTGCTCACATGAATACAGCTCTCAGCTGAGCCAGCATTTTCCAGGCATCAACTAGTACTTACTTTATTATCGCTTTCACAATCCTTGATGACCAGGTATCTCAGTAGATTTAGTGAAGCCATGATCCTGTAAATGAAGAATGTATTATTTATCATTCTGCACACAGATTCATATTACATGAATAGTAATCTCAAGATACCTGGTTGTATAAAATGCAGCCACCCATCCACTGAGCTTCCTCTTGCTTTACCATGCCTTTTGGTAGAAGCTATGTATTGCTTTTCACAGATAAACAGTAGTACAGATCAGAACTCCGGGTTTGTAAGTAGTTGTGATCAGTCTGGACACTATCACCCAACTGATTTACAAGCCCAACGTTTACTCATTACAATGAGGAGACCTGCCCTATACAGGAGATTTTCAGAGACATCTAAGTTGTTTTTATATTACTTAATGCAAGTGCTGTTCAGGTGGCTCTGTGTTCCACCCATGAAACAGTGGATTCCTAGCAGCAGTGTCTCCAACAGCCTCAGAAGGGCTGTGTGCTGTAGGCGGTATCTGGTAATTGTTCCTCCACTGCACCACGTAAGGCAGCAAACCACATTTCATTGTTTCTTCCCATTGCATCTGCAGAAAGCAGCCAAGCTTACATTCCTGAAGAAATACTGCTTTACTGCCTAGTTATGCAACTGGACATCTGAGGGAACCGAGGAGGAGTTGCTTTCTTATGGTCAGAATCAGTGTGGTGTCGTGACATTCTCGTAACCACTTCAAAAACCAGTTAAGCAATCGTTTCCATTCCTAGTCCCAAAAATGTAAAGTACATTGATGTTGTCACCTCATTAAGTACATGCCAGAGCACCCCTCCGTTGTATTCAGTAGTCTGAAGGCTTTTAAAGTTATTTAAGAGGATAAAAACCTCTGCCCGTGATCACAACTCACCTATCCGAATTTTGCAGAAGATCTGTCTCAGCACCTTCTGGAAGTAGGAGCACCAAATCTAGAAGGGAGATCAGCTGATGTCCTGTAAACCAAGAGTTGTCACCTGCCTTCTGAAAAAAAAACATAGGAAGCTCAGCCACCTGCAAAATTTGAAAGAATCACAGAACATTAGGGATTGGAAGGGACCTCAAAAGATCATCCAGTCCAATCCCCCTGCCACAGCAGGATCACCTAGATCAAATTGCACAGAAACTTGTCCAGGCAGGTTTTAAAAGGGCAGAGCAGAGGAGGAGGAGAACCTCTCTTGATCTGCTAACCACTCCCCTTCTGATCCACCCAAGATGGTAACTGAGTTTTTAGTGGGTAGTAGGCTCACCATTAATGACAAGTGAATCTGGTCTTTTATGTTTTTAATAATGTATCCTTCCACACCAGCATGGTTGCTTGTCTTCAGTAAACACCTTCAAACAGAGAAAAAAACCCATTATCTCTTCAAAGCTGCCCATTAAGTTAGTTGGAACCTTAGTCAATCAGGCCATGATGTCTCCAGAGTGGGAATTTTTCCACAGAAAAGATAACTGAGTAACCTTTAAACAGCAGCTTACTTTAGACAGCTGATTTTACGTGATGCAACTGATGCTCATTATTTACCCAAAAATTAATTTAGCATCATTACTATGGTTTGCCTGACAGAAACTCGGTCAGAAATCTGTGCAATTGAGCAATAAGGCTGATATTACACAATCTACAGTGATTTAGATGCTTACCTGAATAATGTGTGTTTTCCCTCTGCGTCAAACTTGTTTATGAACAACTGCAAAACATCTAAACTTTTCTTTCTCTAAAGAAAAAAACAAAACTGTAATCAGATTAATACTAAGTAAATAAATTCAGCTCTTAACTGGTTCTGTAGGTCACATACCTGATGCTCTATGGGACAAAGAGTCATGATTTTCACCAAATCCTGCAGTTGGACAAAGAAAACATCATTTCTAATTAGAGTCATAGAATGTTCTAGGCTGGAAGGGACCTTTAGAGGTCATCTAGTCCAACCTCTCTACAGAGGGACAACTCTACCTAGGTCAGGCTGTTCAGAGCCTCCACAAGCCTGACCTCAAGTGACTCCAGGGATGGGGCCCCCACCACCTCCCCGGGCAGCCCATTCCAGCCATCAACCACCCTCCCATTGAAGAGCTTTTTTCTAATATCCAGCCTAACTACATCAGATTATTCTATTACAACACACTGACTCAAATCTACTCTAGACTCAATCCCCCCGCCACAGCAGGATAAGCAGAAGACAGATAGATATTATTTGTAATCAGACTTCAAAGACTTGTCACGGTGAGGGTGACAGAGCACTGGAAGGGGCTGCCCAGAGGCGTTGTGGAGTCTCCTTCTCTGGAGATGTTTAAAACCCGCCTGGACGTGTTCCTGTGCGACTGGATCTAGGTGATCCTGCTGTGATGAGGGGATTGGACTGGATGATCTTCTTAGGTCCCTTCCAATCCCTAATGTTCCGTGATTCTGTGAAGCAATGCCTTCGGCACATGGCTTCGTATTACCTGAGGTACATTAATAAAATCTCTGAATTCTAAATACTGGTGGAGAAGGCCATTATCTTCAATTCTCAGCAAACAGCTCTCAAACAGATCCTGCAGAGGGGAGAAAAAGATGTCAACATGTTGCAGCTAGGTAAGACATTAATCTAGGTGCGTGACATTTCACGGGTAAAACTGCCTTCACTATAGGTGCTCGTTCACATAGCAAAGCTCCTAGGAGCTACACACCTGGCAATGGCAACTTGAACACGTAGGCATGTGCGCAGAGGTCAAGAAGCAGAAACATCTGCAACACTGAGGAATCCCTAATTAAGCCTCAAACTATTTCTGAGCTATCTGACATATCATTTGTACCTTTCTTAGAAAGAGGAAAACGCACCATTGCTTAAATTGGAAACAGACAAAACCATTCTAACGTGAAGAGTTTGATGACAAGAAAACTTACAAGTCCTTTGGATAACACAGATTCTTCTGTTCTAGAAAAAAACCAAATTATCACATTTAAGCCATTCATTTCAAAGACACTGTTGATGTTTCAGAAGAAGCACAAAAGAGATCAAAAACCTTGTCCCTCAAAAATTTGCGTTCTGTTTTCTACAGTTGCTAGAGGTAGAAATATATTAGGGGTGACTTGCTTTTGCTTATTAAACTTCTGCAAGTGGCTGGTCTTTGAAGCCAGGTAGGGGGACTGAAATCAACAAGGTGCAGCTGCATGCATGGCCAACAGCTAAGTGTCTTCAAGGACACTTGCTTCATTAACTAGCTGATCTTTCGAGGTCCCTTCCACTCCCTAATGTTCTGTGATTACAGTTAGTCCCAGAAAAAGGGATGCATATGCATGGGTTTTCCAGAAACATAATGAATGTGTACGTCTGCCACGTATGAAAGTTGTACAAGTGCTGTCGTTGGCATGCACGATAGGTGGAGTGAACCCCGTGCACCCAGCTCTGTAAATAAAGTATTCTTTCCTCCTAAAACTTGAAACAGAAGTGTTGGAGGATTCTTTATTTTTCCCAGATTTTTATAGTATCATATTATCTTTGTTCTTAGTAAAAGAAGCCATAGTGTTGTGTAAGATGACTCCCACTATCCAAACTCCAAACACCATAAATCCTACCTTTTCAGCAGTACTTCAATATGTGTCATATTGCATTGCAGAAGGTATGATGGACTAGAAGAGAAAACAACAAGCTTACAGTAAACTGGAGAAGCTGTATGTATTTGCACAGTTAATATACAGATTATATACATAAATATATATTTGCACATAGTTAATATGTTTGACAAGATTAGGTTCTTTTCCAAACTTTGTAAAACCAGCTGTCTATACTGGTCTGTAATCTGCCTGAGAATAGGAAGACTCTGCAGAGGGACCTGGGCAGGCTGTGTGATGTGTAACGTGACCAACTGCCGTGGCTGCTTCGGACACGACAAGTCCATGCAACGCTGCAGGCTTGCAGAAGAGTAGCTGGAGAACTGCTTGGTGGAAAAGGACCTGGGGGTGGTGAATGACAGCCAGCTGAATGTGAGCGACAGAATGAGAGCAAATGACCTCCAGTTTTGCCAGGCTGAGACTGGACAGCAGGAAAAAATTATTCACTGAAACAGTGATCAGACATTGCAACAGGCTGCCCAGGGAAGTGGTGGAACTGCTGTCCCTGGAGGTGTTCAAAACACACGTAGATCTGGCACCAGTAAACGTCATTTAATGGACATCACGGCATTGGGTTGATGGTTGGACTTGATGATCTTGCAGGCCTCTTCCAACCTTTATGATTCTTTGATTCAATGACTACGCAACTGAAAATTTGAAGCTTGTTAATTTTCAGCGTGTGACTAATCCTACCAGTTTCTTTAAAAGGACAACTCAGTGTAGTTGGAGTAATTGGTAGGACTGGAATATGTTGGTAAAAGTGCTTAGATGTGGTGTTGGGGGAGCTGGATTAGGGGTGAACTTGTAGAGCAGGGTTGATGGTTGGTGTCGATGATCCCAAGGGTCTTTTCCAACCTGAATGATTCCATGATTCTGTGATGCTGTGTACAGAATGTAAGCTTCATAAACGTTGATATAAAACAGGTATTAGTGAAAAACAGAGTTTTCACTCAGAACTATTTCGAAATAAAAAGGTTTTTTCTGCTTAGAAAACTCTTTGAAGACCAGACTGATGATAAGGATAGTTCTTACCTAAATACCACCGGAAGGCAATTTATCCCAAAATGCTGAACAAACATCAGATATGACAGACACGCCAAAGAATCTGCAGAATTCTTCTGCTCCATGTCTGCAAACTCCTGATTCTCCCAGTGTGGACTTCTGCCTTTACTATGTGAAAACACTAATGGTATCAGTTCTCTCACATGCCACAAAATGTCCTAAGAAAGAAAGACAGTTTGCACATAGTTACTTCCGAAAGACCTGTAATGCCAATTCAGTTTCATGGCTTTACCTTTGTATTTACAGTGTACCTTCTAAAACATCCCAATAATCATTAAAGGAAGCAAAATGAACTCTAGAATAACAAGGAATTCTGAGCTGACCACTGTTTTTGCAAATGCTGTTATTAATTTTGTCTACACTTACTATGATTTCATTTGCAAAACGCCGAAAGGGATGTTCTTCCATGCCTTCAAGTTCTTCAACCTGAGCTGTCAGTAATGGGTATTTCAGGCTTTTCATACAGCTGAAATAAAAAGAGGTTAAACTAAATCACAGAATCATTCAGGTTGGAAAAGACACGTGGGATCATCAAGTCCAACCATCAACCCTCCTCTGCAAGCTCATCCCCAAACCAGGTCCCCCAACACCACGTCTATGTGTCTTTCAAACTCATCTAGGGATGGGGACTCAACCACCACCCCGGGCAGCCCATCCCAGTGCCAGATCCCCAATATAGTCACAAATACAGACTACAGTAGCGTCACTGATGATGAAGAATAAAGTCTAAACTCCTATTAGCTGCTGCTACTCCTGCTATTCCAAGGAGACATTAAAACACATGTCTCCTGTAGAAGCATTCCTTAGACTTCATCTGTAGAACACAGTTATCCTCACTGTTGTAACGTTGAGAAGCAGAGGAATACCAGATCAGTTTCACAGCACACACGCTAATATTTCTTTATAATTTCCCTGTATTAAAAATTAATTACATTTTAAAATTTAATTTTAAGAATCTCTAGTTTTTCATTTTACTTTTAAATTTTAATTACATTTTGAACATTTTTTTACCTCCCTTCTCTCACTTCATAAATATGTAAGAGTTTAATTTATTTTTTGAACACCGCAGTAGTTAATATAAGCTGGCAGCTAAACCACTAATACAATGACTTATGCACTGCCAGTGTATAAAGAGATACTAACAGATAGTAAATACTGCTCACTGTTCGTCTTGTTACGTTACAGGAGCCTATTATACTGATACAAAATGCTCACAATTTTAATAGCTCTTCTTTCAGCTCCAGGTCGTTGTATTCCGAAGACTTTTCCGTGTTTTTAACAACTTCGTTCACAAAAGGTTTCGCAAAGTCCACCACTGCGTTACAACACCGACACAGACCGTGTTTGTCTTCTTGTATCTGTTGTTTTGTGTAGGGCACCGGTAAGGGAGCGAGCTGATTCATAATCATGGCCAAAGCCAAACCCACTGAGTAGGCCTTTTTGTTCTGAAGTTTCAAAAGCACTGGGGTAAAGAAGGAGTAAAAGAAAACAAAAGAGAGGACGTTTTGAGACATGTGGTTGTTACTCACTTGTAGAGGACAATGGGAAGAAAAACAATGTGACTACATTAAAAAAAACCACTCCAATTTCAGGGAAGGAGAGGGACTGATACCTAAAATCACACGAGGAGATCTAGTACGACTAAACATCATCCGCTAGTTTACTACACTGTACTTAGGATGGCCATATACTTGAGAATTACAAATATTCAAGCTATGTTCCAGCTCACACTCACTGCCCCTTGTTCTATCATTAGATGCCCCTGAGCAGAGCCTGGCTCCATCCTCCTGACACCCACCCTTCACATATTTATCAACGAGGTCACCCCTCAGTCTGTTTCTCCAAGCTCAAGAGACCCAGCTCCCTCAGCCTTTCCTCATCAGGGAGATGTTCCACTCCTTTCATCATCTTTGTGGCTCTGCACTGGACTCTCTCCAGCAGAATAAGCATGAAAGTTCTGCCATGTGTTATTTTGCAGAGTACAACAGACTGAAAAACCTATCAGGACAGCCAGATTCTGAAATTAATAAATACATGAGAAAGTTATTTAACTCATGGGAAACTAAATCTTACCTGTCTGCAAAGGCTGCAGCAGTAACATGACTGTTTGGCACACCTGATCTGCAGAGGTCTGCTCAATCTGCTCAAGTAAACCCAGAAAAAGTTCCTTTGGATTACACAGCTGCAAGAGAGGAACAAAAATTATGTTTTAATATGCAAGAACCCAGAAGTCTTCATGCCTTGTTTTCCTTGGAAATGATTGTCTTACGTATACGTACTTCAAGAACATACCTGTGCCAACTGCTCTAGTATCTTCAGACAGTATTCTCGCTTCTCATCTTCCTGTTTATACATCAGAATACATCTGACAAGAGGAGATACCAGATTCCAACCCATATTCTTGATGATAACCTGAAAAAGCAGAATTTCAGAGAATAAACCACAACTGCACACCATTTAAACCTAGATTGTCTTTATGAAGGCAAAAATGCAACAGACCAGTGGCCTGGTTGGAACCTTGTGGAGCTAGGGGTTGGACAATATAGTGTAAGATTTTTCTTAGGAGGAGATTTTCTTCTCCGAATGAGGGAAATTCTGATGTTTCTTCAGTTGTTACTGCAAACCCCCTAAATTCAAAACCATACGCTGAACCCCATGTAACACTTGTAAAACATTCCAACCCCGACGGTCTTTCTGAGCTCCCTACTCAACTGTGTACAATTCAGTCGACTCTATTTCTACGTACAGCCCAGTGAAAACAGTTTTCCCTTTTCAACACAGTTTTATCCACTTCGTTAGGTGTCAGTGCCTAACTCACAGTGCAAACTTACCTTGTTTTTCTCATTTTTAACTACTTCCAATAACTGAGCTGCATACCCGTCTTCTAAGCACTTCTGACCTGCTACCAGAAACAGATTAAAATCTTCTCCTTTGAAATCGGCTTCTTCCAAAATTTGCTATAAAGAAAATACACACGTTTAACTCCATCCTTACAACAGGCAAGTAAGTATAGAAAAAACCAGGCTTTCATTTCAAAATGAAACACAGTGTCATTGGAACGTTTTTCTTCCATACATATTTCACACATTAAAAAAGCTACCAGGAGCTACCACACCAGTCAAAGTGGTCTTTCAGTAGCACTTTCTAGCTTGTCGAGCATCTTGGAGTAAGCCCCAGACAGAACTCAATGAAATGTGAAGGCTGAACTTAACTGCCAAACGAGGAATTCTGCTAACAACCCTCTTGTATTCTGGGGTCATTTTGGTTTTAACCAAATGAAGGGAAACCTTAAGAAGACAAACACACGTTGATGACGTTTGTTACTTACACATCTCTGTATTATGGCTTGAAGTTCGTCAACCGCCATCGTAGTTACACTTTGTTCTGCTGGCATTGAAACCTGTTGTGAAGACTGCAGGATTAAAGCACGTGAAGTACAAACACAAACTGGAGAATAATCACATCATAAAAAAAAAGGCAAGAGGACAACCTAACCAGGCAAATATGATAAAAAGCAGCAGAAAAATGCATTTTTAAGAAGCGCACGTGGTATTTTTCTACTCCCCATAGGAAACAACCTGCAGGTAAGCAATTTTTCAACTACTATCAGAGTCACCTCGAGACGTTCAGAGGCCTAGGTTACTGTCTGGGAGTTTATATTAACAAGTGCAGCTAGCGCAGAGCAAGTCTAGGTTCACTATGTACCCACCACAGGTACCCGTGCTACACTACGTGTTCTGCGACCATTCCCAACAGAGAAGCTTCTGCTCAGCTCTAGCTGGAATGTTGTAACGTGGTGCTGAGATGTGCACAACTGATGCAGCAACCATCGTGCCAGTTTATACCAACAGTCCCCAAGACTACATAGGCAACAATATTTACTTGTTTCTAGTTCCTAGGTTGGGCTGCTTCAGCGGTCTAGATACTATATCCTCTAGGCACTATAATTTAAACCTTTCTTGCTTTAATCCACACTTTGCAAGGTTAAGTACATACAAAGTTTTACATAGCCAGGACCATGAATTACAAATGAAATCAAGTTGGTTGTCCCATGAGATCTGTCATGGCAGCAGTCATAACCTTTAAGCTTTATACCTATACCTAGTTATACAGTCACTACAAGTGATGGAGAGAAGGATGACCATGAGCCAGCAACAGGCTCTTGTGGCCAAGAAGGCCAACGCTGTCCTGGGGTGGATCAGAAGGGGGTGGTTAGCAGATCGAGAGAGGTTCTCCTCCCCCTCTACTCTGCCCTAGTGAGACCACATCTGCAGTATTGCGTCCAGTTCTGGGCACCTCAATTCCAGAAGGACATGGAACTGCTGGAGAGAGTCCAGCGCAGAGCCACAAAGATGATGAAGGGAGGGGAGCATCTCCTTGATGAGGAAAGACTGAGGGAGCTGGGTCCTTGAGCTTGGAGAAAAGGAGACTGAGGGGTGACCTCATTAATTTTTATAAATATGTGAAGGGCGGGTGTCAGGAGGATGGAGCCAGGCTCTGCTCAGTGTCTTCTAATGATAGGACAAGAGCCAATGGGTGTAAGCTGGAACAGAGGAGGTTCCACATCAAGATGAAAAGAAACTTCTTCGTGGTGTGGGAGATAGAGCCCTGGAAGGGGCTGCCCAGGGGGGTTGTGGAGTCTCCTTCTCTGGAGACCTGTCTGGACATGTTCCTGTGCAGACCTAGGTGATCCTGCTCTGGCAGGGGGATTGGACTGGATGATCTTTCAAGGTCACTTCCAGTCCCCAACATTCTGTGATTCCTGCACACCTGGATAATTCACCAACTGTTCATCAAAACACCCAAGTTCCATGTTTATACAGACATGACAATGCAACGTCCTCAATCTTTCCTCACGGCTGACCTCGGCTAGGTCATCCAACACTAAGCTGCCAAGCTGGTTACTAAAAACCCCAGGCAGCCCACAAGCATGAAGGCATCTCTGCGTGCACTTTGGTTTTCAAACAACCCCCTTCCAGTCTCACATCTGCACATTCTACGTAGCTGCACTCTGTCCACGGATCAAGCCTGTCATTTTAAGCCAGTCATTGCCATAGCCTTTATGGCCACACTTTGTGCTGTGTTTCCATCACACAGGAGAACATCCATCCTCCCTAAACAATCTGCACTCACTTCTGAAGGCCAATGTTCCTGCTTTATCGAGCCCTCGGTAACTTCACAACCCACAGGCTTTTGAAAGCTGCCCTAAGCCCCCACCGTGCTGCCTCGGGGATTTAGCAGCTGAACTCACAGGCGTTCCGGGGCCTTAATCCCGCTTGTAATAGAATCTTGTCAGGGGGCTGAGCAGCGGGCGAGGCACAGGCAAGCCGCGTGAAACTTGCGGCTACTGACACCAAGCCCCGTGCTCGCCAACGAGGAGGCAGCGCACGCCCCTCCCCAGGCAGGTACAACGCCGAGGCCACCGCAAAGCGCCTTGAACACGCCGGTAAACTTCAAAAACCCCCAACCGACCGACGAGGCCGCCGCCACCACTCGCCAGCGCAGCTTACCGCAGCGGGCCGCCCGCCGGAGCCGCCCCACAGCCCCGCAGGACGCGCGGCCGCTCCCCCGGCGCCGCCGCCTCCCCGCGTTCCCGGGCCGGGCCACGTTCGACGGCGGCTCCGCCTCCCGGGATCAGGGGTCAGGGGGAGGGAGCGGGCGGTCGCCATGATGGCGGACGGGAAGCCGCGGGGCGGTGCGCGGGAGAGGGCCGGCCGGCGGCGATCGGGTGAGCTCCGGTGGCCCGGGTGGGCTGCGGCTGGCCTGCCGTGGTCAGTCGGGTGGGTCGGCGGGGAAGCTGGCGGGAGGGCGAGCGCTCCGCTGTGCGCTGGTGCCAGCACTCGGTCGTGCTCAGGGCTTTGAGCCCTGTCTGGAACAAAACGCAGTGAGAAAGGCCGTTCGGCAGCAGTGGGATGTAGGGGCAAGGCTGGGGTGGAGAGCCAGTGCACAGCCAGGGCGAGTGTAGCTGGCACAGAGAATTCTTCTGAATCGTGTCAGAATTCTTCCTGAGCTCCTCACAGGTGGTGTGTCTGGTGGGTTGCCAAGTGGCTCCTAGCTTTCGTTGCCAAGTGGCTCCTAGCTTTCCAAAGTCACTCTCAGCCGCTAAAAGCAATTCGCTTAGTCCAAAGGTTTTAGTAACTTCCAGTTTCCTGTGCTTTCCACTGTTAAAAGAGAGGAGACAGATTCTGTATTTACACGTCTGTGCGTTTGGTTTGTAGGAAATAAGCATTCGGCTGCTCTGAGGAGCGAAGATGCTGCTGAAAGGTACCGTTTCTAACTGACATGTTGCATTCGTGTTGTTTCTCTCCCTTTCAAATCACGTTGTCTGCCTTGTGTGGGTGTTTTGCCTTCTCAGAGTGCTCAGACTAACTTCAGGAGCTCAACACCTTCAACCTGCAGGCTTGTTTGGAGTCATGCTGCGTAACCCTTAACAGCAGGCTGAAAGCCCATGTGTGCAGTGTATAATATGCTAAAGTTTATAAACCTCACCTCCACAGGTGAGGTTGTATTTCCTTACTTGGTTGTACTTGCTTTTGGCTGTCTTAATTTCTTTGCGTAGCCACCACTTCTCTTTTTTAGCTTGAAAAATCGAATTTGAGAAGAAAAACCACTTCCTGCCGTGAACAGTTACCTGAATGTTTTGATTCTGTGTAGAGCTAGACCTACGCATAGCACAGACTTCTATCAGTTAAGAGCTGGATCTCTTGAGCTTGGAAAAAAGGAGACTGAGGGGTGACCTCATTAATGTTTATAAATATGTGAAGGGTGGGTGTCAGGAGGATGGATCCAGGCTCTGCTCAGTGACATCTAGTGATAGAACAAGGGGCAGTGAGTGTGAGCTGGAACAGAGGAGGTTCCACATAAATATCAGAAAGAACTTCACGGTGAGGGTGACTAGGCACTGGAACAGGCTGCCCAGGGAGGTTGTGGAGTCTCCTTCTCAGGAGACATTTAAAACCCGCCTGGATGTGTTCCTGTGTGACTTGATCTAAGTGATGCAGCTGTGGCAGGGGGATTGGACTAGATGATCTTTCGAGATCCCTTCCAATCCCTAATGTTCTGAGATTCTGTGCAGACAGCAGAATGACTGTACATTCTGTGTGCAAAGTGCTGCCAAATGGAGATCAGACGCCTGGGTGATTGCTCTCTGGGTATTTTCTGACAGTGAAATAGTGGCAGGACTCAGGAGCACTCAGGAAATCTACTGTAGTGGGGTTCGTTCAGTGTATTGCTTCCTTTGTCACTCAGTCTTGATCAAGTCATTTTTGGTATGGAATTATTACAATGTGGTAGGAGTCAATGCTTCTCCTGACCAGAGTGGAAATAAAGCAAACCGAGGTTGGAAATCCTTCTTGTCCTTATTGCAGAGTTACTAGTCCAGTTACTTGCTTTGTTTGCCCAACGTGGTATAATGATGAAAAATGTAAGCTACTGTATTTCAGAAGAAAGATGAAGACACAACTGGAGAACTGTTCATGGAAATCTGCCCCTCGTGACATTCAGTGGCTGTTCTGTTACAGGAAAGAGTCGCTGGAGGCTGCTGTGAGGAGGAAGATTGAATTTGAGAAGAAAGCACTGTATATTGTTGAACAGCTCCTGGAGGAGAACATCACTGAAGAGTTCCTTCTCAATTGTGTATGTGTTGCAAGTTCTTACACTGTTTTGTATGTTGGTGTTGAACGTTTTCCGCAGAGTTTCTGGAACAGTTTGTTGCAGTTTACAGTAGACAGACCATTTATGTCGTCTCTCATCAGCTCTGATGATGATTGCCTTATTTTCAAGGGTTCTGCAGAGATGTTTTGAGTACAAATAACAGACAGTTTTTTTGGTATCTATGGTTGACCTGTTTTCTTGCAATTTTAGGGAAAATGTATTACTCCGTCTCACTATAAGGACGTTGTTGATGAACGATCCATCATCAAACTCTGTGGTTATCCTCTGTGTCAAAGTAAGCTGAAAAATGTAAGTTGCCTTGTATTAATGCTGTTGTAAGAGTATCCTCACAGTTTTTATTCTCTTGTATTGTCTATTTAATTTTAAATATATACTATTAGGCATAGATTAAAATAGCATCAAGCAGTGGGCCTGACATCATGAAATTCCATCTCAATAGGATCCTTCTAAAGTGAAAGGTAAAATGTGATCAGTGGACAACAATTACTGTATCACAGAATCTTTTAGCATCTACTTTGGCAGCTATAAAGATGAATCACAGAATCATTCAGGTTGGAAAAGACCGTGGGATCATTGATCCATCTACCCTACCTTACAAGTTCACCCCTAAACCATAACCCTCAACACCTCATCCAAACAATCTTTAAACACATGGTATCATTGAGGTTGGAAAAGACCCCTGGGATCATCGAGTCCAACCGTCAACCCTACTCAACAAGTTCACCCCTAAACCAGATTCCCCAACACTACATCTAAGCATCTTTTGAACTCATCCAAGGGATAGTGACTCAGTCTCCCCCCCAAGAAGCCCATTCCAGTGCCTGATCACCCTTCCTGTGAAAAAATAAGTTGTGGCTTCACAGACTTTCTTTGTGCATAGTGAGGTGTAAATGATTAAAGATAAATTGTCATTCATACATCTTGGAAAGTACAATAGCAGTAGAATTGAGAGAAAAGGTGGTTGTAGTACGTACCTTAGTTGAAACAGAACAAACTAGAGATGTTAAAATACGTGAGTTAAGTTTTCTGTGAAGTCATGATGTAAGTAAGCCTTGCTGATGAAAGCATATTGTTCCAGGTGCCGAAACAGAAGTACAGAATTTCAACAAAAACAAACAGAGTTTATGATATCACTGAGAGAAAGGTATGGTAAGAAGGCTGTTTCTCAGATGCATTTAATACTGTTTCAGTATCAGAAATGTGTTTGTAACAGCATTCACACGATGGTCTAACTGAGAGCAAACACGTGTGACTCTTATGAAAGTAGTTTTCATGGAGTGTGAGAATATGAAGGTTGTAATGCATTTCAGTTTCTTTGGAAAGACAGAAACCCACTTACTTTCTTTTCTAATTTAAGCATAACAAGGAAAGGTTCTCGTGGATAGTAGTTTGAGTGCGGTACAGCGGACCTGGTAAAGACATTTGCGAAGAAGTGTTCTCTCTTTTGCTCCAGTGTAGCCAGTGAGCAGGGCTACATCCTGCTCAGGCACTGAAGTTTGCAGTAGTGCAATACAAATGACACCCTAGGCATTTCTTTGTGGGACTACATTTGAGGGGGTTTTTTGAGCATCGAATCAGTCTCTTCACATGGTTTCCCTCTGGAAGCATATTCGTGTGAGTGGTCGCGTAGAAGTCTTCTTTGCCGGCAGGATGCACAGTCAGCGACAGGTGTTCAGTTGCACCATAAGTGTTTCTAGTCCCACAGCAAATGTCTTCACTGTCACTAGTGTGCTCCTTTTCTCTGGTTACAACTCTGGGATACACACAATTCTGGGAAGCCACAAAGCAAGGCTCCAAGAGGAAGGGAGGTGATTTTTCATGTTCCCAGATGCTAGTGTGCAGGCTGATTTTTCAAAGATGATGCAAAATCTTCAGTTGTCGTGAACATTGGAGAATATCCACATTCAGCAGCCAACCAAAATACTCATTCTTAAACCCCTGAATTGTCCTCTATTGTCTTTTGAACTGTATGACCGTCTTCTTAGGTTAGGGATTGCTCTTTGAATGGTTCAGGGTTGGGTATCTGGAATTCCTGTTATGTAGAATCCACCGCTGGCTTACTTCTGAGCACGTAATGAAAAGTGCAAACAGCACAAGAGTAGGGAAAAAAGGAGCTACAAGTAACACAGGCGTAAAACCAATGAGTTTTGGACCTTTCTAGTCTCATTACAGTGGGGTATGGGCATATTTTACTACGTTCTCTTGTGTTTTCAGTGCTTTTGCAGCAATTTTTGCTATAGAGCATCTAAATATTTTGAAGCTCAGATTTCCAGAAGCCCAGTATGGATGCGAGAAGAAGAAGAAGAAAAGTGAGTGTAATCTTACAGGTTAATTGTATTATTTTCCTCTAGCCAAACTGCTGTGCTTACTAGCTGCAGGGCATCAAAATGATTCAGCTGAAGCAGAGGTAACTGACATTAATGTCAGTTAGTGAGGGGTGGGTGTCAGGAGGATGGAGCCAGGCTCTGCTCAGTAGCATCTAATGATAGGACAAGGGGCAGTGGGTGTGAGCAGGAACACAGGAGGTTCCACGTAAATATGAGAAGGAACTTCTTCACTGTGAGGGTGACAGAGCCCTGGAAGGGGCTGTGGAATCTCCTCCTCTGGAGACGTTTAAACCCCCCCCCCGGCAATGTTCATGTGCGACTTGATCTAGGTGATCCTGCTGTGGCATGATCTTTTGAGGTCCCTTCCAATCCCTGATGTTGTGTGATATATTGATTACGCTAATTGCTATGACCCATTACTAGTCATGACTATTTAGTAGTCATGGCCATGTTAGTTTAGAGGGCAGACTATGTAGTCATAAATAGTAGTAGACTTCTGTTGACTTTAAAATATACTTAATAGGACTGGATATTTACAAACTGTGATGTGCAAGATGAACTCATGTTACCCTGTTCTAAGAGATTATCTAATTGTAGCACAGCGGTTGGCATTGGCCTCAATATTAGGGATTTAATTCTTGCCCGTGAAAGCAGACCGCAACATGAAGAGGTCTGCGCTGGTACATTTCTGATGGCTCGTCTCCTGCGGTTACTGCAGCCCGCGGCTTGGGGCAGTGACCTGCACTCCCTGGTCTGGCTTGCAACTAACACATCGAGCCACTGGGTGTCGCTGTTGAACCATCAATACTTGCGAGAGCCTGTTCAGCTCAATTTTCTCCGATTTTGGCAACCAAGACACTACTTTTCCTAGTCTCCTGGTTTCCGACAGAGGAAACTAGCAAAAATTATTTGTGTGAGCTCGTTTCCGTGCTCGAGGGGCTGGGTCTCTTTAGCTTGGGAAAAAAGGAGACTGAGGGGTGACCTCATTACTGTTGGTCAATATGTGAAGGGTGGGTGTTAGGAGGATGGAGCCAGGCTCTGCTCAGGGGCATCTAATGATAGGACAAGGGGCAGTGGGTGTCAGCTGGAACAGAGGAGGTTCCACATCAATATGAGAAGGAACTTCTCCACAGTCAGGGTGACTGAGCACTGGAAGAGGCTGCCCATGGAGGGTTGTGGAGTTTCCTTCTCTGGAGACATTTAAAACCTGCCTGGATGTGTTCCTGTGTGAGTGGTGGCCCTGCTCTGGCAGGGGGATTGGACTAGATGATCTTTCGAGGTCCCTTCCAATCCCTAATGTTCTGTTCTGTGATTCTGTGACTTGCTGATTCTGTCAAATGTTGTTCAGCATAACAGCATCCTGCTGTGGGCACGGGTCATGTACTAGAAACCTGGTCTTGCCAACCCTGTTTAGAATAAAGGATGTTGTCTAGAAGATTTTCATCAGCCATCCCTTCCAACCCCAACTATGTATTTTATGTATTAATATGTATTTCAAGAGCATTGGTTTAGCAAGAAAATCTTAATTCTGTGTCTTCTCTTCTGCAGACCACCAGACATAGAGCTGCTGAAGGAGGGACAGAGGTACACTGAACAATTTCTTTGTTATATGCACTTATGGTTAGAAATATTATCATTGTATCACGTGGAAGGGGACCTTTGTCTTGTTTATCTTTTCCCTTTGTGATTCTAAACCAGCATGTTTGATCTGTATGATTTAGTGTACAGCTGCTCTTAACTGAGCCTGTTGAAGTCTGGAACAAATACACTTGGTGTGATTTATGCCATCTTTTCTTTATAATGAAATTATATGTGATGAAAGCTTCTGTACTTCTTAATCTTAAACATCTACATCAGCCAAAATGAAATCGTGCTGCTCTGTCATCTCCCTGAACCTTGTTCTGTATCGGGACCTGTTCCCTTTCCTTTGCCAGTAGGTGGCAAACTTGGAGATGCTAAAAGAATCTCTGCTGTCCCCCTGATTTTAGCGTGGTGTGGTCCTAGATAGCTGAAGACATCTTCACTTCTGTCTTCACTTCAGAATTGCACTATTCATCATGCTAAGTCTGACATTATTTGGTTGTCTTTAATATTATCTTGTTTTCTGTTTTCTCTGACTGACAATAAGCAATTGGGAGCTCACTTCTCTAAGCGGTGTCTGTACTTGTGATCTGGATTGCAGAACGTTACAACTCTCTGAGTTCAAGAAGGCTTTTAGGAGAGCACCTATGATTCTTAAAGTGAAAGAGTGTAGTTGTACCATGAGGCAATGTGCTGGTTTGAGGGTTAAAGGCGGAACCCTCCAGAACAGATTGTTAGAGTCCCCCTCCCACCATTCCAGATTGTCCCTCCAGTACTAGAGTCCCCCTGGTACTTTACCCCACATTTCTGTTCCCAGAAGGGGGTGGTTTGGGAGAGACACCAGTTTTTCTGGGTCCTAAAACCTAACCCATCACAGAGAGAAAGCTTCATCTTTCTAACAGAAGACTAAAAAGCTGTTAGAGGTAATGCACATTTCTTACTTCATTGATGGCTTGTGTCTTCTCTTACAGTGGACAGACTGGAAAAGAGGTGAAACTACGTGATGACATCATTAAGACATCTGACATTGAAAATCCTAGGATCTCTTCGATTCCCTGTGAATCTGGTTCTCATGACACAGCCAGTGACAGCGGTAGTGATACTGAACAAGAATTTGTTTCTTGTCTTCTGCCAGGAGGACAGTCAAGTGTAGACACTTTTGCTCAACACTTGCACAAACCTGGCATCCTCAAAAAGAAGTCTGCTCAGAAGGTCTGCTCCAGCCCTAAAACTGAAGACTTGGATGTGGTGGAAGCCACGGCACAACTATCTAAATGTAGCTTAGATGCTCAGGAAGAAACACATGCTTGCTCAGTTCCTAATGAAACAGCTGTAACACCTTCCAAAAATCCTACTGCAGGGAAATCAAGTTCTTCAGAAAAGTCTGAAGATACCTGTGGTTCACATATAGTTTTTCTAGGGGTGGGCAAAAGAGGGGCAGAACATCTTAAAAGAACACTAGCTAACTCAAAACTGAATTCCAAAGGCAGTGTATTGGAAGTGCTTAAGCAAACACTTAAAGAATGGAGAACTGAGGAAACACTGAAATTGCTGTATGGCCCAGACTATATCTCTTCATGTTCACCTGGCTGCACATCAGCTTTGGGCCAGGAGGATGAAGAACTTGATGAGGATGACTTGGATACGCCTGAGGATCTTAACATGGTTGCTACAGGACAATCTGAAAACAGTTTGAACTATTCCTTACCTTTCACAGGCCCAGGTGGAATAGTTAAGCCTGTGCCTAGTTATGAAAAGTTAAAAGAGGAAATGGAGTTTCTAGAACTCCGAGTAAAAGAGTTCTACAAAGGAAAGTGCATCTTGGCTGAAGAGGCAGAGACATGTGCACAAGCAGAGGAACATCCAAACAAAGACCAAGTAAGTGTCTAGTAGTGGACTAAGGAGTATGGGGAAGGAGGAAAGTAGGTTAGCGGTGCACTGTGTGTTGGGGCAGTTTAAGCAAGCTCTGGCAGGGGGATTGGGCTAGATGATCTTTCAAGGTTCCTTCCAATCCCTAAAGTTCTGTGATCTTGTCCATGAAGAAATTGCTGGTTTTGGTTTTTTTTTCTATTCAGAGATGACTGGTTTCTTATGTTTAAACATTTCTTGCTGAGCTGTGACTACTTTGATGCATTGACTTTAACTGATGCTTGGTGAAACCAGTTAAAAGATTGTTTTCTGATACAGGATGATCAACAGGAAAATCTTGCCTTCCCTCTTGTGGATTCAAATGCACAAATGCAGATTAGAAAGCGAATTGTCCTTGAAAAACTGAGAAAAGTGTAAGTATCCTGTGGCAGATTTCCTGGTCACAGCAAATAAGGAATGCATTGCTCGGGCACGTTCTGGCTTTTTCTAGGTGGCCTTAATAATAACTTTAAAGTGTTCTTGCCCTAAGGAGCTTTCTGTTAATGAGACAGTCATCTGCATTACAGTTTTTGTGTGTTTTCAGAAGTGGCAAGTGGTAGGACAAGAGGACATGGTCTCATGTGGCACCAGAGGAAGCTTAGGTTAGACTTTAAGACAAACTTGTTCATTGAAATGGTCCTTAAGTGTTGGAACAGGCTAACCAGAGAAGTGGTTGAATGGCCATCTCTGGACACGTTTAAAAGTCGTGCAGGCGTGCTCAAGGACGTGGTTTAGTGGTGAACTCCCAACTTCACCTCTCAGTTTGATTTGAGCAGTTGGTACGTACGTACACACTGCACGTTTGTTGGCCAGCAGACACTGCTTTGAAACACACAGGAGCCAAATAGTTCAGATTGTTTCCAGGTAACTGAGGGAAAAGAGGATGACACAGAGTTTGCTGTGGAATTGTTATTTGGAAGTTCTTAGCTGAGAAGGAATGAAAAAGAAAGGGAGATATGTATTGATTGGTGTCTTTTGTCTTGTAGGCTGCCTGCAGTTTTGGGTCCTCTTCAGATTACTACAGGTGATGTTTATACAGAGCTAAAAAGTCTTGTCAAAACTTTCCGGTGAGTATTGGTCTTTTAGAGGTTTTTCTTGACCGATTATTAAAACGTGTTGTTGAATGCTTTGTGATTTGGGAACAGAGAGGGCCCCATTGCAGATCTGCCCTTTCCTAGCTGTGTGTTCATGTAGGTAATGTCACGATCCCTGTGGACTAACAAGTCAGCCCTCTCCCTGCTCCTGACAGTGGCTAGGTCACCAGGAGTATTTGTAGGTTTTTAAAAACTAGGCCAGTGGTCTCTGGAGGATGGTGGTGAGTCTTTTAAAGGTTCTGCTACCTCGTCACCTCCTATTAAGCATGAGTTTCTGAGATCTGTCTGCTCTGGCTCCCTATAGCTGGGCTAAATGGCTTTAATGCAATTAATAATTGTTACCACTAACTTCTAGAGCCAGGAAGAAGGTCCAGTTTGACCTGTCTTATTCCTGTTTCTAGGGGAAAGTAGATCTGGTGAACACTTTATCTCTGCAAATGAAGCCTCTGCTTCAGTCAGAAGCACCAAAGACAATATTTGGAAACACAGAGATAAGGAGGGAAAAGAAAATTCAGAGGTGGTAACTTCTCTGAACACTTGTAGATTTTCTTTAGGGGACACAAGTCTCCTAACTTGGACATAGGTCATGTGCTGCGTCCTGAGATAGTGTCAGGAAGAGGAGTAACAACTGTGTGCACTGTCACTTCAAAATTCCCCAACCTGCATGTGGTCTACGTGTAGATTTTTCCAGAACTCATTCATGTGACATTTGCCACAAGGAATCTAGGCTTTGAAGAATAGAAACCCAGCTCTTTTATGATTTATCCAATACCTGGAAGGACACCATTGTAACACAGGTCTCTCTATGTGAGATTTCTTACTATAGAAGATCACTTGTTCCCTTTCTGGTGACTATGTGAATGATCTCTTGTGTTTAAAATAGTTGCTAGTGTTTGAATTCGATTCTGTAGTCACAGCCTTTTAAGATGTGACTAATCTTTTATTTTAACAAAACTGAAACCAGGGAAGGTATTTTTGGTTTTATTGGAGCAGTTTGTACATACTGTAGATGTAGTTACTATTTGAGTAAGACCTTTGTGTCTTTAAAGGGTTTTAATGACAGTCTAAATGCTAACTAGTTGCTTTAGTTAATTGAATAGAATTAGGTTGTTACAATTGATAGGTAGATGGATAGTTTGGATAGAACTAGATTGATAGAATTGGATAAAAAGATACTTTCAGTCTAGTTTCCTGTGACTGATTATGTAAAAATTCTTGGAGGTTTTTGAAAGCAGGACTTTTGAAGTTATTTCTTCTATTCAAGGACAATCGTGGCCTAAGTATGAAGTTTCAAAAGTGGTTTACAGTAAAAGAAGCCTTGAAGCCAAAATAGACTTCTACATACAAATATATGTATGTGGATATACATGCTGGAACCAAACCAAACTCATTTGGATTCTGATCCCAACACCCAGCTCGTGTCATTTATCGGCTTCTCCAGTGGGGTGAGCCTGCTCTGGCAGGGGGATTGGTGATGATCTTTTGAGGTCCCTTCCCTAATGATTCTATGATTCTAGATTTTCAAAGTCTTCCTGTATGTCCCTCAGCTAACGCTTCAAGAGTTTATTTTTACTTGAGGTTCCCTTGCCGTGAAAATTTCACACGCGGATGCACACACGAAAAGACAGGAAATAGGGAAGCAATAAAAAACATTGGGGCCCTTGGTCCTCCCAGCATTTCTAATATGAAGCAAAAGCCAGCTCCTGGCTGAAGGCCTTGGGAATCTCCAGTTCTGTACATAGGTTTACGTTGACTTAATATGAGCGTTCTCTCTGATTTTAGGTTGATGCTCTGTCAGGGGGACCTGAGATAAACTTTAAACACTGTTTGTGTCTGCAGGGTATAGAAATTGAATTTCTAGAAATTTTATATCTAGAAATTTTTCAGCCACATTCACAAGGAAAGTAAAAGACTTAATGGCCATGCAGGGAGTACTGGCAAGTGCTAGTGCTCTTCCCTGCTTTTTGAAATACTTCAGGCTGAAGAACTTGCCAAAGAGAGTAGGAGGTAAAACACATGGCTGTAGCAGAGCTTAGCTGAAGGGGGTTAAAAGAGCATGTGGTGAACTAAGCAACAATGATTTTCAGCTCCATTGGTTCCTTTAAGGAACACTTGCAGTTCAGTCTCCTTTGGGCAGCGTTTTATTCAATCACCACTGCTGGGAAACGCACTAGAGGGATCTCAGGAGACATTTCAGAATGGTTAGAGCTCTTCCCAAATAAAGTCCCTCAGTGCCTGTAAGCTTTTGTTATGAAAACTGAGATGTCGAATAATTCTTCAGAGTGTGCAAGGGCACTTTGTTAACAAAGATCAGGAGAAAATTACCTCTTTACATATAAATCACCTAGACCAAGTCACTAGAGTACCTAAATATGTTTTTCTCTCTCAGGGGGTAGAGGAGCTGTTTTTTGTGGTTAAATGGATCTAGCTGAAGCCTAAAGAAAAACAATCTGTGCTGTAATTTTCTGAATCTCAGGGCAAGTTTTGAAAAAATTATAGGTAGCCAAGGTCTTCTAAAGACACAGCTTTATCACAGAAAACTGAACATTAGGGATTGGAAGTGACCTCGAAAGATCATCTAGTCCAATCCCCCTGCCACAGCAGGATCACCTAGATCCAGTCGCTCTGATTTCATGAAGTCAGGGGCAAATGGCCAAACTAACGGGTCACATTCTTCATCTGAAGTTATAGATGCCTACACCTGTCAAATAGTTTTATGTTAATGCATCTTGGTTTCTATTCTCACATCTTGTTCATAATGCCTGATGCTAGGGGCTGGCTAGGAGATACCTATAGAGCCTAATAATCCTGGTGTCCATCATCCCTTCCCCATTAGACAGTGTTCCTGTTGTCAGACTGTTCTCTAGAAGTCTCAGGGAATGTAATTGTGCTGAGGAGAGGGTGGTGACCCCACCAAGTTCATGAACAGGGCACTTAAGGATGGGCTTAAATCTGCTGCCGCTGCAGGTATTGTTTGCAAATTAGGCCATGATTTGCTAGAGGAATCCTAGTAGCAAAATTTGCAGCTGATGGACCCAGCGCTTGGCCTTCTTGAACTTCAAACAATTGGCCTCAACCTATCCATCCAGCCTGTCCAGATCTCTGTGTAGGGTGTCTCTACCCTCAAGCACATGAGCACACTGGCCCAACTTGGTGTCATCTGCAAACTTACTGATGTTGTGCTCAATCTTCTCATCCAAATCCTCAATAAAGATATTAAGCAGGAGTGGCCCCAATACTGAGCCCTGTGGAACACTGCTTGTGCCCAGTCACTAGCTGGATTTAACTCCACTGCCGCTCTTTGGGCCCAGCTGTCCAGCCACCAAGAGCATATGCCTGTCCAAGCCATGGGCAAGCAGTTTTAACGTGAGAGCAACATGGGAAACTGAGGCCAGGGCTTCACTGAAATCCAGGAAGACAACATTCACCACCTTTCTTTTGGGTAGGTGAGGGAGAAATTAGCTAAACTCTTCAAAGGGAAAATATTTCACTGTGAAGTTCAAAAGATGTGCACTAAGTTTTATCGTTTCCACAGTATGCATTTATGACAGAAGTCTAGTGACCTCCTCCATGGATTGTTCTGGAGCAGCGGTTTTGGCCAGCGGCAGTACAAAGAACTAATGAACCATTTTTACAAAGGACCTGCACTTGCTTGTTTTCTGAAAGCTTTGCTCTTCAGAGGCCTCAGTGTTGACACGCAGCTTGTTTTTGCACGTGGCTGTGCTTCCACTGCTCCTTATTATTTAAGGCTTCACACCCGTAGGTTGCTGGATTTCGTCTGAGCTGCCCAAAGTGGGTTTTTTTCAGCTACACGAGTGTTTTAGGACAGGTGCTGTACAGAAAGGTTATTCATTGTGGAAGCCTGACTCGTCATCCAGTCCAGTGAAAAGAGTGCTTCAGCAGATCCATATTGTCATATCCTGCTGGTTATCTGTGTCTTTTGACTGTCTCCTTCATAAACAGCATATAGATGGCAAAGACTAGTGTTCAGACCATGCCAATCAATACTAACATTGAATAAGAGTTAATTGACACAAATAACTGCATCTTTCAGTTGGTGTGCAAGAATGACACCTTCCTGTGCTCCAATCAATAAGAACTCCTTGTAGAGCATCGGGATAAAGCTGCTTTCTCTATTTGACAGAGTTTTCCCGGGTGGCTTGGAGCTGTCGCTTCCACTGTGTCTCATCACAGCAGATTAACTGGAATGTTACATGTGAATTGTCTGTCAGGATGATTCCATCAGGCATTTCTTCGTAGCGTTTATCACTGTCATCACTACTGAGTCAAGATGCTCAGGCTTTGTTTTTTTTCTCTTGTTCCATATCAAGAAAAATCTCACAGTTTGCCAGCTTCCTTGCTGGCTCTTGCAAACAGCAGTTGGTAAACGTAAGTCTTGTAGGAACAAAACTATGTTTGATGCGACAATTCCTGTCCGTGTAGTACAACACATGGCTTTTCCTTTCATCATTTAGCAAACCTCAGGCTGCTGAGCCACTACTTGAGTAGTCATGGCTTCAAAAGATTATTTTTGGTGGAATACTTGGGGATTTGAGGAGGAAAACAGGATTATTTAGCTTTGGTATTAATATCCAGAAATAAACATGAATTTCATTGATTTGTGATGTCACAGAATATTAGGGACTGGAAGGGACCTAGGGGGATCATCCAGTCCTGAAGTATTCTCTACTGAGGTAGAGAAAAGTGCAAAACCATCCTATAAAACATCAGTAACTGTCCTGTAATGAACATTTTGAAGTGTAATTCTTGTATATCCCCATTTTGAAGCTCGTTTTGGGAATTATTGTACAGAATTTGAATTACACCTGAAAGTAGCCCAAGCAATTCACGTGTGGCAGCAGCCAGGACCGTCTGTGAGCCAATTCAAGGAATTAGCTTCTGTTCAGTCTTTTTCATCCCACTTTCCAGTAGAAAAAAGGGACACACTGTGAATTTTGCAGTTCTTCCATTACAGGTAAAGATGAGAGAGGAGCCTTAGAGCTGGTGAAGTGCTCAGATAGGGCTGTACTTGCCACGCTGTAACTCGCTTTATTACGATTGAATGGTAGACTTCAATCACAATTCAGCAGTTAAAGTTTAATTTCTTCCACTCTGAGATGTTCTGATTTTATTTGTGTTTTACTTCTTTTTCAGGTTAACAAACACAAATATTATCCACAAAATGCCTGAGTGGACTCTAATTGCTGTTGCTTTATTATCTGTGTAAGTACCCTTTAACAGCAACTGTCTTAACTGGCCTGTCAAGACAAGATTAAGTTTTCAGAGAACAGGAAGGAAATGTATTTTCAAATTAACTGAGGAATCACCAGAAATCTGTATTTTCATGCAAATTAACTGAATTCCCTTGGCAAAACAGGATTGTTCCACTTGTAACAACACGTTAATGATGTACAAATGTAATCTCCTGCTGAAAAGGAAAAGCTGTGTGAGTTTTTAAAGGGGACTGGTGGGGCAAGGAGGCATGTACTTCACTCCTTTTGCTGCTGACTGACGCTCTTCCCTTGCAGTGTACAAAACAGGCAGTTCTCTCACAAATTTCATAGAGTCATTCAGGCTGGAAAAGACCTGTGGGATCATCAAATCCAACCATCAACCCTACTCCACGAGTTCACCCCTAAACCAGATCCCCCTACACTGCATCTCAGCGTCTTTTGAACTCATCCAAGGGATGGGGACTCAACCACCACCCTAGGAAGCCTGTTCCAGTGCCTGACCGCTCTCTCTGTGAAGAATTTTTTCCTGATGTCCATTCTAATCCTCCCCTGTTGAAGCTTGAAGCCCTTCCCTCTGCTTCTGTCACTAGTTACTTGTGAGCAGAGCCCAGCACCAACATCTCTACAATGTCCTTCCAGACACCTGTAGAGAGTGTTGCGGTCTCCCCTCAGCCTCCTCTTCCTCAAACTACACAGCCCCAGCTCTCTCAATCTCTCCTCGTAAGATTTATTCTCCAAGCCCTTCACCAGCTGTGTTGCCCTCCTCTGCACCCACTCCTGCCCCTCGATGTCTCGTATTAAACGTTTCACATTAGTTCACTTTTTAATACATTATTGGTGGTTTCGCAGTGTGAGGCCCTGCCTTTGGATAGGGTTCAACCATCAAGCCATTTTTGTGTGGCTTTCAGCTTGAATTACAAGATGGTAAAAATCTTTATTCCACAGACTGTTTATTACTGCGCTGCTGCTGCTGCTGCTTTTGGGTTTGCTGGGTCACTGGAGCCTGTAGGACAGATAAATACTTCTGTAAGTACTTACTTCTGTAAGTACTTACTACTGTACTTATTCACAGGTCAAGAAGTGTTGTGGGCCAACCTCATCCCAGCCCTGCACTTACTTTCCTTGATATTTCTTCAGTCTGACACATTGTTCTGGCTTTACTGTCCCAAGGAAGACTATACCAGCAGGCATTAGAGTAGGCTTCAGCGAGCCTTACATCTGTGTCATCCAGCCAGATACCGCTCAAATGATTCATTAAATCAGAACACAGAAAGTAACTTTACTTGAATGCCTTGGCATGAATTTTTCATCAAGTCTAAGAACAAATCTTTTGTCATTTTTACTATCTATTCTTATGGTTGAATTGGTGATTCGTGAAACAGATCTTATGAATTTTTCAGGTAGTTCCTGGACATTTAAGGAAACGGTGACTAGATCAGAAGTTTAAAATATGTTGCTGCTCTGTCTGCTTATATAAACAGTAAATGTTTACGTAGCTAACGATTGTTTGACAATGGCTTTAAAAATGTTACCCAAGGAGCAGACAGCCTTGGTAGCAATCAGTAGAACCAAGTTACTTTTGCTAAGAGTCCACCCCTAAACAAGTCAGTT
The DNA here is from genome assembly GCA_013400115.1 of Rhinopomastus cyanomelas. NCBI lineage: Eukaryota > Metazoa > Chordata > Aves > Bucerotiformes > Rhinopomastidae > Rhinopomastus > Rhinopomastus cyanomelas. Next base: position 121,737 of record VXBP01010176.1, read on the forward strand.
ATATTTGATCCTCAAGTAGAGTAGATTTTATATCACAGAATCTTAGAGCGGTAGAGGCTGCAAGGGACCTCTGGAGATCATCTAGTCCAACCTCCCTGCAGAGCAGGTTCTCCTAGAGCAGACCAAACACAAACGTGCCCAGGTGGGGTTTGAATGTTTCCAGAGTCAGAGCCTTTCTTTATGTTCAAAGCTAATCTCCTGTGTTCCAGTTTATGCCCACTGCCCCTTGTCCTGATTGCTGGGCACCACCAAGAAGAGCCTGTTCCCATCCTGACAGTCGTCCTTTAGATACTTAGAAGCATTTGTGAGATCTCTCCTCAGTTTCCTCCTCTCCAGGCTAAACAGACCCATCTCTCTCAAACTCTCATAAGACACTCTGATCATCCTAGTGGCTCTGCTCTGAATTCTTTCCTTGTCTCTCTTGTACTGGGGAGCCCAGAACTGGATGCAGTGTTCCAGATGTGGTCTAACCAGAGCAGAGTTACATGGAGAGGAGAACTATCCTCGACATACCAGCCACACTCTTCTAAATGCACCCCAAGAGATTGTTGGCCATCTTGGCCACAAAGGTACATTGCTGGCTCATGCTCAGCTTGTTGTCCACTAGCAACGCGAAGTCCTTTTCCCCAGAGCTGCTCTCAAGCAGGTTGGGATCTAATGTTATTGTAGTGAAAAGATGAAACTCCTATTTACTTCAGCTTATTGTAAGGTTCTTCCATTCTCATGATCTTCAGATGCTTTCTGAAACGTTTTTCGCTCCCTGCTTAGGAGAGGATATAGAAGAATGTAAATTTAGGGGTAGAATGAAGATGAGGGTTGCTCTAAGAGGGTGATGAGTGTTGCATAATTTCTGCAAAGATTAAACAGAACATTTAGTTATTTGGGAATTCTAATCAAACTTTAATATTGACTGCAAGCCAGAATTTTGGGGGAAAGGCTTTTGGGGACATTGCCAACCCCTTGCAGACAGATCCTCAGATTGTGGGCCCCTCCTGCGGTCTGCCAAGGAACCTCATCTCTTATTCATACTGCTCATTAAAAGAATTACACTCTCTTGAATCTTCTCAGGCTTCCCCTTAGCTATACCGAGAGATGATGTGTGTTGCAGCACATGCAGTGTCATTTAGGTTGCTGAGTTCTGTTAGACTGCTGAGTCAGGGTGGCTCTTTGCTGTCTTCTGTCACTGAAAGAAGAGAATGTTTTCAGAATATGTTCGTACATCTTGATCTGGTCGCATGTAGCGTAAGCAACACCCTGGAAGAGGATAATACCTCCTCTTCTTAGGAGCTTAAAAGATCATGTTACAGATAACCTGGGTGCAGACGGTGTAAGAACAGGGGTGGTGGTGTCAGCATGGAACGTCAGGAAAAGAAACTGTTAATGCCTCAAATGTTGGACTGGTTTGTTTTTGTTGGAAGGGGGCAGGGTTGCTTTGTTCAAAGTAGCAACTGTTGTACTTCGCTTGTACCCCTTTTTGTGCATCAATACTGTGGCTCACCACTTCCTTCTCCTCTGTGGCTGCGTGTGCTGAGGACTCAAACAGGGCACTTAGCTTCACAGTGCACTTTCAGGGTACCCTGACCCTATTTGTGATAGGCTGCTGGGCAGATGATCATTACTTCTGAATTAAATTCAGATGTCATCACTATTTAATACTTTGGGTTATGTTGTGTTACGCTGTCTTCATTCTTAATTCTTTGTGGGATACAGCATGCCAGATAATATCTACATTTGGTGCTTCAATTAGAGCTGGGCTCCCAGTATAATCTGGTGGTCCTCAAGAAGCTCTTAAGAGTACTTTTGGGCCCTTGAGTCTACTGACTATTAAAGAAATCTGGGCTTCTAGTTCATTGCTCTGAAATAAAGCGTCTGAAAACGAGACAGTGTCATTTTCTTTCTTGAAATCAAAATGATGAAGATTACAACAGTGGAGCGTTTCCTGTTCCTAGTGAACAACTGGATTTACTCAATCAAACGATTGTATAAAATATAAACAGCCAGTCACAGCCTTTATGGAAAATCTAGCCCGAGGCACTAGTGTCTTGATGACCGGTACGTTCAGTCATGCTGTATCGACCTTCTTAGCACGTACTTGGGCAGGCAGAGCATTATGTTCAGATAGCTGCATCCATGCGTGTCATGCAGTGACATTTAACATCACACGGAGAACAAATTTCTTGTTTATTTATCACTTGTGATGCCTTGGCAGCAGTAAAATTTTGTGTCTTCCTGCTGCACATATTTTTGTTAGAGTAATAGTAGCTTTGTGCTGTAAGCTTGAAAACAGAGGTTGCTTTTTTTTTCTCTCCCAAAGAACTTTGCAAGATACCAAACGAAGCAGATAAATAGAGACAAATACAGTCGTTGAAAAATGGAGAAAGCGGTGGGAAGATGGGTTCCTACACGAGCACGGGCGCTCGCTGTCTTTAGTGTATACCCCTGGCACAGTCTAATGGAAAGCTTTCAAGATATTTTCAGGAAATGTCTGCTTTCATCTTACTTATCTGAGCTGGCTGGTTCCAGTGAACTGTGGTCAGCATCATCTACAAAGCCTATGGAAGAAGTTCCCCGCTAAAAGCTTTGAAGCGTTTCAAAATGTTCTGGGATTAGTTTATAAGCATTTGGCTGCAGTATTTAATCTCAGAATGACCGTGATAACCAAACAAAAGCCATTGTTACATGTGAGCAGCCACTGTAGGTTAATGTGCCTTGTGGAGATGGACTCAAGAGGTTTACTGTCTTGGAGGAACTGGAGAATCTTGGGTCTAGGAAGGTTTTTTACTTCTTTGCACACGAGAACACATCTGTTGCTCAACACTGACGTCTCTGCATTATTTTAAGAGGAATTTGGGTGTTTGTGAGATGGCTGCTGTGTCTGAAAGTGAACGTTTGCAATGTACAAATATAACATGCAAAGGTGTGTTGGATGTGAATTGGACTTGCAGAGCGACTCGTACAGAAACCACGTACGAGCTGGATGATCTTTTATCGGTCAAGTCTGGTAACGAAAGATTGGTTCCAGTTATCAGCTGACTTACATTTAAACTGGAAATATAATTATTTCCCATTTCAAAACAGAGTTTGCAGGATCAAAAACCCAAAGCATCTTTCTTTTTACAAAAAGTGTTTGAATGTGGCCATGGTGTCGTCTCTACTGTTGCTCTTTATCTGTAGAATTAGATTATTTTGTGAGATAGAGAAGAGACAAGTTTGTCTAAACACATTAAAAAGTAGATTGTTCTTGTTGTCTTTGTCAATAATTGTAGATTGTTGCTTGGTGAGGGTGAACTCAAACAGGAGTTTTTTGTTAAGTGTTTCTCACTTTTCAGCACTTTCTAAGCAAACTTGAATCTGCTTATTTGGCATGTTGTGGAAGATAACCAGTAGTACTTTACTTCCTCCTAGCATGTTCCACTATTTAGCTAGGAAACATATGTATGTCGTTATATATGTAAATATTCAGAGGAATTTTTGTATTATAAATTGGGATCTTCATCAATGGCAGCTTTAAAATTAATTAATGATTAATATCGTCGTCATTTGTAAGGGAGAAAACAGCAGAAAACTTGGCCATTTCAAAGCTAATGTTTCTCTTTATACAAAAACCTTTCACTATGCTGCTGCAGTGCTGTTACACAGGGATGTGGTGCTGGATTTCATGGCAGCTGCAGTCTCTGTCCATTCTAGTTTTTCTCATGAGTAGCCTCATCTCATCAAATGAGAGATTTGGATGCGCTCTGCAGCTTTCCTGCGTGCCCAGCACAAACCCTCTGAGCTGAGTCCAGGGTAATTAGTTCACCTTTACAGTGCTCACCCTCATTAGCCTTAGCACACATTCTCTCCTGGATTTGTGTTGCATGGAGCTAGCGAGGTTGGTTCAGATTGCTGCACCTGCCAGTGTCGCTTCCCAGTACAAGGGAAGAGTAAGGTTGTGCATTTTGCCAGGCATCTTCAAAATTCATCCAAGAGAGAAGTCTGCATGTGCCCAGCAGTTGTACGTGTGAGCATTCAGACTGCCCGGGGGGGTTGTGGAGTCTCCTTCTCTGGAGACATTTAAAACCCGCCCGGACGTGTTCCTATGCGACTGGATCGAGGTGATCCTGCTGTGGCAGGGGGGTTGGACTGGATGATCCTTCAAGATCCCTTCCAATCTCTAATGTTCTGTGACTCTATGAAGTCGTGCCTCTCAGGACAGAACTGGTGTGCGAGCACATCACACATTATAAATTGTCGTTGTGGAGGTCTTCTTCGTACAAATATTCTTGTTAGAATCTAGAAATACTTCTTATGCTGAAGGCCACTTTAGATACTCTGCTTTAGTCATGCTTGGGAACGTTATGTTGCATGTGTACTTGTGAATTTAGAATATAGGGAAAGCACATTGCCACTTTTGCCTTTTGTGTGAGTAAACAGCAGATTTTTGTTGCAACTTCTATTTCAACCTTCTGATAGACATGCTAGGTTTTGGCAGGCTGATCTGTCACGTTTGGTCAGAGGAGTTCATGTCCTATTGAACTCTACACCACAACTACATACTGGTGTAGCAGATGGAAAAATTGTCCAGCTGTTCTAAAAAATAGTACAGAGCTGTTTTGAATGTGTGTTTCTTGAAGATTTGTTGTGCAGTGGCAGGTTTTCTCTCCTTCCAAAACTGCTACGCACAGCTTTGCTTATTGGAAGTGACATTACGGCACAACTTAAGTTGTACAGTTACGTGGTAATATAGACAATTCTGAACTAACACTGGGGACAGCTGCCCACTTTTATAACTAGAACATATTTAGTTTTAAACTAAGTTTCTTTTAACTTCATCCACTGAGCAAACGGAAGTGTTAATTTTGCAGCTGAATCCTGAAGCTTCAGCCATATGAATGTGTACTCCCTTCCTTATTAATAATTAATCTTAATGCATTCAATGCAAACATTCTTTCTCATGAAACACTACACATCTGTTCGAAGGAAAACATGGCATTGACACACACTTGCATCTTTTATTTTCAGAGTTTTAACTTTATCTTAGTAAACTTTCCAAAGAACAGCCTGCATTCATGGGGATGTGACACATATGTGGGCAGCGCTTTTGACTCACAGGAAACTTCTCTGCAAGATGAAAATGGCTGTTAGTTTGATTTCATTGTGGATATTCTACTTTCCTTTGCTGGATTGCTATTGAAAGTGTTAGGCCTGACAGGTCAGACATCATCATGTTTGCTATTTGCTGTTCACACAACCACAGAGCATTAGAGGTTGGAAGGAACCTCAAGAGATCATCTGTCTGTTGCTTTTAAGGAGAAAGAATCCAGAAAGTGATTTAAAACTGTGAAGACCTTCAAAATCTTACTTCACAAATTAATTATATCTTAGAAAACAAAGTTGTTTTAGTTGTCACTTTACTCTCAGCTGTGTTATCCCAGCTGAGTAAAGCTGGCAGAACAGCCTGATCTGTGTATTGGACTCAAAGGCAGCTAATGAAATGACCATGTTAGGAAGTTCTGAAACTAAACCGTGACCAATTTTGTGAGCATTGTTTCCACAGGACTTGAGTACAGGTGAGTGCACTTCATAAGGTCAAGCACTGACACATTATTTACCTAAGAATATTGCATCAGCGATGTGGCCTTAGCTGTGGGCCAGGTGCCCACCAAAGCCACTCTCCCTTCTTAAGTGGACAGGGGATAGAGGACCAAGGCGACAACAGCTTAATAGGGCAGAAAAAGCCAGATGTGGATGCAAAGGCAAAGAATAAAATTATTCTCTGCTCTCCATCAGCAGAACATTTTTAGCTGCCACTCTAGGAAGTAGGGCCAGGTGTGCATAGCAATTGCTCCAGAGGGCAAAATGCCATCGGTGAATGCCCTTCTGCTTCCTTCTTTCCTCTTCCATGTGGTCTAGAGTATCCCTTTGGTCAGTTTGGGTTGGATGGCCTATTCCATCCCTCAGCCCTCTTCAGCTGGGGAGGACGTTAGGAAATAAAACCCCACAGCCTTGGTGCTGTGTGAGCAGTGCCCAGCAGCAGCCAAAACACTGGTGTGTTTTCAGCAGCCCTCCAGCTACATGGCACAGATTACAGTTTCTGAAAGGCGCCACAGGAAGACTTTGTGGAGCATGAAAAGGAAGGAATAGAAGGCTGAAAGAAGGTGAAAGGATCAATTTTAAAATTAATTTAAGATGTATTAGTATAGTAAAAGTACCTTTGGTCTGTCAGCTGGTAAGCGGGATACAGATACAAATAAACAGAGCTCTTTAAACAAGGCCTGTCCTTGAAATGTGTACCTAAGTCACTTAGATTTTTTTTTTTATGAGTGGAACAGCTGATAATGATTTCTGGGTTCATCTTGTGAACTTTTGGTGGTTTTTTGTCTTGAATATGTACAGGTAAGTAAGGTAAATTGAAGTCTTCTATAACTAATCCCTTAATCACTGTGAGTGCTTTAAGTGGCACAGAGTAGCATAGAAGTTCTGGTGCTTCGTGCCTCTGAACTAACATTGTAGTTGTATCCATCCAACTGCACCACAAGTGAGGTTTTGGTTCCGTTACAAGGGAAAGGAAGTTGTGATGTTGCGTCATAACATGTCATGAACGTGTATCAAAGAGAACACTTGCCTTTTTATTAACGGACTTGTAGAAGCTGCATGGGAAGCAATTAAGGTAGTGGGAATAATGAACAGGGTTAACTTTTGAATGAACCTTAATTTCTGCTGTGTTTTGTAGGAATTGCAGTCATTGATTTGGAATCAGTGTTTGTAGCATTGATTTGAGTGTAGTGGACAAAAATTTTAAACTATGAATAATTTAGTTTCTGTTGCCATCAGAGGATTCAAGTGCCTGTGCTGGATTCTGTGGACAAGTCAGTACACAATAATAAAAGGAAGTTAAATAAATAAAACATAAGTTGCACTTTATCTACAAAATTCTTGTCTTTATGATGGGAATAGGATCTGCAGGCTACACTTAAAACTACTACTAGGAGTAGCTCAGTAAGAAAATTGCCTGTTTATGTCTGTCAGTTGTTATTGTTGAGCACTGTGGGCTTTAAAGTGTTTTATCTTTCAAGGTTTGTTGATCTTTTGAGGTCCCTTCCAATCCCTAATGTGCTGTGATTCTGTGATTATTTTTCTGTAAGAAGACAGAATATAGGAAGAAACTTGGGGAGATTAAAGTGCCCCTAAATACTGACTTTCCCCTTTTACCGATAGGATATGCCAAAAATTAGAGGTTGCTTTGATGACAGCCGTCATAATGACAGTTGTTGGCACTGTTACCTGTTAATTTGAAAGAGCACTTCATGTCAGAGATAAACTCTTCTGCATCTTGTTTGCAAGTGAGATGCCTCCAGTTCAAGATTGTCTGTCAAATATTCATGTGTTCTAATGGCAAGTGTTCACTCCGGAGAGAGTTCTGTGCTTTTAACGGTTTTTTTAGAATGCTGAGCTGCTTAAATCATGCTCAAACTCATGTTATGACAAGTGGGGCTTTTGAACTGAAACTGTGAGCCTAACAGCTGATTCCATAAGTCGAGGCTAATGTTTTCTAATTTCAGAGTCTGTGCTGCTGAAGTAGGATCGTTTTGTAATCACTTAATTATAGCAAATGTTATCGTTTGGGGGATTGGACTAGATGATCTTTAGAGGTCCCTTCCAATCCCTAATGTTCTGTGATTTATTTTTTTTAAGCTCCCTGGCACTGCATCTCTAACTTACAGCTGTGCTGATGTTGTGATTCAGATAATCTTTCTGTCCAATATGAACTTTTGCCTGATGATGGGATGTTTTAAGGCCTCTGGAAATTCCTGCTGTGACTTAAAATACTAACAAAATTGCTGTCCTTTGACCTGTCTTCCATATCTAGTGATGTGCTAGGAAGTGAGGGAATCTAACTCGGATTGAGCAAGTAATTGATACACTCTGAACACCACTCAGAATTACAGGGATGATTTGACTTACTCTGTCAGAATGTCTGAGCTCCTTTTGATAGGAGTTCCTGAAATGGATAAACACTATCATTCACCCTATCAGCTGCAGCACTGCTATTAAGTGATTGATACCTCTGCAACACGGCGGTTATATGACAAGCAGATGGCACATCTATTTCAGTGAGTTTTATTGCTGCTCTGTAACACTTGTTGTGTTGACTCAGTCTATCCATTTGACTTTAAGCAAAAAGAATTGTTTATCAGCTGCATTGGGGACGTCCTTCATTGGATCGTAATTACAAATGGAATCCTAGACCATATTCTATAAAGGTGCTATATTGAAAGATTGCTGCTGGATAACATTTTCATTGCATTGCTAACCCCAAATAAATCTGTAATGTCAGAGTAGTGCAAATAGCTTTGAAGGATTTCAGGAACAACCCCACAAAATCTAAACACTCCACTCCTTGTTCATTGGCACGTTTTCCATATATGATGCTGTCAGTGTCACTATCTAAATGTAGTATTTGAGATGAAGTGGCTGGTGCTGGGATACAAGTTCTCATTAAGCCATCTTGCCAGTAGTGTTTGGTGTTAATGTTCAGCATAAGCTTTAATACTTGATTTTGTTCATTAATTTGCTTCTAAAAAATCTGTGCTTAGAAAGTAGAGGTATTTATGACTACTTTTGTAGTATTTTGCAATGGAATTATGAGGAGCAGTAAAGGACTTTAGAATAAAAATCAAAGCCAACAGCTGGACATTCCACCTTACCTCCATTCAGAAGCAACGTGTGTCGACGTTCTGCATGGTGACAGCTCCATCCAAACTGAGGAGTATGTGTTTGCAGCACGTGTTTGGGTTTGGATCCTTTGAAGATGCTGTTCGTGTTGATTCTGAAATAAATGCAACACACAGTAATGCAGCCTTGCCATTTCCATGGTTCCAAGTAACATCCTCTTTGGCAATGTGCGCTATTAACTTATTCCCTTTCTGTTCTCATGTCTACAGCTGTAGTAGCTGGCAACTACTTTCAGCTTCCACAGTAAAGAGCCTTTTTGGAGAAGAAGAAAATCAGTGACTGATTTCTTTTTTCTGTGTAATTACAGAGAATTTTGTTCTTTGTTCTGAATTTTGTTTGCCAACAGGAATCAATGCTATATTGGTGCTATGTAGTGGCAAACTAGATGCAAACTACTAGCCCTCTTTTTTTATAATTAGTTTTCTTTGTTTGTTTCACCACTTCTTCATAAAAATGGCCAGTTTTGGTGTGGGTCACATTGAGTATAATCCGTACAATCTTATGTACTTGATGAATGAAGTGTGATGCTATAAACTGCCTCTTTTCAGTACAGTTGTTCAAACTCACAAGCTTTGCTTTTTTGATATCAGATGCTAAAAGTCACTTTTCTGTGTGAAATACATGTGGATTTTTTTGACAGATTGTCACAAAATACTCCGCTTCTCAAGAATACTCAGGCAAGCCCAACATACACGCAGTTCCTGACTACGCTGCTGGAAGAACTGCATCTAAAAAATGAAGATCTTGAAAGTTTAACCAGAATATTTGGAAGAAACTCCCTGAATGGTCAGTATATTTCCTCTTTAATGTTTATAAATATGTGAAGGGTGGGTGTCAGGAGGACGGAGCAAGACTCTGCGCAGTCCCATCTAATGATAGGACAAGGGGCAATGGGTGTGAGCTGGAACAGAGGAGGTTCCACATCAATCTGAGAAGGAATTTCTTCACAATGAGGGTGACAGAGCCCTGGCAGGGGCTGCCCGGGGAGGTTGTGGAGTCTCCTCCTCTGGAGACGTTACAAACCCGCCTGGACATGTTCCTGTGTGACTTGGTCTAGGGGATCCTGCTCTAGCAGGGGGGATTGGACTAGATGATTCTTTGAGGTCCTTTCTCTGAAATCATTTTGCATTTTGTAAAACTAATCCAGCTAACAACAGTTTTGATGCTCAGCATTTTGTAAGAGAGCTGAGTAACTGCAGATCATATCAGCTAGAGCAGAAGATGCATAAAGTACATTTTAAAGTAAAGAAAAAGATATAGTGTGGAAATGAGTGTCCTTCATTCACCTTTTGTCACTTACAGTAAATACCAGATGCTTACTTATCACTTTCATCTTTTGAGATTGCACAGTTGCTTTATATATACTTAGCTTGCTGCCATTTTAAGAGGAATTTTCACTGAAGATGTACTGAATTTGTAAAAATGCTCAGTGTGGCTGCGTCCCAGCAGGTTGTTATGGTCAGTCTTTGGGACAGAAAAGTGAGCTAAAAGCCATCTAATTTTTGCACAACACTGAGATTACCTTTTGTGTTCTGGGTAGGCTGAAAAAATGACGAGCAAGTCCCTTATTCATGCTGATCATAATCAGCTGATTCATTGAATATCGGAGTACGTGGTTTAATCAAATAATTAGTGTATTAACATTACTGCTCTCACTGCTTTGTTCCCCACAGAATAAGGCGACGGTCCTAGTATCGACACGTCTGAAATACGGCACAGACAACAAACGGACACCTTCGATTGTTGGAGCTTTTTAAAAACGAAGTTTAGTCCTAATTGCACTTTTGAGTTTTCATTTCTTTCCTACGAATAAGAATCTTGTAGTCTGGGGGAGAAGCCGACTGCAACAGCAGTTGTTCAAGGTATACGTGGGAAAAATGTGGATTAACTGAAAACTTTTTCATCTAAAAGTAGTAGAAAGAAATTTGGATTGCTTTTCTTGGTTCTTGCTGTCAAAATTTTAAGCCAAAATAAGGCTACTGGAATTGTGGAGAAAGGAAAAAAGGAAGCGTATTACCCTGGAGGGTTAGGAACTGACGTTTTTCCAGTTAACCAAATGGCACATCTTTAAAATCTGTGACTGTACACAAAGATGTCTGATATCTGGCTGCTACAAAAGGGATGGTCTTTGAACTTGTGTAAAAGTTATCTTTAAACAGCCTCTAATTGTTACTAATTTGGAGTTTTAAATATATTTTCATAATTCAAACCCGTATTTTTTGTTTTCAGTAGTCATTTCACATAGTTGTGTTGTTTAGACTTGCTTCTGCAGTTGCTATGCTATTTAAAACTAATCCACTAGGAATTCTTCATGAACCTGTAATATGGTTTAGTGTGTAGTTCTCCATTCATAGGACACAATGCAATTTGACCCCAAACAGAAACTTTGCACTCAATTATTATGTTGCTGTGTAGTTCCTTAGTGATGCTTGGGATAAATATGTTGATTTCTCCTAACACCCAGAATCCCATGCAGCTTTTCCCTGGAAGCTTCATCGCGCAGTAGAGTTTAGTTTTTCTTGACTTTTCCTAGCTTACTTTGTAGCGGAAAGTTTTGTTCAGTGTAACTTGTGAAGGAGGAATTGATTCTGTGGATTTAAAAGGAGGAAAACCTTTAACACTGAGCTAAAGCCATGTGTTACCCACTACAATCACAGTGTATCTGATGTGAAATTCATACAGATTCATTGTGTCGTCTGGATGAAAGGTACGTTGGGTTTTGTACTGTGACGGAAAACATCCTACTGGAAACATATACAGAGACTAGACAAGCCCACACCAAAAGATTAGTTTCTAGAAGAATGAGTAGCAGGTAGAATACCCAGAGCAAAACTTACACCTTGAATATCTATCTATCTGCTTCAGATTTTGGAAGTTACTTATAGCTAGTACTTCACTGTAGATTCTGAGCAAACCATTCCATATATGCCTTTACCTTGGGACATAAAGACTGTAACTACCCCGTGACGACACTGTTATACTGAGTACACCCTAAAAGGCCTTACAAATGTACATCATACGAGGAACATGAGTGTGCTTCATCAGGTTCAATAGCTCAGTGTGGTTGGTTGAAACTTTAGATTTCTTGCCTGAGGCACTGGAAGGTTGCTGGAGCAACTTGGGATTTTTTTTTTACTTGCAATTCCAAGCTGAGATTTTGCAGCTCTGCAGATAGAAGCAGTTTGGAGCTTCTGGCTTTTAGGTTTCTTGCTCCTCCTCCTCTTTCTCATCACTTCTGTCTGTTGTTTGGAGAGGAAGCATGGCGCTGCGCTAGGCACAGCAGCCATCTTGCCCTGGAAACGTGGTGAAGAGAAAGAGAATGGTACCTCAAGGATCAGTGGAGGGAAAGTTTCATCTGAATTCCATTGTTTGCTGAAATGGAGTTCTCCCCTTGTTCATGGCCATAGCAATCAGGGAGGACTGGCACGGAAGTACGTGGAACAGAGAACTGGACTTTAAAATGCCTGCTGTCACTGAGGGACATGTGCATGAAGTGAATGGGCTCCATGTTTCCACAAGGCACAAGAACTGCTGGAAGTCTCTCCCCTTTGAGAAGCTGGAGATTGCAGTTTAGCTCAGTTATGTAAGATCATGTGATCTACCTTCATATGTTTTTAATGTGGGGTGAATTAAATGTGTAGTCTTGTTTTCTCCAAATCAAGTTAGTTTCTTTTTTGTTTGCAATTTATAAGTAGTTTCTGAACCCTCCTTGTTTTGTTTCTGTTTCAGACTATTAGCACATTAACTTAATTTAATCTCCGGGTTGAACCCGTGACACTCTCGTTTAGAAAGTTTTTACATTTCCTGTCAGCTTAGTTGTGTGACTTTTTTGTTAGTTATTTTTAGGCTTGGTCTTCACTTCATGTGTGTAGGAGATGTCTAATCTGGTAGTAAGAGTGAAGAGGTCAAAGGCTCAAAGACCTCTTTATCAGGGTTCCCTGTAGCTGCTGTTACTGTCTATGCCTGAGGCACTCAAAAAAGTAAGCTTCCATGATTTTTGCATCTCGTCCTCAGTTGTCGCGTAGTAAGCTCGCTCCTTCTGTTTCCGACTCTAAGAGAATCACAGCACATTAGGAATTAGAAGGGACCTCGAAAGATCATCTAGTCCCATCCCCCTGCCACAGCACAAAATAACCTTTCTTCTTCCATCACCTTCTTCATCAGGCCACAAGAAAGACTAACATAATTTGTTGGAAATGCCCCAAAGAGATATTCGTCACTTACCTTTAATGACTTCATCTCCCTTAGACACCAGTGAAACACAGAGAAATAAATGTATACACATACACGTTACTTTTGGGTAGGAGAAAGACTGTAGACTCATCTCAAAAGGATCATTCATATTGTCAGCCTGAAGTGGTTATACAAATGGAACAACTCAAGCACCAAAAATTCAGTTAATCTATGTAGTTTTCGTATGAGCGCATTGTGATACAGCTTAAGTGTTTAGGAATGTTCAAATCGAGACCTCATTTCTGAGCATAAAGCTAGTTGCTGCCTTTAACAGACTTGATTCTTTCTCAGTTCACTTTTCTTTCTTTCCTCCTCCTCATGTTGGTTATTTTTACAGGCAGCTTGTCTCCCTGCCTTGCTGCTGTGCTTACTGTTTTTCCTTGGTTCAGCAGTGGGTTTGAGCCTTGTCTCAGATAAGCTCAACTCTAGTCACTGACTTGTGAGCTGGTGTGTAGAGTCATGTATCTGGGGCTTAGAACAGATGGGTCATAAGCCTCTTCAGAACAGCTCTGTGAAAGGGACATGAGGCTTGGTAAAGCCATCAGCTGTTTAGATCATAAGGCTCATAAAATCATCCAAATGCATCACTGAGACTCTGTAAAGCATCCAAGTGTGTCTGGCAGTGGACGTGGAGCAGGGCAAGTATGGTGTGAAGTGTTTCTTTTCATGCTGGGGAACCAGATTTCTACAATGATTTTTTTTCCCCAGACACATATAATGGATATAGTAAAGAACAGAACATTTCACTTTAAAGCTTAAAGCAAAGCCTGCTTCATGCTGTTGCAGCTTCTCAGCACCGAAAGAGTAGTGTGTGGCATACACCTGCGTGGTGCAGATACAGATTTCTTACTTGAGTTTTCCATAGATATAATGAAGTGATCTCAGGAAGACAATCACGGAACATTAGGGACTGGAAGGGACCTCAAAATATCATCCAGTCCAATCCCCCTGCCAAGCTGCAGTTCAAAGGTAAGGCATCAATCATGGTTTGGAGGGGGGAAGTAGACTGGCTCTCGTTGGAGTAATTTAAAGAAGCGTGGCACAAAACTGACTAGGTACCCACCCCTGCAAAGTGGGAGGTCTCTAAGCGGTCTGATCCTATTGGTTGGTTATTCTGATGGGTACTACTTCACACTGAATTTTTTCTTAACCAATAAGAGGTAATACCTAAAGAATTACACTGAATGCTGTCTTTAGGAAAAAAAATAATAAGGCCACTGTATTGAAAGTGCATTCAAGAGGTTACTCTCTCATTCTAATCCCTCTAAGCTTTTTGTTCTGTCATTGGATGATCCTGTTGATCAGATCTGAAACAAGATTAAGAAGTTGATGTAGTTAATATGCTAATTGACCACAACGAGAACAAACAAGGAGGGTTCAAAACCACTTATAAAGTCACAGGGGAAAAAACAAAGATTGTCTGGGTTTGGGGAAAACACAACACAGTTCACACAATATAAAAGCCCCAACATGGAGTCGCACAGAGAGTAATCACATGTTCTTACATAACTAGGCCGAGCTCTTACCTCCACTCACTCAGGGAAGAGAAACTTCCAGCAGTTCTTCTCCTTGTGGAATCATGATATCCATCTCCTAGTCCATGCGTCCGCTCCTCAGTGCCAGCAGTTTGTTTAAGGGCCATGTGCATCCAAGCCAGTCCTCTGTTCCAGCGCGTCAGTTCTCATGGGCCACAGATAGGGGGGGAGGCTCTCCATTTCAGCAAACAATGGATTGCAGATGAACCCTTCCTCCACTGGTCTCCAGGGTTTCAAATTCCCACTCAGTGTCTCCACTGAGCACATTCTAAAGGGCAAGATGACTGCCATACCCAGCTTCCAGTGACACACGCCCCTTCTTCAATGAAAGACCAGACAAGGCTCTCCCAACGTGAAACAGAAGACTCCAATTTAGTAGTGACTTGTTTTATTTCTTTCTACTTGCTTCTTTGCAGAGATGCCAGTTGGCCAGGCTGAAGCTAAGGGAGAGCTTCAAATTCAAAGCTGCTTTTGCACAGTTGCCGTAGCACCTCTCCATCCCTCAGGCTAAGAGCCACCAAATTCAAGCTACAGCACAGTCTTGCTGCTTATTTCTGCAATTAATGACAAACACCCAGTACTGTGGGTGGAGTTTAGCTTGATCTCAGTGGTGCAGCAGGTAATGCTGAAATGTCATTTCCAACGAGCATTAAATATTGAAAGCACAAAAACAGCCTCTCTTGGCAAGTCTTAAGTTTCCATAAGCAGCAGCTGGTATACAAGGCAGGGCTAGGCACCTACAAACACCTCTGTTTCTCAGCTGCATATCTCTACCACCTGAAAGCCAGTTGTCCTCTGATTAGAGATAGAGGAAGTGGGTGTGCCTTCCATTAGCAAAGACAAAGTCACATTGCTAGAGACTTTTTTCCTTTGTGTGACTCTTGGTCTTAGAACCACTTCTCTGCACTGACTGCAAACAGTGCTTTGGGGGACAGACTGTCTGAAGAACACTGTAGAATGTCAGCTGTGGTGTTTGTGGTGCTAAACAGGATTTGGTGAGGTGCGGGGAGATAGCTGGGAACCCGTGTCTTCAAGTAGCTCTCATTTGAGCAGTGGTTTCAAGAAGTCAGCCTCAGTGGCTGATGTGGACATGTGTGATAAATGTTAGTCATTCTCCCTTGGTTGATTGCAGCTGTAGAGCAAGGCAACCGTGAGTTCTGAAAGACAAGTCCAGACAACAAGAGCAATAATTAGCAATAACAAGGTGAGAAACAAACACAAGGTTTTTAAAGTGTTCTTGCCATGGAATTTTGTGAGCTAACTTCTGGGCATCCTCCTCAGTACAGCAACATGTTTGGGGCAGCATTAACAGTAGTAGCAGGGCTGGAAAGGCCAGGAGCAAAGGCTGCTGACTTTCTGACCAGTATTTCTGAGATGTGGTCTTCCCACTGGCTTTGCCACCATAGTTGACAGTGTAGTCTTCCTAGAATTAGGAAGGCTTATGTATCAGAACGATGCATTACATGTGGGCCCTGTAACAGTTCAGATATCCACCTGTGTGTTGGTGCTAGCCTGCAGTCACCCCAAGACAACAGCTCCCCAATTACTCGCTTCTCCAAGAACAGCCAGGTGCTACCACATTGGTGATCATAAGGCAATCTCAGCCCGTCGGGACGGAAACTCTCCCTTCATACGTCTGTCCCTTGAGTACTTCGGTGGTTTGTACTTTAAAGGCAAAATCTAGTGCATTTGCACATGCTGTTATTAACTCCATGAGCTGCATGCAAGGATCTGAGAACAAAGCCAGTGGGGCTACTGACCGGTACGTCCTGCATCATTGCAAGCCACATCAAATCAATGCCATTTCTGGCACTTTTAAGTGTCTTAAAATTCCATGGGGCACGTAACCAAATGGAACATGTAATGGGACAGCACCAGCTTCCTGGAGAGTTCTACCATTTGGTTAGAAGTAGTCATCACTACAGAGAGTTTGGATGACTTTGGGTAGAGCTTTGACAAGCTGCAAACAATTAGATTGGGATTTATATCATAAATCTTTTGTTGTTCAACTCAAGCGGGAGTGTCTACAAATCAGGTTAATATAATTTAACAGTACAGTAGTTAAGCAGCAAAAAGGATCATAATTGGTAACATTATCTGAGAAGCCAGAACAACCCCGCTTACAGCTGCCAGATAAGATCTGACTCATCTAAGATATTTTACAGCAACCATATGTTGGGCATGTCTATGTCACCTATTACAGAAAAGAATTACAACATTTTTCTAATCAGGATTTGCCACTGAGCAGGATTTCCCGTAAACATCTCGGGATAGCACTTGCAGTACACAGTCAGGAAAAAGCCTCTTGCAGACACTTCAGATTTGTTAATTTAACAAGTAGAATAAATGGCTGCAGGCCCATGGCTAGTACTGATTCAACAAGGCTGGCTGTAGTTCAAGGGTGAGTATGTTGCTTTGGCAGTTGATATGTTAAAACATCACTTAGGAGTTCTGTGTTGGGAGGCAACTTCAGAATGTCCACGCTTCTTGTGCACAAAACCTGACTCTTTCAAACTGAAGAGACAGTCTCAAAGCGGGAAAGATCATGCAGTACATTAAAAACACTTCACTGAGATGGTGTGAGCAAAGTTGTACTGGTGTAGTACATTCACCTGCCTGGCCAGAAAAGAGATACGAGTTCATACCAGTATGGGAGAGAAAGATTAATTAGTCATTAGCTATCAAAATGTTACGGTCTTGAGAACAGTGCAATAATCATTGCATTTTAACAAAGGCAGAGGCTGTTGTAAACCCTATTGACTGTTGACTTCTGAGCAAGTTTTAAATGCAGTTCACTTTTACAGACACCTTCTGAAGTCTGCAGCCTGACTTTAGTCCTTCTCGCACAGAGTGGTTAACTCTACCTACCCCAAGGCTTTTGCTGAAGTACCCAAGCAGCCTAAAGGAGTAATATCACAGAATCACGGAACATTAGAGGTTGGAAGGCACCTCGAAAGATCATGTAGTCCAATTTCCCTGCCAGAGCAGGACCACCTAGACCAAGTTGCACAGGAACATATCCATGGAGGGTGACTTTGCAGTGCCAACACACCCGTCTTTAGTTTTGCTGCTGAAAGCTCTGATGACAAAGCTGACTTTGATGCAGAGAAGAGTGAACTGTAGTCATAGCAATTATATACATTGTTTAGGAATCAAAATCTCTCATCTTTGAAGAAGCAGCCATTCAATTAGGTATTTTATTTTTCTGAACTGTAGGTTTTCACTAAATAAAAAGCAAAGGAGGTGTTTTTGCTGCTTAAAAGCCTTGGCCTATTACAAAAGTTTGCAGCTAGCCATGTTATAAAGTGTGGCTTCTCTAGGACAATTTCTCCAAAGGGAATTTGACAACTTAGAAAATAAGGAACTACATTAGCCATCAACAGCTCTAGGTCAAACACAAGTCATCTCTGCTAACTATTCATTTCCGAGATACTCCCAAGCTCTGCCTTTTTGTACATTGAACATCTGATGCTTCTTGTTTTTTCTTCTATAACCACAGATGTTCCCTCTTCAAAAAACTCCCAATCTCAAAATACTAAACTGACAAGCTCAGTGTCAAACCGCACACCCCAAGCAGCAAGCAGAGCTGAAGAAAAACAGAATCACATGTGAAGAAATCACACAAATTGTTTCCAGAGAATGAATCTGAAATGCTTTCAGTTCAGGGCAGGCATTGTTTCTGAAGAATGCAAGTGCCACCTGATGCTTTTGGGGTTTATGTCCACTTGTAGAAGCAGAAGTTGCTCTCCGAGAGCAAAGATTCATATGGACAACTATATTGGTAAAACTAGTTTTATCTCTGTGCTAAACTGGAGCCTTGCTATGGGAATAAGTTGGGTGCCTTTGCCAAAGAGCAGCACGGATGTTGCTGTGCTGAGTTACACAGTGCAGTGAAGGAACGTGTGGCTAGGAGTGCTTCTATGCATGAGAGCCCCTGTGCGTTGTTAGCTGAGAGCACACCAGAGCACTAGGCAGGAGCCAAGCAGCACTCTCAGGGTGAACAAGCAGGCCCATGGCTATGGGTTTACTGTAGCTCTAGTACTAAAGTGCCAAGTATGTGGCTTAGCAGTAATTATGAGAGTTATCCAAAAGGCCTCATGATACTGTCCTGCAAAGAAATGACCTGTATTAGCAGAAGGCAGCTAACTTTCCTGCTGAAAATATCTCCACAGTTCAAAATGTGTCATAGCATTAAAAAAAGTTAGCATTTAAAAGCAAAGCTACAAACGTGTATTCAGCTCCCTCTCAATATGCAACTGTAAGATTGTGCTGAGGTGCAAGTTTCACTGAAAGAAACATCCTTTTTTTCAGTTTGGTGATTCAAAGGTAAAACATTGACCTCCAGTTCTGGTACTTGACTGCTGATCTTCTGTAAAGATCTGTCTAAGATTAGTGCTGGATTCTGGGTTCAATTTGTAGTTTAAGGGTTTGAGTCAAAAGCTGGGTTTCATTTTTCCCGGTTCATCTCTATCTGATAACCTTGAATACAAGGGCAATGGTGTCTGAAGCAGAGCTGATAAAGTCACCAGCACTAAGAAGCATCTGTGTTGAGCGGGTGGGGGAGCACAACAGCACAGATACATATCTTGACATCCTTATTTCCTTTACAAACGAAGGAAGGAAGGAAGTTCCCTGCAGGTTAGCCCAAGAGTATCTGCTCTTACAGCCCAAGACCTAGCTCAGTGCAGCTTCCAAGAGCCAGAGGCTTCTAAAAATACAGAATTCCGTAGTGCTCGGGTAATACTCCATCAAATTTTTCCTGTATCAAGTGCTACTCAAAGCCTTTTACTTTTTGTATCTGATCAGGGTTTTGGTTTTGCTGTTGTTGTGTGTATGGTTGGGCTCAGGATCTGGCAGGTCCTTTCCAACCATGAACATGGCTGTGATACTAAGAGTACACAGCTGGCTATCACAGCCATCAGAAGTACAGGGACTTCACTTTGTTCCTCTCTCTCTCTCCTTCTCTTCCAAATCTTTCCTATTCATCCCAGCCCAGTGTCGGGGATTCTTTTCCACTTTACCCCTTCACTAATATCAGCAAGAGCTGATAGTCATTCTCCTGCTTGTTCCATGTCTGTTCTTGTAAAGATCCCACCCAACAGGCAGCTTCCACCTCTCTCCTTTCCTTGAGAGAAGCACATGTCATTGGTTTGGTGTCCACTCACACAGGTGGCCGTATAGCCCTTGCTGGACAGTTAAAAATATTCTTACAACAGCACCTATACATTACTCTGAAACTTGTCTCTAGTCTCATAGTAGATATGAATCACTTCCAGCAGTACTCCTGCACAGAGGTGATTAAGAATGTTTATGCAACTACTTTAATCAGAAGAGGTCTACTTGGCTGAAAATGAAACCTCTGCAGGAAAATCTTGGTTTTGATTAATTTCTTAACTTGAAAAAGGGTGCAAATTGTCAGTGTGTTTCACCTCAACGTCTTTAAACACACAATAAAAAAAATTAAAAAGGAAAATTCAGTCACTTGTAAGGTGGTTACATTTAATTAGGATCAACCACTATCCAGTCATTTTAACGCATTTTACACCGTGAAGTTTGATTGCAAAAACTGGTATTTTCATTTGTTTGTTGTGAGGAAAAACTTTACTGTGCAGGTGACAAAGTCCTGGAACAGGCTGCCCAGAGAGGTTGTGGAGTCTCCCTCTCTGGAGATAATTTAAAGCTGGCCTGGATGCAGCTCTGTTACGTGCTCTAGGCAATCCTGCTTTAGCAGGGGGATTGGACTCGCACTCTAGAGGTGTCTCTAGAGCACAGAACAGCAGCACTGTCAGGACAAAGTCTGAGATGCTCTGACTCAGTGCGGCTCATTGCAGCCAGCTAATAATAAACTCGCCAGGTTAACCCACAGGCTTTGAGCTGACTTTGGGGAGAAGATGATGTGACCACTGTAGTGCAGTGGACTATTCTAGGCTATATGAGAGAGAAACCAGGAGGATACTGTCCTTTGCTGTGACACTGTGAATAGACTAGACCAATTAATGTTGAGTTTTTAAGAGTCTTGCACAACTGGAGTATTTTTGAAAGCAGCAATGAACTTCAGTGTGTTTCTAGTAGTAAAAGATGAAAGAGGGTGTGAGAAGTTCCAAGGAAACCTAAGCCAAATGTTTCAACAGTAGTTCTGAGTTATTTTGGGACCATGAAGGAAGAAGTAGATGCGTTGGGGTAGCGTGTGGGTGGAAGCTGTTGTCACAAACTAGTAAGGTTGCAAATCTTCTACCAAGCATATTTATTACAAGTAAACCCTTGTATTACAGAGCAAAGAAAGAATAAGGGGGACAAAGATAAAGTGTATTAAAAACCAGCTTGCTGATGAGTCCAAGTAGAACCCAGTATAAATGGGCAACTGACTGCAAACAAAGATTGTGTTAGTTCTTGGTGAATGTTTCCTAATAGGATTGTTTTCAGGGTTTTGTTTGAGTTTCTATTTTGTTTTGTTTAATGAGACCATCAATGCAGAGGCATTTATCAATCAGTGAATGTCAGCACAACAGGCAAGGCACACAGAGTGTGTAGGAGCAGACTACTTGTGCTGAACTTGCCCGCCTAGAACCACTGACTCGCACTTGCTCAGAAAGAGGAATAAGGAAAAGCCAGCAGCAGGTGCTGTGTGGAAACATCAGTAGCACAAGCACAAGAGAGAAAACAGCAGAGGTTTAGCAAAGAGGAGGAGGATGACAATCAAGGTTCGGTAGATAAGCAGGGAGCAGCAGATGAACTCATGATGAGGAGGAGAATTGGGTGCTGGAAAGAAGCTGCAATGCTGGAAATCTGCAACGGTAGAATTAGCAGAAAGCTATAGAGTGTGTGAAGCTGTTGGTTGGTAAGAAGGGGGTCAGTGTTACAGTGATCTGAATTGCAGTCACATAAGCAAGAGAACTCACCTGGGAGAAAAGAAAAACCCAAGTGTGGCAGGATAAGTCTGCCTCTGAACACAATGATGGGTATGAAGTCAGCCAGGACAACTAAACGTCCAGCACTAAAGTGTTTAGCATCTGCATATCAGTGTTATGCACCACTTACGTCTGTGCAGATATTCTTTACATACAGCTGTTAATTATAAATAGAAATACCACAAAATCAGCACAAGCGTCATAGACCTGTGAAACCATTGCAGAGCCGAGCAATGCTGCAGATGGTGAAAGAGTGTTGTGTGGGAGTTGATTTCCACATTAACGTTATTCAATCACAGTGGCCCATTTTCATAGAACTTGCTGAACTTCACAAAGTTTGCAAAGGTTAAGGTTTGACATTTGGAGACAGAATAGCGTAGCTCTGTATCCTCTAGTGAGAACTACAATGAGTAATCAATAATGGAAGAGAAACACAGACCCTTGCTTGATCCCTTTCCATGGAGGGAGCACTGCAAACATCCTTTTTTGACACAAATGCTTATTCTGAGGTCTTCATTACAAGCATTTCCAGTAAAATAGCCATAGGCAAGAAAGCACTTAATCTGACCATTACATTAGGCTCCCTGAAACCACATGTAGAAGCAATTGTGAATGCAGGCACAAGAAACTGTCTTCCAACTTCTAATGAACTAAGAGAAGGATACTTCTATCAACATGTAAGGTTGCATTGAGGTCCTATGTAAAGGGTAGCCCTGTAGCACGTTAGGATTTCTTTCATTTTTCAGCTGGTTTGACTTCTATGTCTAGTGCAAAGCCTGCCTCTGAGAGTGAAACCAACTGAAACAGCACAACGCCTCATTCACAACAGCAGAATTCACAACTGCCCTCAGAAATCACTTCTCTTTAGATTCAGGTATTAGTTCTGAACTGCTTACCTCTTTGAAAGCAGTATTCTTTCTAAAACACTTCTGCAGATCCCTAATCAAGTGCTTAGCTAACATATTGCTGATGCACATCTGTGCTCTCTGCAGTGCAAGGTACATACAGCACATCTTCAACGTTATTACTGTCACCAAAACATCGTGTCTGTCTTTGCACCACTTCTTAAAAAGAACTTCACAAGTCTAACAGGACTGGTGGAATAGTTCACTCCTGATGCCTGAAAGCACCATCCCTCAACAGGACGATTTTCTCACCAAAAGATATGCATCCTCCATCATAACACACATAGGAGCCAGCTGTTGTCTTCTGAAATGGTTTCTATCACATTTCACTGCAAATGTTCCGCTCCTCACTTAATGCTGACAAAAGGGTGTCACATATTTGGAAGTTAAGGATACTCTCAGTTTTCAGAGCAGGGGGCAGAGAGCAAGATCCTTCCTACAACTCCACCCTGGAGCAATAAAAGGGCAGCAGAGGTACCTGTTACCCATCACCAACATAACAGGAGTCAAAAGACCTCTGCCCTGTCTGCCAGTACCAAGTTAGTAGCTGCAGCCAGCTGCACAGGGATTCTCTGGGACATAGCTGAGAGTCACTGCTTTGCTCTGGAAAGGGACTGCAGCAAACCCAGAGGTGTTACCCAGACACCACTCACGGGTATGCAGCTACAAGCATGATGAAAAGTAATTGTCAGGGTCATTAAGGAAAGTTCACATTCCCTAGTCTCCCCAAATATAGGTCCCATTTCTCTGTTGCACACCTTAATGAAGGTGAAAGAAGAAGGTGCCCATCTCGGAACAGCAGCTTGAGAAGGATTAACTCGGGACAAAGCAGTTCTGTGGGGACCCCCCAAATGGGAGAGCAGAGAGAAGGCAAGACATGCCACCCAACGTGCCACTCAACATGCCACAAGAGGCAACTGCAGCCTCATAAGAGAAAGGCACAGAGCCAGAGTGGTGTTTACCCAACACCTCCATCTCAGACATTGATGAGCCACCATGACTGCCTGTAACCCAAGCAACAGGCACCTAGAAGTTCAAGTACTAAGTTCGGCCTACGTTGTTAATCTGACAGTTACAGGCCAATGGGAACAGAGACCATAACACCAACTGCTAGGCAGCTTTTAAACATAGTCATAACAGAACAGCAATCACCAGGAATAACTTCTTTTAGCGTGCAGTGACTGCTAAGTCACCCACAAAACAACCGAACAAACCAGCACTGAACAATTCTGCTTTCTAAATGCAACAAACAGATCCAAAAAAGACATTGGAAGCAAATATCTGCAAAAAAATAGGAGAGGGCTCCTGTGTTTATTCTGTTCACTGGACTGATCTGCACCCCAAACCACAGAGCATTTAGGTGGGTTGTAATCCACCTGCAAGGAGACTCCTGTCGCACAGAAACCTCCCCTCTCTCCACTGAGCTTGGCTTCTGACCAAGAACGGGTTCATCATTCATCTGTTTCTGAAGACTAACCATTTTGAGGTGGCATTGGATATGCCAGTTCTAGTTTAATGCAAAGGATGTCAGGCTGACCACAAAACGGTGTGCACCTACTGGGTGCAAGTTCTTTGTCCAGGAATGCTTAAGAGCAGCCTTTAGTGTTATGTGAGTTGTTGTCCTTGAGGAAGAGCAGAGTGAAAAACAGATGCTGCCATAGGCACAAACCCAAAAAGTGCTGAGCTATGCAGAACTGCGGTGGAAGTACTGGAGATAAGAGTAACGCCTGCTGACCTGGCATTTCCAGTAGTCAGCAGTGACCGGGAAACAACCTTTTCCCCCCAGCAGACCAGTCGTTACCGAGTTTAGCCTGCAGAAGCGACCCCACCAGTGCCAGTGAAACTCCTGCTACATCAGTTAGATGCAGTTCACTTGTTATTGACTGGATTGCAGTGCTACAAACAAGATCAGCTCAGAGCAGAGACCACTCAGATCTACTCTAAATGAAAGATCACACGTAGGTCATTCCACCGTCAGGTTCTTGCTCTTTGATTTCAGTTAGAGTAAGACAGAACCTATCACATGTGAGTCAGCTCCTAGATGCTCTCAGGGCACTGGGAGTTTGCCTCTACACATTGCTATGTAAGTCCCAAAAAAGAAACTAAAGATTTGACCTTTGTTTACCCAAGAAAGTCTCAACTGAGCAAAAGGCAAGTCAGATTTTAATACCATTTCTAGGATTGATTCAGCCCTGAATTAAGCCAGCTTCCACAACTCAACGGCAAGTACAGCGTGTCTCTCAGCAGGAAGCCCATGCAGCGGCACCAGGAACCCACAAGTCACACAAAATAAACAGTTTGGTGCAAAAAATCTGGAACAGGAACACAACCAGCGTGGCAGTGTGCATTGATTTATTCACCATCTTGGCTGCAGCACTGAGCCCTCTGCTGCAAATGTCTCCACCATGTCTGACTGCCCCAGGGGAATGCCCAGCAGGTCAGAGAAAGTTCACAAGCAGTGCCAGTCCCTCCACAGCAGCACCAGCAATGAGTCAGGCCCTTTCTGTGCAAGCATACAGGGACCAGTCATAAAGATGCCACCAGAAACTAGCACCACAGTGTGGGACTGGTGGTGTCAGAAATACCCTATCGCAAAGGCCTGCACCCCTCTGCTCACACAAAAGTCCAAGACCAGTCCTCAATGAGGGCACTTTTCCCTTTAGTCAGAACTTCACGATAATCTTTGCAATACCTTGGGCAAATATTGACTTGGATCCAACAGACTGAAAATATTTGGTTTGCACCAGATGTGGTGCGTACGTAACTTTGAAACATTAGCTAAAGGAGTGATTTGGGAAAATAAAGATTCTAGGTGTAGGTGTTTACTTTGCAAGGTTGTTTGCATTGTGCTCTGATCCCGGGAGTCTTCGTGGAGGTTTTAACCACAGGAAGAAAGCCAGCTGTCAGTGCCGCAATGCACAGTAGAGCTGTGCACGCACGTGCAACCCTGCGTCTGCGGCTCACCCACGTGATGGTTGAAGGGCTGAGGATCACCCGTGAGCATATTAACAAGTCCACACATTCCTGCCCTGAAAAGACCCAAAAGGATCTGTCAGGTGAAGAAGAAATTCCTGAGCTTATTACTTCAGAGTACTTTGGCATCTAATGCTGGGCCTGCTTTTTGCAAGGCCTTGAGCTCCCTTCCCTGGCTCTCAGCTAACAGCAGCTTTTGAAAATGCTGACACTGTTCCAAGGGAAGAGAGGGCAACTGCCCTCTCCTCTCCCATTTCTCTTGTTCCAGCTAATTGGGCAGAGTTCTAGCAAACAGTACATATCTAAGCAGCAAAACAGCTCTGGTCAGAAGGTAGAAACAGAGAGGCAAGTTCAGTTGTTTCAGTTTTCAATCCTTAGGTCCCTTACCACCCCCTGTCAATACTCCACGTGCATCTGCTCTGTCCTGCTACAAGTCATCAGTCAGGTCTGGCTTTGGCAGTTGCAGAGCTTGCTTTGTGAGAACTGGGGAAAGGAGGCAAAACAACACAGGAACTGGAGCAAAAAAGCACTTCAGCACCATTCAGTAACCCAGGAATATTCCTTCTGTCCAGTAGTTTGGTTTGGGAGTCAGTGGGCGTTCACTCTGGGAGCCATTCAGAAGGAACAAAAGCAAACAAGAGAAGAGGTTGTTTCCATGTTTACCAAATAAGCACATAAGGAAAACAAATCCCATTGAATTGCATCTAGTCCATTCACAGGAAGAAACCTAGTGAAATATTTGGTTTCTGGACAATTTGGGACCAACCCCAACACTGAATGGAGTTATCCTTTGGGAGTGTTTGGCTTCAAGTTCATAGCAATGCTCATTGACC
Source organism: Rhinopomastus cyanomelas (assembly GCA_013400115.1). Lineage (NCBI taxonomy): Eukaryota > Metazoa > Chordata > Aves > Bucerotiformes > Rhinopomastidae > Rhinopomastus > Rhinopomastus cyanomelas. The sequence goes on from VXBP01010176.1 coordinate 147,839, forward strand.
ATTTCTTTTAAAATAATCCTTCCTGAGTCTGTAACTCATGCCAGGCAGCACTTGAGAAGTACAAGAGTAACATTTTGCTGAGTCTTTTTCCACAAGTGAATCTCTTCATCAGATATACACCACCACCTGACACCTGGGGCTCTCATGCCCTCTGAACAGTCAACAGATACTGTCCAGAGCAACAAAAACAAGTGAGCTACACACTGATCCCACACATTTGCCTACCTCACACTGCCTCCCAGTCCCACTGCAGATTCCAGGGTGTTGGAGCTTTCCTGGATGTGAAGGAGCACCTCAGTAGCCAGTCCATCCCTCCAGACAGCTTACTTACAAGGTTTCTGCAAATCCCTGCAGGAAACTAACCCTGAAGACTTTACCCAGACACTAAACTTGCAGTGAACTCAATCTGATAACACTTGGGAGCTGCAGGAACATCACACCCCTCAAAAGGGGAGTTACAGATTCATATCAACATAATGATCAGTTAAACCGGCACTAGAAAAGCGACTGAAAGTTTGTCCAGATGTTTCCTTGAAAATATTCACTTATGCCACAGGTTCACTATCAGAGGCCACAACACTTCACATTAATATGCTGTGGGTTCAGGAGCTAAGGTGACATCAGAGCCCCCCAAAAGACACTCTTCTGTGCTCACAGTAAGGTGGTTCAGCTTGGGCCACAGTGACACAGCAGCACACAGAGCCTCCTAATGCAGCTGTAAATCCAGAAGGGCCACTTTGAGGTTTTCCCCTGTCAAAGAAACCCTGGATATACAGTCAATATGCCCTATACCTGGAAGTTTCCCAGCCATCATTCCCAAAAGCCATGTTATGCATAACTCTCCTCCCCAGTTCATCACTGATGGTCCAGCACACTCTCAGCTCTGTTTGTCCAAGCGAATTCAGTCTAGGTTTTCCTTCCTTCAGATCCCAGGATGCATCCAAGTACTCTGTCTCCCAAGCCATATTTGGCGTGTACTCCCCCTTCAGTTTGCCCTTCCATGGAGGAAGCAAGTAGCTCTAGCACCATCTCACAAAATCCTTAGCCTGACCTTTGTGGCTGCAGCTGCCCAGAACTGGGACACACCACAGGCACTTGCTGCGCATGCATTTTCTCTCAAGTACTGTGGTGGTTTCCTCCACCTCTTTGTCAACCACTGTTACAACACAAAACCAAGCACCACCATTAGCAAAATGTGCAACTACTCTACTTGAAATTGTTCTTTCAAATTCATAGGCCTGAAAATGAACAGGGTCCCTAGCAGGTCTCCATATGCCATGGGTGGGTCAAACACAATTTCCTCTGGCCCACTTCTTTCTGATATGGATGGCATTTTCTCCACTCTCCCTGCTCCTCTGCCCTGACCAGTTTTCTCCACAAAGGGCCATTTTACTTTCTTTTGGTCCTATGGAAGTAGATTTCAGTCCTCAAAGCATCACATAAAGCTGTGAATTCAGATTCTCAATCACACAAAGATGGCTTTGTATAGAGCTAACATTAAAAAGGATCTTTGAAAATCCATCTTACTGCAGGATGAGGAATTGGGCCCATTTCACACTTGTTAAAGTTTGCAAAATACCTTGTTACACTGTGAATCTCCCAGAAGCATGGCGGGTGCTCCTTCTCTGGAGATGTTTCAAACCCTCCTGGATCTAGGTGATCCTGCTCTGGCTGAGGGTACACAGCTCTGAGGGCAGACACCAGAGATTACCTTGATTTAAGTCAAGGGTCTCATGTTAATTATTTGCTAGAAGCTGGCACTGCAAGCAATTGAGACCAGGTACGTGTCTAATCTCTTCAGGCTCATCACTTAATGAAATACAATTAATGTGTTGTGACTCTACACTGCAACGCTTTGACTTTCCTATACGAAACACTGAAAACACCTGTTTTGCCCCTTTTCTTGCAACATGAGTATATTCTTTTGAACTCCAAGAGTTTGGCTTCCTGTCTCTTACTGTTTTTTCCTCTTTGAATTGACTCACTCAATCCATAAGTAAGTTTTGGGGCTGTATTATTCGTAGGAAAACAAAGAGAAGTGTAAATTGTAAGTAGCATATTGAATGGAACCTCCTCTACCACCTCGGAGGATTACAATTTCCCTTTAATACCAGCTGGCTAAGTGAATCTGTGGAATACACTGGCTGTTTTAAACACATGCTGAGAAGCATCATGTGGAAAGCAGCACACAAGAGTAGTTTGCTTCCAGAACACAGAACGTTAGAGATTGGAAGGGACCCTGAAAGATCATCTAGTCTGATCTCACTGCCACAACAGGATCACCTAGATCAAGTCGCACAGAAACATGTCCAGGGGGGTTTTAAACATCTCCAGAGAAGGAGACTCCACAACCTCCCTGGGCATCCTGTTCCAGTGCTCCGTCACCCTCATTACAAAGAACTTCCTTCTCATATTGATGTGGAACCTCCTCTGTTCCAGCTCACACCCATTGCCCCTTGTCCTATCCCTAGATGCCACTGAGCAGAGCCTGGCACCATCCTCCTGACACTGTTCACATATTTATCAACATTAATTGGGTGACCCCTCAGTCTCCTTTATTCCAAGCTAAAGAAACCCAGTTCCCTCAGCCTGTCCTCGTAAGGAAGATGTTCCATCCCCTTTCATTTTATTTGAAAGATTTATCACATACTCCAGGTTAATCCATTAGGCATCACTATTCTAACAAGGTGTGGCCCGCATCTTTACAGCATATGAACATTTGCTTCCAGAGGTAGATGCTCCCTCTATAGACTCTGTGTGTTTTGTGTGTAATAAACTGGTGCAATAAAGACTTGTGTAGAGAGGGAAGTCAAAGACACAAATCCTATCAACAATTAAAAACAACCAAAAAAAATGACCCCTGTCATTCTAAGAAGCCACTTCCATTGCCAGTGGAAACACAGACATGCAGGATGTCGTTTGGCAATGGAGCGAGGGCTACGATTCAGCAGAGATAATCTCTAGAATTTTAACCCTGAGCAGGCGTCTGGTAAGGTCCCTGCTAGAAAAGCCCTTCATTGACTTACATGCATATTTCAGTACTTCTCTAAATCAGAATTCCCTCAAAGAATGCTGAGCTATATTTCACAGAATCACAGAACATTAGGGATTGGAAGGGACCTCGGAAGATCATCCAGTCCAATCCCCCTGCCAGAGCAGGATCACCTAGATCAAGTCGCACAGCAACATATTCAAGCATGTTTTAAACATCTCCAGAGAAGGAGACTTCACTATTAGCTTTACAGTAAGACCCAAATCCTAAATAAAAGCAAAATCCATTCCTGATGTGAGCTAGGGTTATGCTGAAGATTAATTTGATACAAGCAACCTGTTTGGGTTTTCCCTCTTAAGGAAGAAAAACACTTGAAAAGACTTGAGGAGCAGTCGTTTGCCAACATGCATCAGCAGCACAGCTTACAAATACAGTTGTGCAAGTCTCACAATCTTTCACCCGTGGCTTATTCTAGAAGCCTCTTCCTCCCATCAACTGCAACAAAAGTTTTGCTTGAGGAAGGAGCAAGACCCAGAAGAGCTGCTTTCTCTCCTTTGTGTTGCAATATCCAATCTGAGAGTTACTATCAGCTTTTGGAAACTGACTGTATAGAAAACACAGATGATGTTTGCATATTTTAACTTTAAACACCTCTGCTTGGCATAAGGATGGAACCTATTAAGTTCCAATAAGCTTTGTTTCTGCCTCATGAATTAATTCAGCCTGCTAACTGATTTGGATAGAGCATTTTGACTAATAAATTTGCTTTCTTAACAGGCAAAACAACTTCTAGAGGCAAAATAACAAGTTCTTTCTTGGCCAGGACAAGGACTTTTATAATATCTATAAGAAATAAACATTTTTACCCATTTGTTCCATCAACATCTTTTAAATCTATCAGATAAATCCACCTTGTTTTTCAATGCCCTGAATCCCGATAGCTCTGCACACTTGATAGGGTAATTTAATCATTGTTGGTGTGGATGAACACAAGCTCAAATTAGTTTCTGAAAGGCTTGGTCACCCTGTAGATAGCTCTGCCTTTCCACTTTTATGCAGGAACTGAGTTTCACCAACTGGTTAGCTAGAGGTATCATTAAAAATTTACCGAAAGAAACAAAGGTGTGTGCTCCAGCGTCTCTTCTTACCCTTTCTACTGTTACTCTCACAAACAAAGGTAAGGAACCTGCTTCATGAATAATGAGTCATGTAATATGCACGATGCATTTTTAATAGAATGCAGTAATAACACTGAGAGATATTTCCAATCTTCAGGCTTACTCCATGGCCTCTCAGGAGCCTGTTCTGATTCTCCCTAGACAGATCTTTTCCTCCACTTCTTTCAAATTCCTCACCTTAAAGCCACAACTTTTTCCCAGAGATAGCAGCATTTCAACCAAACCAGCAGCTGAGCTGGCACTTAATGCAAGCAGGGCTGGCAAGGCAGGGAATGGTTCCCACACAGCCCTTTCAAAGAGGTTTGGATCAGAGCAACATCTCAGCGCTGGTGCCCTGAGGCAGTAAAGTGCAAGACACTCAGAGAAGACACACTTAAACCAATAAGAACACCAGCTGAATTTTTTCCCCTTGAGGAACAGTCTTACCACCCATGTTATATCAGTGCTGCAGAGCCTTCCTGCCCTATTGGCAGCTGCCTCCAGTGGCACCAGGCTCAACCCACAGTAGTTTGAAGACAGGATCACAAAATTACCTAGACTGGAGAAGACTTTCACAAGATCATCTAGTCTAACCATTAGCACAGCACTAACAAGTCCTCAGCTAAACAATAGCTTCACAGAATATATTGGGTTGGAAGGAACCTCTAAAGGTCATCTAGTCCAAACCCCCTACAACAAACAGGGACATCCCTAACAAGAACAGATTGCTCAGAAGCCCATCAAGCCTGACCTTGAATGTCAGAGGGAGGGTACCTCTATCACCTCTCTAGGCAACTTGTTCCAGGGATCTACTACCCTCATATTAAGAGCTTTTCCCTAATGTCCAGCCTAAATCTACCCTTTTGTAGCTTAAAATAATGACCTCTCCACTTATGATTCCATACCTTTGTGAACAGTTCTTCCTCAGCCTTCTTATAGGCCCCTTTCAGGTACTGGAAGGTTGCTATAAGGTTCCCCCAGTCTTCTGTTCTTCAGGCTGAAGAACTCCAACCCTCTCAGACTGTCTTCCTAAAAGAGGTGCTCCAACCCTCTGAGCATTTTCATGGTCCTCCTCTGGACCCACCCCAACAGGTCCACATCCTTCTTGTGATGGGTGCTCCAGAACTGGACACAATACATGAGATTGGATCAGGGCAGAGTAGGGAGGCAAAATCATCCCCTCTCAATCTGCTGGCAGCACTTCTTTTATTTCAGCCAAGTGTAGGCCCAGTGTCCACAAGTTCAGGCCTAGTGTAGCCAAACACTAGGCCTACACCACTCTTAGATACCTCCAGGGAAGGGGACTCTGCCACAGGCCTCAGTCACCCATTCCAGTGCCTGATAACCCCTTTAGTAAGAAAATTTCTTTCTAATATCCAGTCTGAACCTCTCTTGGCACAACAAGAGGCCATTTCCTCTTGTCCTGTTGCTATGGTAGTTTTAAAAGCAGATGCTGTGACTGAGCCTTCCCACAGGCCTGCCGAAGCCCAGCCTGCCTGCTAAAATGGCAGCCAGGCCTGCCAAGATGGCGGCGGCTCCTGAGGGCACAGGGCCTGAGGCCTGCGACTGTGCTCTAATCACCTCATGCCCTGTACCTCAGGCCAGGCCTCGCTCCAACCACAACAGAAGCTTCCTCACAGGATAAATAACAAGTATTGCCCTAGGGGTAGCCCCAAGCCTACCTGTGCTGACTGCTGAGCTGCTCCAGAGAACCTTCATCTACTGACCTGGGCAGGGCCCAAGGCAAGTCCAGGCCTTCCCCTTTAGCACTTAGCCTCCTGCACTGATCTGCATTAGTTAGCCCAGCATGATGGGACTGATGGAGTCCTTAAAGCACCTGGAACCTCCCAGCGGTGCCTGTGCTGCAGCTGTGACTGTGGGCCACCACGTTCCCACCTGTGGAGCCTCAGCGTTGATGGCTGCCTGTGGAGGAGCTGGCCCTAGGCCCAGCAGCAGGTGATGGGTTATCCCGGTGCAGATACACTTCAGACACAGCCTGCAAGGACAGCACGTGAGAACAGAGCTGTGGCTGTACTTCTCAGAGGAGGCAGAAAGCTGAAGCATGGAGGGAACCAGGCAGCACCATGGCAGGTAGTGTGCTGCAGCCCCCAGGTGGGCAGGGTGCCCCCCAGGCCAGCCCAGAAGGGGCCTCTGCTCACTGGTTTAATCCAGAATAAAAGTACAAAGGTGGTAACAAGAGCCATGTGGGCACACAAGGCAGGCTGCCATGCTGTGCTCCACTGGGAAAGGACAAGATCCCCCCCCTCCTCCATCCTCCTCCTGCTGCTGCTGTTTGATACTGGCTGTGACTGCCAGATGGAGCAAGCCCTGCAGACAAGGCAGGCAGTCAAAAGGCAACTCTGTGATTCCCAATAGGCTTAAGCATAAATGATGCACCTGCTGCTCAGATGTCCCTGCAAACTCCTAGGCACAGACATTTAATCTAGGGAGAGGACGTTCAAGTTGCTCCTGGGCTGAGCAAGGACTTCTGGCAGTCTACATTTCCAAAGCAGACCCCAGTCTTCCTAAGTGTGAAGTGTTTAACTGAAATAAGAGAGAGTTGGACAAATAAGAACGGCAGTGATGTTCTCTAATAACAGGAGTCCTTGTGCAAATTCTGCTGTGCCTGCCATCCCTTCTCAAATCTTTTATCCCTCACCATCCCCAGGGAGCATTGCTGTGATGGCTGATGTTCACAAATGTGTTGAAACTATATATTAAATAAAAATTGCTCTGAACATCCGCAATACTTTTATTAATTTAAAACATTGTTCCAATAAATACGTACCAACAAACATAAAACACTCCATAAAATCTAAACAAGGACATTTACAAACTTGTCAAAAAGTAAAAACAGCAGGTTTTTTTAGCTGAGGTACATGCAGGGTCATTTAAGACAAATTTGGTCAATTGTACTTTTATAATGATTCCTGCCCACCTCAACAGTTTCCTTTTAAAAATTAAAAAATAAAAACAAATATACAAATGATACCATTCAGTAGCTATTTTCCAGTTATTAGAACAAGCCCAGGGTGTGAAAGCCAGTAATGGTTCCGGGCAGAAAGTCTGTGCCTCCCCTGTGCCCCTGCACCCTCAGTCGGGCTCGCTTGTTGGATGAGTTTCTAGTTACAAGGTGTAACTCTGTGCTTTGGCTTTTCCTCTTGTCTTTTCAAAAGCTTCCTTCTCAGTGGATGCAGCAAGTAGTTACCCCACCATGCCTCAAACACGCATGCACATACACTCACACACACAGCCAGGCCTTGCACAGACAGAAAGATGGCTCTGGGAGGACAAATGAGCCACTCTGCAACTGTGAATGCAGCTCCTGGTTTGCACCAGGGCAAGTGAGAACAGGATCAGGCCCAAGGTGGCATCTTTGCTTAAAAAAAAGCAAGATACCACACTGCACAGTTTGGTTCCAGGTTTTCCTATCAGGAAACCGAGAGCGAAGCCTTTCAGCATGGAAACTCAAGCAAGGCAAGCACCCCCTACACCACACACTGATGTCTCTCCATCATTACCATGCAAACAGTGTTACACCAACGTTTGCCTGCAAGGTATTGAAGCTACTGAAAACTTCACGGGGCTTGTCTTGGCCATGGGAGAAGTATCTTCCAGCTTACGGGTACCAAGCTGCTAATCCATCTTTGGAGTATCAGGCTACATATCTGAAGGTTTACCAGTGTTATTTCAGAAACAGAGAGAGGAAGACAAACCCCAGCATTTAATTTAATTTTAGTTTCTGTTTTCACAGTCACTCGGGTTGAGCTGTCAATGCATGGCCCTGTCCTCTCCAGTCTCCTGCTAAGAAAAGGTCTGTGCTGAGGAGAAGGCTTGGGTCCAGCAAGGAAGCCAAGGGAGGCTGTTCTCATAGTGTTGTAGGTGCTTTCCTTACTGCAGATGGGACTCATTTGAGGCCATGCTGTGTCTCCCGATGTCTCCGTAAATCCACCTTTCGTTGGAAGCCTTTGCCACACAGATCGCAGCCAAAGGGCTTGAAGCCCGTGTGCTTCCGACTGTGAGTGATGAGGTTGGAGCTCTGACTAAATGCTTTTCCACACACCTGGCACTTGTGAGGTTTCTCACCTGCAAGCAGAAGGTGGGAGAGAGAGAGGGGATGTAAAACAGGCAACACACGGCTTACACAGAACCAGAGCAAACAGGAAATGCACACTGGGCCCTAGACTTAACCTAAGCGATCCCTGAGTGATCACCAGATAAGTAATTCTTATTAAAAATGTACAGTTGAGAGCCCAAAAACGTTAGCTGAGTGTGTTCTGCAGCTGCGCAGGCTGGGACTTGACTGCACCTCCATGTGTATGGTATAGCCCTGGGATCAGCCTGAAGCACAGAGTGAAGACCGGTGGGATAAATGTCTTCTCAGTGTCATCTAATGATAGGACAAGGGGCTGTGGGTCTGAGCTGGAACACAGGAGGCTCCACATCAGTATGAGAAGGAAGTTCTTCGTAATGAGGGTGACAGAGCACTGGAACAGGCTGCTCAGGGAGGTTGTGTAGTCTGCTTCTCTGGAGATGTTTAAAACCCACCTGGATGTGTTTGTGTGTGATGTGATCTAGGTGATCCTGCTCTGGCAGGGGGATTGGACTAGATGATCTTTCAAGGTCCCTTCCAATCCTTAATGTTCTGTGATTCTGTGAAATGGAGGTTTTTAAGCTAAACCCAGTGAGCTCCGGCCTGTACCCAGGGGAAGTATGAAGACCCTTAAGGGAATCCTGAAGAGCAGAGCTCATTCATATGTGCTCTCTTCTCTTTGTTCCCTGCACTGAAATGCTACCAGTCATCCTGAGTCAGCCCTAAGGTCCTCCTGCAGGTAAATAATGTAAATGGAAATAAATCCAGCCTCCTGAACTAACCTACAGAGGGGTCAGCGGCTGAATTCCACTAGCCTCCGTGGAAGCAGCATCTCGGTGGATTTTCATAGTGTTTATCATTAAATAACAGATAAAAAGGAACCCAACCACAACATCAAGTTTGATTTTCAGAGCGTCTTTACACCTGCAGAGCCCACTACTTCAAGAGAATGACGCAGCTCTGAAAGCCAAGATTTTCTTTTAAAGGCATTTGGTGATTTGCCTTCTCCCTTCAGTGATTCACCTGCACTTTATTAGTTGCCATGTTTATTGCCAACAGTAAAACTTCAGAACTCTGCACCTCTCCTCCCATTCTGTGTCAAACTACAGCCATTTCTCAGGAAGTCCGGGTGTAAGTGCAGGCAATCTCTGAATAAATATTTAGACTACGAGTTGGACCCTAGGCCCTCACGTTTAGTGTTTGATCTAGAGGAGGAGAATCCTGTTGTTCCTATTGTAAATTGGTAGATCCTGCAAGAAGAGATGCTGCAATCAAATTCACCTGTTGTTTAGCAGGGACCTCGGCTGTAAATCAAGGCTGCACGACTATAACACTCTACAAATCCTATTACATAAAAGCCCTTTGAATAAACATTGCTGAATCCTATTAAGAGGACACTGATTGGATTGTGAGGATTTGGGTTATTTTGCAGCTGCTGTTCATGAAACCGCATTCAAATTGTCCTCCTCTGCGTGAGCAAAGGTCAGGTAGCATGAACAGCAGAAGGGCCAGGAGAAGCACGGAGAGGTGCATGTACTATCCCAACTGGGAGGAACGGAACACTGCGGTGACCTCTTCAGAGACTGGTCCTCACAGTTGCAGCTGAACACCAGTAACTGCAGGGCTGACCTGTGTGAATGAAGGTGTGCTTCTTCATATCAGATTTCTGGTGGAACCGCTTCCCGCAGTACTGGCACGGATAGGGACGGGTGTCTGAGTGGATGAGCAGGTGGGTGGACAGAGTAGAAGATCTCTTAAAACTCTTCCCACAAATCTTACAATCAAAGCTGCGTTCCTGCGGAGAGAGGAGTCCAAACACACGTATGTTACATCACATCCACGATCCCACCAGCAACAAGCTGCCTGGCAGCACATCACAGTTGTCCCCACTGCCTTAGCAAGCGCTTGAGCTTCTCCAGTGAGGTGGGCTGGGTTGCAGATGAGGTAACAATGGCATGGAAGGACCACATGTTAAAAAGATAACACACCCTCTCCCAGCGCTGGGCACCTCACAAGAATTAAATTAAACAGCTCTTCCTGCTGGCAGGAATGACCAGCTGGGAGCAGCCCCTACCAACTGCGTGTCCACTTGCACTTCTCAACAGGGGTCCAAGATGCTTAGTCCACTGGGAAGCCCAACAGCTGCAGCATTGTTCAGAGGCCACCTCTCGACTGCACACAGGAAAGTGGGTGCTGAGGTCTGCCTGGTTTTCATGGGAAATCTCTGTGGCAGGCTGACTTCTGCTGGCAGGGTAGCAACTACCTACTTATCTTTAGTCCCATTACAATCGAAGTGAAAGGTACCTAGAGCACCTGGGGAAAACAATGGCTCGCTGCTTCGAAATACACGCACTAAGACCTTGCAGTCTCTTTCCTCTGCCCCACACACTGCTCTCCACCACTTTCTTATGCCTTAAATAATCTCTTCTTCCCATCCCTCAACCACCATCACCTTTTCTTCCTCCTATGCTTTTATACAGTCAACATAGTCACCATTAGGCTTTTAATGCACTCCCTTGGAGTATGTTGTCCCTTCCATGGACACATTAATCAGCGCTGCTCTTTTCACCGTTACTAAACGGCTGATGAGACAGTTCTCCTCGTATCTACTCTGCTGTTGCTCACTCCTAAAATTGTAAACAAAACAAGAGAGTAGCTGTTGCTGTAACTCTCTCCTCCAAAAGCCAATCTGAAGAAGGAAGATTTGCCAGAGCGAGTGGGTGGGTGAAGAGGAAATATGGCAGAGTATCAGCAGATGGAAAATGTTACCGGTCCTCCTACCAAAATTAACTACCATATTCTCTTGGTGTGTGACTCAGAACGTGTGCGAGGTGGGAGAAGTGCTCTGCACCTGACTGGACCTTCCCTGAACAAGGCAATGACTACAAACAAGGGAAAACTCACTTCTTTGAGGGAGAGGAGGAGAAAACAACGAGGAGAGCTGTGTTGGAAGAAAGCACAGTGAGTTGTTTCAGTTACTGAAAAGACTCCACACCCCCACTACAATTTCCAGCTCTCAGAGTGAAAGTGTATTAGTTACTGTCTGTGACTTCTGGAGTGCCAGAGAGCCCTCTGCTTCACACCGATGGAAACAAAGCCTGTTCTTATTGAATGGGTTTACTTGCATCTTTGCTCACTAGCCGGCCATCCTTTCCTCTGACACTGTATTCTTCAGCCGCAACTGTCCACTGCAGCCCTACCCTGTTCTCTTCCTGTCCTCAGTTTAGATGCCCACCTACTGCCCTGTGATTTCCTTCATGGCCTCCCCAGAGCCAGCCAAAGCAAGCAGCTGGCCCTGGCCCTCAGATTTGATCCTGGCAGTCCGCCCCGCTCTCACCTGTGAGTGCACAGCCTTGTGCTGCTCCAGGCTGACTGCATGGCCGAAGGTCTTGCCACATGTGTCACAGGCAAAGGGCCTCGTGCCACTGTGTGAGCGGCGCACATGTACCTCGAGGCCATGTGGTGTGGAGAAGACCTGAGGGGAGACAGCACACAGGGTGAGGCTTGCCAGGGATGAGGGGCTGAGGAAGAATCATGACCAGCATAGGACAAAGGGATCCCTACCTTGCTGCACTTGACACACTTGTAAGAGCCAGTGCTGATGAGCAGTGGGCGGCACAATAGGTCTGACTCCACTTTGATGTCTCCTGGCCCCTTGTCTTGGGGCAGCCCAGGCTGTGTATTGGCATAGAGTCCAGGTGCTGCTGCTGGTGGCCGCTCAAACAGCCCTGGGCCCGGGGAGCCAAAGTCACCATAAAGTCCAATGGAAGAGCTACATTCTGCGCCACAGAGGGTAGGTTCGGAGCCTCGCTCGCAGAAGAGCCCCAGGGCTGAGGTTCGCTCGAGTGCCGGGCATGGCCTGTAGCTTTGGACAAGATGCCTCAAGTCAGAGCCACCCAGGCTGTTCCACATGTACGGTTTGAAGGGCACCGAGAAGGGGGAAGCTTCATCTAGGGACGGACATACAGATCGCTCTGAGGCTGCAAAAACACAAGGACTCGGAATTAGTGAACTTCATCATCAAACCACTGTCATGGGGCACAACCACAGAATCATGGAATGGCTTTGGTTGGAAAAGACCTTCAAGATCATTTAATCCAACCATTAACCTAACTCCACCAAGCCCACCACTAAAACGTGTATTTAAGCTCTGTGTCTACACAACTTTTAAACACATCCAGGGATGGCAATTCAACCCTGGGCAGCCTGTTCCAATGCCTGATGAAGTTCTTCCGTTAGGAAAACCTAAGCTTCTCCTGGTGCAACTTCAGGCCATTTCTTTTTGTCCTGATCATCTCAGCACTCAGACTTGTGCCCTCGGCCAGACACTTTATGGCTGTCCTGTCATCTCTAATAGCAGGACATTTTACATCACACAGTAGGGTCTACCTGCTCACCTGCTGTTACAGCCAAATTATTTAAAGCAGCCACAAATTTTGGCCACCTCTGTCTCTGGGTACCCACGTGTACACACACTGATCTGACTGCTGAGACACTTAAAAACTGCCTGCAACTTCTTTCACCTTACCTGCAGCTCCTTAGAAAAGTATAGCTGCAGTGTCCCAAGATGGGCATCAAACCTGACAGTCCATTTCTAGCTTGGAGAAAAGGAGACTGAGGGGTGACCTCAGTAATGTTTATAAATATGGGAAGGGTGGGTGTCAGGAGGATGGAGCCAGGCTCTGCTCAGTGGCATCTAGTGATAGATAGGGGGCAATGGGTGTGAGCTGGAACATAAGAGGTTCCACATCAATATGAGAAGGAACTTCACGGTGAGGGTGACAGAGCACGAGAACAGGCTGCCTAGGGGGCTTGTGCAGTCTCCTTCTCTGGAGACAGTTAAAACCCACCTGGACGTGTTCCTGTGCAACTTGGTCTAGGTGATCCTGCTGTGGCAGGGGGATTGGACTGGATGATCTTTCCCATCCCTAGTGTTCTATGATTCTGTGATTCTCTCATGTAGGTCCCACACATCCACGTAGTAAAGACAACAAAGTGGACGTGCCAGAAGGAGCAAGAGTGCCAAGGTTTACCTGCTCAACAACAACTAAAAGCCACTTGTACAATTTAGTACCCAAATCCAGGCTCTCAACTTCATGCCACAATTGACTGTAACAATACTACAGCATCATTAAAGTAAAGAACAGCTTCTGAGGTGCTTGAATGTCATGCCTTACCTTTTCAGTAAAGAATGAACTAAAACCAGTCCTCACCTGAAATAAAATCATAGTTGTTCTGATTGCTCTGAGTTTCTCCAAGTAAATACATTTGCAAGAGGTTTATAAAATCACTGGTATAGGCCACATGAAAAGTGGAAGACATGGAAAGATGTTCCAAGCAGTCCTAATGAAATCGATCTTCCACCAACACAAGCTCAGATGCCTTCAGGTGGCTCCAGCCAGCTCACCTTTGGCAGTGGTATTTAACCAAAGCAGTGAGCACCACGAATGAATCACGCATGTGAGACCCACAGCAGAGTCTCATGCAATGGCAGGAACTGCTTTTGAGATGGGTGTGGAAACACTCTCACTGTTCATTACAGGCAGTGGCACTGGGAAAGTCAAGTGGACAAATGTTTTGGTGAATCAAGGAAAAGATGAATCAGTGCTTGTGGCTTCATAGAGATATTTGCATCCTTACAGCCTGGACTTCAAGAATAACCTCCCTTACCCAAAAACTGATCCACCCACAACTATTGTCTTGATTTTTCTCCTTCCTATCAGCTTCACAGCTCTCCTGGCTTTTAAATTGCAGCAAACCAAGATAACCAGGGGTAGGGATGTGATGTGTTAGGCTCTCAATTTGTACAGGCAGGTGGTCACTGAGGGTGACATTAGGTGAAAACTCAGCTTTGAACAACCTGACTCTTTCCTATCTTTTACGTCATTTCAGATGTTAAACTGAAATTAGCAGTGGTTTGGTTGCAAATACATGCACAGACACTAACTGGGATGTTTGAACAGAGCTTCGAAATGAAATTAGCTGACATGGTGCTGAGCAGGATTTTTCTTGCTCTGCACTGACTGCACAGCTGCGGTCAGCGTCACGTCATCTGTTTTGTGTCTTTGCAACCAATTTCAGTGTTGCCATCTCTCATGATTTTATCACAAGATTCAAAACTGTCTTAAAGCCCCAGCTCATGATTTCATCAGGTCATTAGCTTTCCTTTTGCTTGTTTTTCCCTCTTAAAGTCAACTTCTTGCCCAGACTGCAAAGAAAAACATGAAAACCTAAACCCTCAATATTTCAACACTAGAACTGTATATCCACAAGGTATTGCTTACAATCTTGATTCCTAAGCCAGTCAGTTGAGTGAGAGGAGATGGGAGGCTGACCTGATTTTTGAGCCTTGGAATTGGCACCGTGGGACACGGTAAACATAGCACCGCAGATCTGTTTGCATGCGATATTCCTTCCATCGCCTCACATGCTTCGGGGACCTCTCAAGCACAAGCATAGGGAAACCACTTGTGCTTCTCAAGGGCAGGCTCAAGCCATCCAAGCCCTGTACCCAGTGTCAAGACAAACCCTGTTCTGCCATGCTGCAGGGCACTTCTCTCTCTGCCTCTCCTCCACCACACAGCGTGGGGTGAGCAGGGAGGAAGAGACAGATTCTGTCTCCCTTTCCTACCAATTTTGTGCAGCCACTTCTGGGAGTAAAAACATCAATGCTCTTTCCTGAAAGCAAACTCAAACTGAAAGGGCTGGAAACAGACTGATGTGCACAGGAAAGAAAGATTCAAGTGTCCTACTCCACACACCAGAAAAAAGCCACCATTATCTCTTCAAATCTCCATTATACCCAGTAGAAACCTCCCCACAGGACTGCAGCATCAGCAGGTGATGTATCAGGCACCTTCTCTATATGCAAATGCATGTGATTGAAGACACAGTAGAAAGTGAGGTTAACCAAACTATAAAAAGTGATTTGCACTGATGGCATCAATGGTGTGAACAGGTATTGTGTTTGTGCGTGCCTGCCTGGATCTGTACTAGCCCACTCAGACCTGAAATCTGCCTATTAAAGTGCAGTCTGCACCTAAGTTCAGTTCCAGAGACAAGGGGGTGACAGTCCTGATCATTGCACCTGTCCTGAGCGTTTAGAAACACAATTTCTCATGTGTCCTGCCTGTCAAAATGCAGAGTAAGTTCCCCACGTAACAGAATCATAGAAATCTAGTATCTCACCGGTGTCTTGTGGAAGTGACTGAGGCACAAATTCCAGCTTCATGCTGAATCTGACAAAGCAGCTGGAAGGCAGAGGGGAGCTGTGGGAGAAAGCCCGACTATCTAATCCTGCTGTTGCTGCCTTCATCATTAACTTAACTGCTCACTCAATGCACTGCAGCTCATTTAATACAGCTCTTTTCTTACAGTACTTGGAATCCGTTATCTTCCCATTCCTCTTGTGAATGGGATCAGACAGTCCGGGACCACCCTTCCTCACTACCCTGAAAAATCTTAATCTGGGCATGTCACCCTCGTTTTGCAAAATTACCATCCCTGGGTGGTTGGCTGGTTGCCTGGGAGCTAATTAATCCCACAACGGGGAAAGAAATGAGTGGGAAGGATGAAAAGGTAGAGAAGCCCTGTTAAATACCTGCTCCATTTTACATCTGTCTTTTAGACACCTCTTGAGAACGGTCTGCTTCCCGTGCAGAAATCGTAACTATTTGGAGAAGGGGGAGCAGGACAAATTTGTTAGAACTAAAATGGCACAAAAAGCTGCACTTAGCACTGAAATATTAACCGAGAGACTGCTGAATTGCTGCATTTGGTCAGCTCTGCCCTTTGAGTAGACTGAAGCTGACCCATGGCTGGCTGTGATGATACTGAGCAGCATTTTGAATATCGCCTCAAAGGGCTTTAGGGCTCTTAAAATAAGAAGGGGGCTTTGAAAACGCAAACCCACAGGGTCACAAGGAGCTGTTGATATGCGAGGGCACTATAATGTTGAAGGGGGAAAGTCGGTGAGGAAATAATGAAGTATTCGTTTGCTGATGTCTGCGTCAGCCGGTAACACTGAGACATTTTTTCCTTCACCGAGATAAAAATTGTTCCTTTTTTCCAGCTGTCACTTTCTAACCAAGGCAATAAAATGTGGGTTTTATATATGTGTGTGTTTTTGTTATAAAATGACACCATTGTATTTTTAAACGAGATAAGTATTTGCTCCAGGCTGGGGGCAGCATCTCCCACTGCTCCAGCCACATCAAAGGCAGGATGAGGGAGCTAGAGACAGGCGCTGCAGCCATAAGTGTGAGTTTCCTGGATTTGGGGTGTTTAAATCTGACCATCATTATTTTCCTCTGGTTTTCATGAACGCGTTTTTAGAAATGGGAAAAAACAAAACAAAACAAAGCTGGGGGGAGGGAGAGGCAGAGATCCTTTTTATAGGGAAGAGGCAAGAAATAACCTGGATGGAGCTGAGACCTACGTGTAGCAGGTAGTACAAAGCACAAAGACAGTGCTGTTTACCACAGGTAGACAGATAGTCTAGAATAAACATTTACAGTCTAAAAAAATCCTGAACTAAGGTTAGCAGGACCCCCTAGGAAAATACCGGGACCTTTACAACGTAAGCGACTTGTTACTACCAATTAATCAGAAATCAAAAAATCCATGCTGAGGCATCTCCTCAGCAGCAGAACAAGGGCTGGAAAGCAACCTGAAACAGGTAACGTTAAAACGAGTGGCATGGACAGATTTGCTGCTTCCCCATCAAACCTGGCAAAGGCAAATCTGTCCCTTCCACTCGTTTAGGATGGCAGCTCCAGGCCATAAACCAGCACCTCACGGTACCGACACAAACACGCAGCCGGACCCTCGCCAAGCGCCGCTCGCCCCGGTCCTACCTGGTGAGACGGAGGGCGAGGGAGGTCTCCAGAAATCCTCGAACTCGGACACCCTGTCACAGACGCTGCCCTCGCAGCTGGCCGCTGACTCGGAGGTGCCATCGGCAGCCTCGGTGAGGTGGGATTCCGGGGAGAAGCACCCCTGGGAAGGGTCCGGGTCGGACAGAACGGTGCGGCACAGCCCTGTGTCCTCAGGGATCTTGCTGTCTGCAGGGTAAAGGGAGCGAACGGGGTAGTCGGCGCGAGTCCGCTGTGGCTCCGGCCACCTCCCGCGGCTGCCTCGCTCCTACCACCCTTTGCTGCCGGACTCTCTCCAGCTCCGCATCAGCCCCTCCGGTGCCCGGCGGGGCTGCGGTGCGGGGAAACTATCCGCGGGGTGATGCGGAGCGGGCGGGCTGTGTCCGAGGGACTCCTACCTGTGCAGATGTGGGCTAGCACTGTCTCCAGCTGCAGGTTGTAGTCCTCGTCGGCGGAGCGGGGCTGGTGGTAGCTGTGCGCCTTCTTGCTCTTCACTAGAAAGGACCTCGGCATGGTGCGGGGCTGCCGCGGCCGGCGGGGCCGCACTCCGTTCTCTAAGCGTCACAGTCGAGTGTCCCGCGGGGCGGCTGCGGGGAGGCACCGAGCCCGCCGGTGAGGGCCGGGGGCGCCGACCAGGAGGGGCCGCTCGACGGGGGCGGTGCGACAGGTGGCGACGCACAGGTGGCCCCGGCCGCCGCCCCTGGCCCCGCTCGTCTCCCTCCCCCACTTTCCCTTTCCTTACTGGAGCGCAGTTACTCAGCCCCACGCCCCCCCGCGCTGTGCCCGTGGGGCCGCCCCGGCCACGCTCCGGCGGCCCGACTGCGAGCTGTGCCCGGTCTATCGGCGGCTGCCGGATCGCGAGGAGCAGACAACGGCAGCCGGGCACCGTCCTAACGGGAGGTGAGGAGGCGGGACGTCGCCGTCCGCTCCGGCTCTCTACTTTTACGACCTCGCTGGCGGCCGCGGGAGAAGCGGCGCCGACAACACGCATCCCCGAAACGGCGTGTCAGGGCCGGACGGCGCGGGGCTGCTGCGGGGACGGGCAGGGGAATCCTTATGAACTCGACATCCCAGACTCGACGCCTGAGAAGCTGTTGCTGTCGGAGGGACTGATTAATGCATCCAGAGCGAACCGCGATAATGCTAAAACAAGAAAAAAAAAGGGTATCTTTTCGGTCCGCATCTGCACGGCACCGAAAGACGAGGCGGGGGGAAGAGACGACGTGGGGGAGACCTCCTAGGGATGGGGGTACCAGAGCTGCCCTGAGCTGCTCCGCGGTAGAAGATGGGAGAGGTTCGCTCGAACCCCCCGCCTCTGCCCTGTGCAAAAAACCGAGTCTAAACCCCGCTTGTTTGGGTCTTTTGGGGGGCTTCTTTGTTGTTTTTTTTCTCCCGTCAGTGGCCTCAGTTTGCTAACGGGGAGAAGGGGGAAACGGTCCGGCCCCAGTGGAGCTGCCCCACAGGTGGCTGCCCTAGCCGCGCCACGAAACCCCAGCCCGTCTGCGCCCCGCCGGGGCAGGGCTGCGCCGCCCTCGGGCACGGCGCCGGGTGGTGGGAGCGTTGCTGCCCGGGCCCACCTGCGCCGCGGTTCATCCTTGAGCAGGACCTGGCAGCGAGCTGAGCTGAGCGAGAAATCAAAGCGGCCCGATAACGCGTCGCCCTCCCCGACAGCCGCCGCAGTCTTTGCGGGGCTCCGGGCGCCGCCTCCGTCGCTTGTTTTCGCCCCGGTGCCGGCACTGTTCCCTCCAAGAGTCACGACCGGAGGCGCCGCCGCCCGGAGCCGTGCCCGTGGGAAGGCGAGTCCTGCACCCCACCTGGCCCCTGTCTTAGACACCCTCGCTCTCGTCACGCCGCCGCCGCCGCCCGTTGTCTCAAGGACCGAGCGTGGGGCCGCCAGCGGTCACTACTACGGGACCTCCGGGGCGATGGAACGCGGAGACGGGGGAGAAAGGGGAGGGAAGAGGGGCCGCCGCCTCCTCGGGCCGTCCTCTCGGCGGCTGCCCACGCCGGGCGAGAGGAGCGGGAACGCTTACCCATCCGGAGGGGTGAGTGCGGCCGCGCTGCCGACGGGGTGTTCACGGCAGGGCGCTGGTTTGGGGGACTGTAAATTTAACCTCCCTTCGAGGAGCGATGATGCTCGAGTTGGCCTTTTTTGTGTGTCTTTTCGCTCAACTCCTTCAGAGCTCGGCCCCCTAAACCACAAATTCCACTTCCTGAGCGTTAGGAGCTTCTGCAAAAAAAAAAAAAAAAACAAGTTTTTTTTTAAACAAAAAAAAAAAGCCAAAGTTTCACAGATCTGCACTGTCCCCTCTCGTCTTCCTATTTTTTCCTTACATGAAAATGTCTTACCGTATCCCACCTCCCAGGGCTCGCTGGAGTGACACCGAGCTCGTTCTGGAATGGGGCGTTTCATTTCTCTCGGGGTTCTGCTCTAGAAATTACATCTATCTGAACTATTCTTGGATCCCCTTCGACTTCCGCACCGAGAACAAGTCACAGATTCAAAACACAGATTGACTCGAGGCGGGTAGAGGCCGAGAGCAGAGGACGGAGGAGCCGAGACGGCGGCGCGCAACATCCCGCCACCCACCCGGGAACCGGCGCCTCCCGCCGTTGCAGTCGGGACTGAGGCAGGGCCCTGGGCGACAAGAGACCTCCCCTGGACTAGAAATAACTTGTTGTGGAAAACTCTTTTGGGATAAATACGCCCAACGGCGCTGAAAATACCTTAAGATCCAAGCCTAGAGGTTTGCTCATTTCCCTTCGGATTTAGGTAATGGTTAAATATGGAAGGGGTAGGCGAGATCCTCCACCAGCCCCCCTCCCCGGCTCACAGCGGCCGCTGGAGCGGGAGACCGAGCCAAACACGAGGCCCAGAGAGCGGGGCCAGGCGACAGGGAAGCGATGAGCCTTCCCTGCCTGCGTGCCTGCGCCGAGGCTCTTAGCACGGGAGAAATCCGTGAGATGGGCACCGGCGGCGAGCGCGGTAGTGGGGTCCGCTGCAGGCAACACCTCGCACTTGCGGGAAGCCAGGAAGCTTCCTTTCTGCAGAGGGATAAAGGCTCTCTTTGCCTTATACCCTGGCCCCAAAACAGTTTTCCACGTCTAGCCTCGGATTGCTGAATCAGCGAGGAAATCTGTCGCGGGACTGAGGTGTTTCTGGGCTTCGCTCTCGGGCATCTCAGGCCACCAGGAAGCTTGTTTCGATGACCGAATTACGGCTCCGCACGTGAGTGAATCGAGCTCTAACACCACCGTCTGTTCAGAAACGGTCGAGTCTCAAGTCGAACGAGGTAGCAGCAAAATTCAGCCCCTCTCACACTCTTTATCTGCCTTTCCGCACAGATGCTTTTCTTCACCACCGCCCTACCCACGAAGCGTTCCCAGAACAAGTCGTCGCTCTGTGCCTGCGTGGAACATAGGGTGAGCTCCGCTTCCCAAAATCTAAGTAAGCAAGCAAACACCACTGCGAGAAAAACCTTAGTAGTGACACAAAAGGAAGTTGAAAAACACGACGTCGCCCTTAACACCTTCATCACCGCCGGCATTTCTGTTGCTGAGCACAGCAGGCTTACTGGGTGCCCAGCGGTCTCCTTGCTGTGCCTTTGGTTCATTACTCTGGCAACTATTCACGCCGTCAGCGTAAGAAATAAGAGCTGGAATCAGCAGAAATAAACAATTAGAGCAACTCACTGTAATTTCGTGTCTGCGTCCTCGTTGACTCAGTTTGAGACCTTTTTGCCAAACGATCTTTTTCGTTTGCCTCTGCAACGGGGTGATAAACTGCCTGTCGGGGGTACCTTCCTAAACAGCGCTTTGACTGTCAGGAAGGCAACGGAAAGCATCGCTGCGAATTACTGTTGGCACTCACAGGCATTTCTGACCGGGCTACAGTAAAGTCCTGGCTCATCTGTTCACATCTGAGCGCAGCTTCTGCGCAGGTGCTCGGGCGCGGTTTAAAGCGCGGGATTCCCGCGCCAAGGCGCTCTGCGCGGAGCGGGCTGAGGCGATGCTCTCTGTGAGAGGCACCCGCTTCCCGCGCTGCTTGAAACCCTTCCGTGAACAAGAGCGAATCCAAGGGCGAATCGGGTGGATGTTAACCTCGCAGACACTCATCGCCCACTGAAGGAGCGCGGATGCTGCGCCAGCACCGGGAGCAGACAGCGAACTCAAAACGACGGAAGGAGAGTGAACGAAACCGTCTTCGTTTCGGGATCTGCAAGACCGGTTTGTGCCCAAAACGCTCCCGGCCTGCGCGGGCTGACAGCGGGAGGTGAGGCAAGGCACAGCTGAACGCGGGCGCTCCGTCCCCGGCGCTGCGCCTGGACACATCGAGCCCCTGCGTCCGCCGCATTAGCGGAGGGTTACCTCTGCCGGCTCCTCGTGCGCGCGAGCGGCGTCGCGAGGGTGGTGGAGGCGGGAAGCGGCCGCCTCTGACTGTTTCCCGCCTCTGACTGTTTCCCGCCTCAGGGCCCTTCAGCGGGGCCACGCCCGAGGCTTCTTCGTCCCCGGTGCGAGCGGTGGATGTGCCGCGTTTCACTCGGGATGGTGGTGTGTGGTCACCACGTAACACGGCAGGAACTCAAAAAACAAACCGAGATGCTGCGAAACAAACGGGAGTCGTCGGTCCTGAGAGACACAGGTTTTGTCAGGTGTGTAAGTGATGGTGTGGGGATGGGTCCCCAGAGGGTGTGATACTCTCATCCAACAAGATACAAGTTGAATGCAATGACATGTACATCCCCACTACCTCACGGTGACAAAAGAGGGACTTAAACTAGGCTGGGATTATATTATATTCGTGTATAAACCCGAAGAGCTGCTCAGTGTAATCTTCTGCTCTTGTCGGCAGCAGTGGCCTGATGTCACCATTAGAGCTCAGGACATCAGATAAGGCACCAAAGGTGACAGGATGCAGATGAGATCTTCACAAAAGTGATGAGAGGAAGGATTGCAACAGGAAGGATCTGAAGAACAGGATTTGACAGGTTAGCCTCTTGATCTGTACGGGAGGAGGAGCAATTTCTTCTGTGTGGAAGTCAGGGTTCGAAGAACATGGCATACAGGGTGATTCTGTGGGGACCTCTGAGTAACACATGCAGTTTATTAAAACCCAAGCTCACAGTTCCCAGGACATTTTCAGTATAAGAAGCTGCTAGAACTTGTAGCACCGTGCATTCTATAGGGAAGTCTGTCTTAATGTCTTCAATAACTTTAAACAAGATACTATTTTTAGCATACCCTGCTTATTGTTTATTTTTTCCCCTCCAGTGTCTCATCACTTCCTCCTTTATATTTTCCCTTGTGGCATAAACATGTAAGAAATGAATTAATGAGTTTGATAGCAAGATTTTTGACCACTGGGGAAACCAAAGCAACTGCTGCTACTCTCAGAGCAGATGAAAAAAACCAATATTCACTGTGCGCATAAACTGGAGAGGCTGTGGTGTTGAAGGATGAGATGAACAGGGACTCCAGCTTTGGTAAGGAGTGGACCCAGAATGTACCTCCATTATGAAAAGATACACCACCACCCCTATTTTATAGGTTTACTTTTAATTGTAGCCTCTGGGATTAGCCTAAGGGCTATCCCCAGGGTATTTGCACTATCTTCTACCTTCCTCCACAATTAACATTATTTGGAGCAGGTAAGGGAAATAACACCACATCTCATCTTAAATGTGATTATTTTTATGTTATGATATATTTAGATCAGTCTAGATGAAATTATAAATGTTGTATGAGCGTTAAATTTGAGGAAGTCATTCTCCTTCACTGGAGACATTTAAGACCCGCCTGGGTGTGTTCCTGTGTGACTTGGTCCAGATGATCCTGCTCTGGCAGGGGGATTGGACTGGATGACCTTTTGAGGTCCCTTCCAATCCCTAATGATTCTATGATGATTCTGTGATATAGTCTGGGCTACAGAACAGTGATTACATTAGAGACAGAGGAGAACCGTCCTTCTTTGTTGCAATTCTATGGATGGGCTGAGTACTGATTCAATAGTACAAGATTTACAAAGATGTTTTGTTAAATGTATGCAAACCCCTCTGTGGATACTTCTTACTGCTTTCATAGTTTGTCCATTTGGGTTTTTTTTTTTTAGCTAAAATAACAAAGGAAATTATGCTTACAACTGAAAATGTAATTGAGTGGAAAATGCTGCACCGTGAATGTTTATGGAGGCCTGCATTCTGTCAGAAAAACATTGACAAAATAGGGGGGCTGTGGAGCCTCCTTCTCTGTAGATGCTTAAAACCTGCCTGGATATATTCCTGTGTAACTTGGTCTAGGTGATCCTGCTCTGGCAGGGGGATTGGACTAGATGATCTTTCGAGGTCCCTTCCAATCCCTAATGTTCTGTGATTCTGTGAAATAGTTGCTGAGCCATGAACATTACATATGGTTCTTAACTTCTCTAATTGGTCATGTTCCAAGTTTTTCCACAAATATTACAAACTTGAAATACGTGATGAAAATAACTTAAGTGGTCTAATTATAAGTGCTTTTAGAACCCAAAATATTCACTCCCTTAGATTAAAAAAAAAAGTAAACTTTGAGGCTTTTGTAGCTAATAAAGATATGTGGTTATCAGATTGGGAAGGCAGAACTGTTTTCACTTCCAAATATACTATCAAATTTACATTGAGACTCTAGATTTAGAAAGGCATCTTCCACTATTCCACCTTTCTTCTGAGCTGCAGCACTTGCATAGGCAAGAATCCTGTTTTCATATGCACATTTTTTCTACCTTATGCTCTTAGCATTCACATAACCGGGCCACATTCAAGAGAACAATGTTTATTAGAAGGTCATGCAAGCAAGGTCATAGCATGCAGCATAATTAGCATGCTTTATTACAGTTAATAAATATATTTGCTCTGCTGTTGATGATTTGATACTCTTGTGGTGCATATTCCAATGATAATAGGCAAAGAACGTAGTGTTATCTTGACAGAAGACTTGCAGAAAAAAGCAGGATGATTCTGAAGAGCCTCTCTTGGGTTGTCATCCTAGAATATTCTGTCCCTAGGTCCTCTAAGTCTTCTGAAACTGCAATGTGTCCAATGATTCACTTCATCCCTGTTTTCCCCCTGATATTTTTATTTATGCTTTTATTCGATAAATATTTATTTATTCTATTACTATACTTTAAAACCATGAAGGTTCAGGAAATAACCCCTGGCAACTAATTTCATTTGCTATCACTTGAACGGTAAGGCAGTTATTGCAAAATCATAACACTTCACTGTTCAAACAGATTTTTATGGCTCTCCAACTGAATTTTGTTCCTGCCACTTAGTACAGAACATTGCCTTTATGAGAGATTTGCAGCTGGTAGTGATGACAGGCAACAAGACATTTGTCACCTATGCTCTTGGGCAACCATTATCCAGGTGCAAATGTATGCTCACTGGAAAGAAAAGAGGCAACTGGTACTTGTTAGTGAATAAATGTGCTCCTGATTTGGTTTTGCATACATGAAATTTCCAACAGGGATCGGAATCTGTCAGTTAATCCAGCTTGGAGATAGCAGTTTCCATAGGCTGTACTGGGAACTACGTCTTCACTGACATGATGTGGGGAAGTTTTGCAGAAATACTGAAGCAAGCTGTGAGCTGCACAAATCGGTAACTTGCCATTTGTCATCCACTTGCTCCAAACTAGATTACACCCGGGCAGCTAATACTGTTAAGAGGCCTAGACCCTGCTTTCCAAACCTCCTTCCCTGCCTGACTTTGAACATGTTACCCTCCTCAGTTGTGCTGTTTCTTTCTAAGGACACGTTTAAAGTAAAATAAGTGAAAGCCTGTTAGATGCATTCAGCAGTGTGCTTTCACACTTCTGCAGCCCTGAACAACTGCAGTGCTTCTCACGGGTAGCAAAACAGTCAACGCATGCTGGCTATCAGTACTATCTTACACATGACTGTTTTCATTAGACCAGTTGCTATGTAGTCTTAAGGATGTTTTTAATTACATACAATGACAATTACAGCTGCTATTAAGAATATTCTTGATGAGAGATTGTTTGACAGGGTAGGTGAGTGTTTATGTGACAACAGTAGAGTATCTCTTCCTGATTGAGAAGCCAGGGCCATTTTACTGTATCTCGATTTTCAGGAGTACACTAAAGCAGAGTGTTCAGCTCTTACTGCTTTGGTGAATCATAGCTATTTGGTAACAGGACCAACAGTTTATTTCCTAGACAGCTTTGCAATATAGAACTAACTATAAGACAACTGAACTTATACGTTCATCAGGTGTAGGGAGGTCATCTCCCCGCTCTGCTCTGCTCTGCTCAGACCACACCTGGTATACTGGGAGTTTTGGGCTCCCCAGTTCAAGAGAGACAGAGATCTACTGGAGAGATTCCAACAGAGAGCTACAAGGATGATTAGATTAAGGGACCCAAACACTCCTATGAAGTGAGGCTGAGATAACTGGAGCTCTTTAGTCTTGCGAAGAGAAGGCTGAGAGGAGATCTTATTAAGGTCTATAAATATCTGAGAGGTGGGTGTCAAGATGAAGGGGCCAGTCTCTTTTTGGTGGTGCCCAGTAGTAGGACAAGAAGTACTGGCTATAAGCTACAATACAGGAAGTTCCACCTCAATATGAGGAGAAAACTTGTTGTTGTGAGAGTGACAGAGCACTGGAACAGGCTACCTAGCAAGGTTGTGGAGTCTTCTGGAGAGAGAGACCCATCTGGAAGTTTTCCTGTGTGGCCTGACCTAGGTGATCGGGGGAGTTGGACTAGATGATCTCCAGAGGTCTCACACAATCCCTAACATTCTATGATTCTATGTTTTTACTGTGCTGACCAACCCTTCATTAGAAATAACTGTAAGACTTTAATAATTGTTGATCTTGTTTGAAGTACCACACTAATCTAGAACTTGCAAGTAACTATGTGGTAACCAAGGGTTGTAGCTTAGAAGTGAGTAAACAGTAAATGCTGTTAAAACCTTGTTAAATCATGAAAAAATAATTCTCATTACATATATATGAAGGCAGAAGATTTTCTGTCAATAGTGTTTTGAACAAGCACTTCCAACATGAACCTGTTAGCATAGCTAGGCTGAAACAAGGTAAAGTTAGTGTTTTGCCTTTATTTAGTAATTCATTTCTAGTGTGTATATACAGAATTCTCCTGTTAGAATACCAGAGACAGTAACAGCGCAACATTTACATTCCTCATATAAAATGGTGTAATGTACATTTTCAGGTTGGTGTAGATATATAAATATATACAAAATAAACATTATTGTAATTAATATATTCAGACCAAGTATTATTCAGCAACATCAAAAGCAGATGCACATAGACTTAAGTGAAAATGGTGAAAAACACCTTTGACATTAGTGAACATTATTACATTATTTGCATATATGAAGTAGTACAGATAAAGGCTCCTCTTTCCAGCCTTCTGGGGGCATCCAATAACTTTAGTAAAAACAAAAGTAATCAAGAAGCATAAGATATATAAATATGTGTGTGTGCGCCATACTAGGGTCAATCTTGATCACAGAGATAACAATGTAAAACATACATATTTGTTCAGAGCATAAAATATTGCACAAGAGCAATTTCTTTTAAGGAAAACAATTCAGTTTGTTGTGAACAGCAACATGGTTTTTACGCATTAAAGAAATGGCATATTTGCAGTTTCTAAACCAAGGAACATTCAGTAATACTGTCAGAACTGTCATCCATCAACTTCTTCTCAGCCTGCTTTATGGCAATGCTCTGTCATAGCAAGGTTTGGCAAAGAGAGAAGGCATGTATAAGAGACAGTAGGTGTGTATATTTATTACAGGTCAGACCAGATCCAATAATAACCTAACCCGACTGCTGGATAGTTTCAGGTATCTGACAATTTCACCCTCAAAAGAGAAAAAGTCTTCAGTGCTAGTCACAGTGATCATCAAACAGTAGTAGAGTAAGATTCCATTCTTCTCTGCTTGGTAACCATCTTGTCTGAATTCTCAGTCTGAAGGGCACTTCCCTCACCATCACTGTCACTGCTATCTACAACTGTATGATTCAAAGCCATTTGACCAGTCCTTCTGTGCAGATGAAAGCTCACCCCACTCTCCTGTATGGAGTTAGTTATAAAATCTTCATCAGAAGAATGAAATGATTCATCATCTCCTGTGAAATGGTTGACAATGTGAATCCCATCAAAAGTGGGTTGGTCTGAGAAGTCTCTCTGGCCTTTTAGACATTTGATCTGTTAGAAAAAGCAGAAGTTCACAGTTAATCAGAGCTGAAGAAGCCTGCAATAAAAAACCCCCACATTTCCATGTTTCATTGAACTCTTACTTACTGGATTAAACTGTTAGATCTACCCAAGCAGCACAACTGATTATGACTTTGAAACTCAGCTGAACCAAGCACCTTCTCACTTCTGGCTGCCCACGGAGAGTCTTTAAAATAACAGCTTAAATGGTACTTGATATTTCCAAGATTCTCCTGCCAGCTCCAGAATATTTTGGCTTTAAGGCCAAAGTATCTAGATATCAAAGTATCTAGAATCGCTAACACCACATTCCTCCAGGCTGTTCACTGCACCTTTAACAACCCCATGAGGATGGCTTACGGTCAGTTTTCTAGAGTGACCTGTTTATTTTGACAGCACTTTTGGCCTTCACATCCGACTTTTACAGCTCCATTCTTTCCCTTGTCACCTAAATTCTAACTTGAGAAAAGGCCCTCACCAACCCCAAAGAGCAGGATTCTCAAGTGAATATTGCCAGTCTCATACAGCCACAGAGATAAAGAGAAAATGCTTAGCTGTGTCCAACACCGCGAGACTGTCTAGTTCAGACACTCAGACTTCAGACCAGTATGAAAGAAACTTCTCTCTGTATGGTGTATATATAGATTGTAGTTTTAAACAGAACATCTAACATGACAG
Organism: Rhinopomastus cyanomelas; assembly: GCA_013400115.1. NCBI lineage: Eukaryota > Metazoa > Chordata > Aves > Bucerotiformes > Rhinopomastidae > Rhinopomastus > Rhinopomastus cyanomelas. Next base: position 175,874 of record VXBP01010176.1, read on the forward strand.
AAAAGATTGTCAGACCACGTACATATAACATTTTAATTCAAGATGAACTGTTCAGTGATAATCTTGAACGCATGTTTGCTCAAACTAAACCTCTCCAAGTCTGGCAAGTTATGAAAATAACTGCAACGGATGGAAAATATTCCTGAAGTTATTATTGCACCTAGAATTTCACTGCTGCTAGCTTTTAGGAGAAACTACCTCAGGGATCGGTCTGATAGTCTGACAGCTGAGAGAGCTGGGGCTACTTAATCTGAATAAAAGGTGGCTGAGGGAAGACCTTATTGCTGTCTACAACTACCTGAAAGGAGGTAGTAGAGAGGTGGGTGCTGGTCTCTTCTCATAAGTAACAAGTGACAGGACAAGGGGAAATGGCCTTGAGTCACACCAGGGGAAGTTTAGGTTAGACATAAGGAAAAATTTCTTTATTGAAAGGGTCATCAGGCCTTGGAACAGGCTGCCCAGGGTGGTGGTGGAATCGCCATCCCTGCAGGTGTTTAACAGTTGTGTAGATATGGAGCCTTAGGGACAAGGTTTAGCAGTGGCCTTGGTACAGTTAGGTTGGACTCAATGATCTTTATAGGTCTTTTCCAACCTAAATGATTCCATGACAATCTACGAGTATTAAGATGAAGAATCCTAAGGATGCAGAAGTCTGCACTGAAAAGGATGCACTGAAAATGCAGACACTTCCTCATGTCACTCAAACCTTAAAAGGGAAGATGGACCAAGTACTACATGGTAAGCAACTTTTCACAGTAACAGAGACCTAGAAAACAGAAGAAAAAGCCCGAGGAGCTTTTCTACACAAATTTACCTGACTGTTTAGAAATCTGAAGCAATATTCACTTTGATAAGTAAAAAGTGTGTGTGTAGGTCCTTAGTATTGACACCAGTAGAAGATGTTTACCTGTCCATTTACGCAATCTCTGTACTCACCATAGAGTTGTGCAAAGGATGAGAATAAAAAAGGGGTTGAAAAAAGATCACAAGAGTCATAATCAAGCTAGAAGACATTAAATCAGTTGTTAACAGCATGTAAAAGCTTCAGCTTTTAATGTCTACCAAAAACATCCCTGTTCAGAACTTGGGCACATGCTGTATATATAAACCTGGGTTGTAACTGTATGTATTGTTAGTTTTTGGCATTTTCTTCACGTATATGTAGGCTGCAGTTGCTTCATGAGGAATGTGGTTGTGTAAAGGCAAACAAAACAGAAAGTTCCATGCTTGCACAGTATAATTTAGGATGTAATCTAAATCAGCTTATGTCAAATATCGGCCACTGGACAGTAACATGTCCAAGTAACTGCAATATTTTTTACTAGCTTATGTGTCTAGATACAGAAAGCCTGATAGAGATATTCTTGTGTTTAGAAATGCTATCCCTAACAATATCCTGCAATATGATCAGATTAGCTGCAACGTGAAGTTCCCAAAACAACTATCAAATTTAGTCAGTAAGAAAACAAAACAGAAAATCAAAATGAAACCAAAGTTTCTTTCCACCTTCACCACAGAAAAAAAGCTCTGCTGTACAAGTGACTACAAATTTCCTATTAGAGTGTGAAATTATACACTTCTAGGCCTACACAGCGAAGCCACTGGGTCACCTGAAATTATAAACCTGATGCTCAATGTTACTTATTTTGAGCATTCAGAAACCCAAGCCAATGACCTCAGCTGTTTTCCTGCAGACTTCAACACGAGATACGTGTGTTGTTTCACATGAATATATCGAGGTAAAATGACAACAACATGGCTTCACCATTTTAGGCACTAGCCTTTCCCAACACCTCATATGAGTCTGAAAATAACTGTTTGTGAAAAAAATAATGAATAGACACAGTCTTTGCTGGTTTCTAAAGTGAGTCTGGGAAACCCAGTGTGTTGTTATCTTTTATTATTCTGAAATTGTGCACAATCTGTGACCTTCCAGAACCACTTCTTTTGATCTGCGGTTTTACACTTGCCTGCCTTTCTTCTCAAGTACTCCTCAGATACAAAGGGAACCAGACTGTGAGGAAGAAACATGAACACACTGTAGGGACTACATGCAACAGAACTGTCAGTCATCATAGAGCTGCATTATTTGTCTTTCTCCTTGAAAAGTGTCTGTCTCAGCCAGAAGCAAAGAAACATCAGAGCACAGAATTTGTTCCTATTACTTGGATGAAGAGGCTAAATAGCAATAAGGCTGAGAAGGACATAGGGTAATGACACAGGAGGCTGAACATGAATCAGAAATGTCCCAGAGCAGTGATGAGGGCTCATAGCATAGTAGGCTGTATTAATTATGGGTGTAAGATGGAACATAGGAGGTTCCACATCAATATGAGAAGGAACTTCTTCACTGTGAGGGTGATGGAGCACTGGAACGGGCTGCCCAGGGGGTTGTGGAGTCTCCTTCTCTGGAGATGTTTAAAACCCGCTTGGACATGTTTCTGTGCAACTGGATCTAGGTGGTCCTGCTGTGGCAGGGGGATAGAACAGGATGATCTTTTGAGGTCCCTTCCAATCCCTAATGGTTCTGTAATTATTTTGCCAAAATTACTGCACTTCTTGAAAACAGAAATGCTGTATGATGTGAATTTAAATACAGACATTAAGTGTCAGTACATTGAATTACCACAACAAAGTCTTCAACAGACTCTTATCTTTATTTTAGAACTAGAAATCTGGCACTTTAATCTTGAAAATATTTAAACCAAGTTCTTTTTCAATTCAAGGAAGAATCTGATTTGCATGTTTAGTTTTTTGAAACATTGATGAAAGCAACTAATCTTCAAGGAATTAAAATCATCCAACAGAGTAGGTTTGGAACAGCTGTACACTATTTTCAATTATTGTTCATCTTGAGATGAAGATACAGGGGCACCTCAAACTCATATTTGTTCAAGATTACCTGCACTTTCTGTTGTAAGGCTTCTGAAAGCATTTGAAACAACTGGGAGACACACCATGTGCTCCAGTGCAATGAGATACCAGTGGTTAATGCCAGCCTGAGACTTTATAACAGAGGTTTCTTAAAATGAAAAGTGCTGTACTCTCACATAAGTTTACTGTCTAGGAGGTGAGGGTGTGCATTTCTACTAGTAGCTTTTTCAAGATAGAAATCTAAGTGTCCTACTGCCATGGGGTAACAGCCCATCCACTTGTCTCCAACAATGACAAAAGGACTTTAATATTGTTTTTTTCTATGGGAAAGCACGGGGCCTATTTTTGTAATGCATTCCCTTCATATTCCCAAGCACACACTCACTTGTCCAGGGACTGTTGTAGCGGACAGGAAGGTGAATCTCTTCCTAGTTGTTTCAGCACTTATTTACAGACCAATTGTCCATGAGTGATGGGTTTTTTTTAATTTGCTGCTTCCTGTGACAGTTAAGTTGCAGAAATCCCTTTACTTGTTTTAAACGAATCTCCTACTTGCTTTAGAAATTGTCCCCAAATTCTCGTAATGCAGAACAAGTGATGAAAAGCAGTTTCACAGTAATGACTCAAACTTATAACACCTCCTGCAACCTTCTCTCTAAAGCAGAAGAGTCCCCAGCCTTTTTAGTCTCTTGTGAACAGGCAGTGCCCAAGGTCACTGATCATTTCAGTTGCCCTTTATCTCCCCTGTAGACCTTTAAACTCTACATCCATTATGAGGGGTAGAGAACAGTTCTGTACCAAGGTTTTGTAGTTTAATTTTCAAATGCAGGTTATATTGCCTAGGTGACCACACCTTCAGCACATTCATGTGTGGCCTTCAGGACATTTGAAAGGGTTAATAACACTGCGTGACCAAAATATCTGTCATCATTATCCCTTCAGAAGCCAACTCAATCAAAACCAGAATCTTAATGATAATGTTTGCATTTATGCACCTTATTGCACGCAGAATTCAGCATTTGAAAGACCAACTGTACAGCTCACTGGTCAACATATGAAAATACTTTAGTTGTACACACTTTTAACAGGTAACAATGTACTTTCACAAATTCAGAAGAGCTGAAAAAAGAACCTCAGAATAAACTTTCTTACCTGATGCTGACTGCCTCATCAGGCCAGGCATGAAGGAGAGACAGTGAAGAGAAATACAGAAGTTTTAGTAAAATTCAAGAGTTTGTCTATGTTAAATCAGAGAAACACAGAACAGTTTGAGGCTGGACAATAAATATTCCATCTGCTCAGAGCAGGACAAGCAAGCAACACACAAATGAGATGAAAAATAGAGAAGTATCACCCCTGCCCTGGGTGAGTGAAATTGGTTTGGGCAGAAGGTAGTATATTAAATTATTATTTAAAGAATAAAGATTCTGAGTTCTCATTGCTTTTACTTATAGCAAGAGGAATCTAAAAACCAGAATGCCCTTTGTCTCTACCATAGCAACAGTAAGAAGTCCTTGTAAGATTTCCTGCTTACAAATCAAACCATTCTAACCACATTTAGAAGAGAAAGAAATCATATGTGTTTCCAAATGGCTGTGCTCTAATTCAGAAAAACTTTGTCAACTGAGCAATATCAAAAAAGAGATTCAGAGGCCAAAATCTAGTTAAAAGCCTGTTAAAAATATCAGATATGATCTATGAAGTTATCACAGTAATGTAAGAGGCACCTTAAGAGGCCCTAATACCACAGTCTCACTGCTTCAATGATAACAGCTGAGAGGGACTGTATGGGCTTGTCTTCCACAAAATCCATATGAAAAGCTGCAGAGATGGCCACCCAACATGTGTTACCAGAGCCATTTTGTACACCTCAAAAAATATGGAAGGAATATCTAAAAGTATAAACATAAAAAAAGGAGGAAAAAGAACCCACAACGAACCATCTTTTCCTTTCCCTGTGAAGCAGGGATGGAGGAGATCTGCAGCAGATATATCCTTAGTAGAGAAATTTAGGATATAGATAGATTACATGTTCATTTTTTGCCTTCATACCACTGCAATTTTTTAAAATTTAAACTGTTAGGTTTCAAACTCTCCTAGAACAGGTTTCCTAAAGATGTTCTGTTTCACCTTAATGCCTGACTACTTTAGAAATTGATACAAAAGACAATATTCCCAATCAGAAAGTGTTACTATGGTATTCTCTTAACTACTCTTTCCCCCAGGACTTAATTCCATGTCAGATCCGAGCAAGTTAGCTAAATTTGCTAAAATCAAGTTGTTCAACAGTTCTGATGGGTTGTTGAAGAGTCACAGAAATAAGGAAAAAAGTGAATAAATTTTAAAATATATTTAAAAACTCTGGAAAGCTGATTCAGGGAAGTTTTACTACAACATTAACATGGACAAAAATCCTGTTTGCCCTTGTAGTACACCTAAACTAGAAGTATCACAGTTAGCCTGAAGTGTTTTGGGGATAGGTGTTTCACATAAATTTAGTATTTAACAGATTTGAATCCCCATTACATGGCTTTACAATTTGTCACTGCTTTTGCATTCCACCCCCCAAAAGTGATGCTTAGGTAGTACTCAAGATTCTCATCAGTCTAGTTTGTTAAATTGGACTCTGATTATGAGTTTCAGAAATTAGACTAGTTAAGCAAAATCAAGTTAACCTCAACTGCTGTTTAAAAGATTCTATGAAAAAACCCCAGTGCATTAGATACTGTGACTTAAGCAAGCAGGAAATGTCTTGATCATGCTTACAACTACCATGCAGTAAGAGCATTTCAACATTTGTTTGCAAAATTGCTTCCGTCGCTTAGTAGCAAATTAATTTTCAATAGTGATTTCATGCTCATGGAGACTTTAAGACAGAATTTAATCTTTTATATTCTTTAAAGATGGAAACTGATTTACTCATAAATGCTTGTAACTATCTATTGTCAGGATGATGGGACCAGGCTCTTCATGGTGGTGCCCAGAGGCAGGACAAGAGGCAAGGGGCTTAAACTAGAACATAAGAGATTCAATTAGAACACAATGAAAAACTTTTTTACAGTGACAGCACCAGAGCACTGGAACACTCTGCCCACTAAGATTATAGAATCTCTTTATCTTGAGATACTAAAAACCTGCCTAGACATACTCCTGTAGGATCTGCTGTAGGCGGCTCTGATCTGCAGGGGGTTGGACCAGATGATCTCTTAAGGTCTCTTTCAAGCCTGACCATTCTATGATTCGCCCTAGAGCGTGCACCTATAAATACAAATGCTACTGAACCATCAAGCATTAGCTAGAATGCACTGGCTGATAGAGAGACTGAAAATGTAGCTATTACAGGTAACAGTAACAGGAAATTATCATTTCACACTTTTACTCTGTCCTTTTGAAGCAGCAGTTAAACTCAACGTTTTTAACTAGACTAAGGAGTCTTTATTTTTTGCCTCCCAATGCAGAAATTCTTTGCTGGCTGCCATTCTGAGAGTGATTAAAGAATTTTTTGAGGTGATTCTACCCTGTTTCCACTATTTGCCCCCACTTACAATTGCCAATCTTTATTTTATCACTGAATCTAATTGCCAGTAGTGGCAGTGATATAGTTAAAATTAATAACTGAAAGTGTAAACAAAGTCATACTGATTCTGCTTGAGGACAGACTGCATCATTGTCCTGGTTACGCTGCTTAAACTAGAGGTTTCTTTCACTCTCAAGAGAGAGAAGGTATTTTGTTCACGGTGGTGTTACTGGGAGGAAGATTTGACTTCACCTGATGCAAAGATGAAGACAGAGTTTGTGTCCAAAGATTTGAGGAACAGTTGTTATTTGTATTTGAGTACTGTTGTTATGGAATTGAAACTACCACTTTGAGCAAGTGTCACAGATCTGTGTTAATTACACTATGAACACCCATTCAAAATTAATGTAACAACTGTTCACAAAAATACAAAGGGATTCCATTGTGCAGTAGTGCTTTTGCATGTTGACTGCTTAGTTAAGTCAGATGGCTTCTAAAGCTTGGGGGATTTTTATGAAGGACAGGGTAGGTCAACTGGAGACAATGACTGAAGAATTAAGACTGACAATCTGCCCAGTCTCACACTCCTTTAACCATCTTGGTATTATGAAGCCAGCATAACATCTCCGATTCTCAAGGACAAGCTGAGTTAGAGGAACACAGCAATTCACTTTTCTAAAGCATGCAGTATATATTTAACTATTCTGTGTAGACAAAGCTGCTACATTAGATTGGGTGTTTGCAAACCACATGACCTCACAAGCGCTATCTTATCACATCACAGGTTCCTCAGACTGACCACAACCACTTAAATCAGACTCTGCCTGCAGAGGCTCTGCAATTTTGACACGTACTAGCAAAGCAAGTACATTTTTAGCTGTCCAGCAACCTTGCAAGAACTTTATTTGTGAGGAGGGAAAAATCTGATGGTCTCTTGTCTCACTGTGCTTGTAAGATATGGTGAAAGAAAAGCACATGATTTATTGTGCTATAAGCTTCCACCACAAGTTGAAAAGCTTGCTTTGTAAATCTGAGGGCTAACATATTTCCTTTCAGAGACAACATTTCTTATCAAGTAAGAAAACATTTATAGAGCGCCACATGTTTTGAAAGCATTTGTCTGGTAGAACAAATGACTAGAAGTTGTTAATGGGATTCTAGTCAGTATTGAGAAACACGTGCTTTGCATGACTAAATACAATACTTCTATCACACATTACTTTTCGTGAGAACTATTGAATAGAGGAATCCAAACCTAGTCATATAATCAGTACAATTTTTATATCTAACCTTTTTAGCTTTTAGAATTATTAAATACTTTTTGGGAGACAATGTTGGATTTACAAAATTCAGCTCAGCTGCATAAAACTAACCATTTGACTGAGATTTGAAATAACGGAGCTGTGCTTTGTTCTTGCTAAGCTTGGGACCTAAAATAATGAGATCTAGGGTCCCAACAGTGGCCAGATGTCAACATATATGCCTAACTAACCTGTATAAAGAGAAGTTTATTATCAACTAGTGACACATGATTTGGAGGAAACCCCTTGTCTACCCAGTGCTGCAATAAAAATGAGTGCCTGCTTGATAACACTCACTGTTAGTGAGTTGTTTCAACTATTGAGAACGCTGTAAAAAACTGACCAAACTACATCCCAGAAAGATTAGCTCCTACCTCCATCACGCAGAGCTACATACAACTCATCCATTGCTTTAAAAGTTACTTAAAGATTTGCCTGCCCTGCAGTCATGACTGCAAAAGAGCAGAGGCACACGTAAACTAAGCAGCTGGGCAACAGCAGTCCAAGTACAGCAGGATAAAGCCCCAAATTATTGGCTCTGCTTCTGAAAGTAGCCTACTAATCCTTCAGATAAGACAGCATTTGATTTGGTAAATGCTGAGTTTGACTCAAAGGAAGTGTAGTTACAAGATTAACAGAAGAAAAAAATAATGCCTCCTGCTGGTATCCCATCATCAAACGCAGATGCTACTAATGACAGAGAAATAGGAGCTAGGAATCCTGACAGAAATAGCAACACCACAATTTTGTATTAAACTATGGTCAGCGTGGGAGTCATTTAGCTGCTTGTAAGGATATTTCTTCATGTCCACAGGGAACAGCCTGGACTAAACTGTCCTGGGGACCTGAACCACTCTCTGTATGATACTAATGAAAGATTGTTAGCTAGTAACAAAAAAACCAGGAGAAAGTAATTTGGCAGCTTTGAAACACAGCTTACTTACCCATACAAGTTTATTGTATAAACCAAAATAAACTGTTAAATATGGTTTAAACTTTCCTCTTCCTATGCACTACGGTGCATCAAATGTTAAGTCTTGTATTATGCAGCCTATATAGGTGGTTTTTCTAATCCTTCATACCAATGCTTCGTTTGCCATCCCTTCTGCATTTCAGTCTCAGCAGTGCAAGCCTAGAAAGCTATCCCAACTTGCAATAGCCTTAATTCAGCCATATTGCAAATTACTCCTCTGGTCATACCCTATGCATTCTTTATCAAAGTAATTACTTAGTGTCTTGAATTTTATTACAGGCAAAATCTTTTAGAAGCACAGTATTTAATCTCCAAATTTCGTATCTCTTTTCATTAAGCCAATCTTAAAATGCTGGCTCACCAAGAGCAAGATGAGACCATGAGATAACACCTATATCAGAAACTTACTGACTGCATTAGGTTCTTAAAACATAATATTAGGTCCATTCCTAGATAAACTGTACATTGGAATGGAAGAGTAGTAAACCAGTGGTCACTACTTCTTTAAATAACCATCAAATTTTCAGATACTGAAAATGGGAAATGCTTTTTAAAAATTCCGCATTGTCCATATGAAAGAATTTGGTCATCAGAATTTCACTTAAAGTTACTATTATAAAGCTTTTTGAGAGTGTAACAAATTATTGCAGTCGAGTAATAGTGTTTGCCTACCCTGCAGTCGTGACTGCAGAACAGCAGATGACAGTTCCTGTCATCTCTCGTTTTGTTCTTTTCCATCAGCCACGCTCGAGATACTGTTAGCCAGTTTGCAGTGGGTTTCTAACTGTTGGAACAAGGTGCCTCACTAACATCAGGATATGAAAAAACCTTAACTATTTTACTAATGTTACCTGTAAGCAGTAACTAGCTGATCCTCCTCCTTATGGTCACAAACTGCACTGCCTGCTTAAAGTGACTAGACAAGAGCTTGAATAGTATAAGAAATAAAGAGTACAAAGAGCCAAGTCAGTTTATTTCAAAACTCGTTATTTTGCTTTTAGCACTAGTGAGGTAAGACCCAATTTCTAGTCAGGTTCTTTGTATCCCCTGGGAATGGCAAGAGATTTAGGAAAGAATTATCCCAGTACCTTCTGAAAGCACCACTCAAATCTGTGGCAAAACCTGCAGATAAATTCTCTGAAACCACCATCTCTCCCCTCCACAAGTCTCCTTGACTCTAGAGAGATCTAAGAACTTTTGGTTTCTTGAAAGCTTTATCAACTGAAAACTTCATTTTTAATTTCACCTAAGAGCAATGATCAAGAGCAAAAAGTATCAAGATTATAAAGAATATTTTGTATGTCAAAACTACCAAACTATTTGTCAAAGAAAAAAGCATCACTCAGCTCTGAATATTTTTCGACTGCTTCAGAGCTAGAAACAACTTAGAGCGTCCCTCAAGTGTAGGGAAATGTTTGAAAAGGCTTTTAAAGAGCCATCTTCATTTCTCCTTTCTAAGGAGAAAAATGCATGCAAAGAGAAAGATTTTGTATGTTGCTGCTCTTCTTCACAAAGAGGAGCTGCAAATGCCTGAGAAGGGCAAATGCAGACTAGATTCATAATATTCCAGAATCATGGAATAATGTTTTGCAATCCTAAACTGTGGAGGCTTCTTGCTTTTGTGGACCTGAATATACATTAGGCATAATTTAACTTCTAAAGTGACAACTGTCATAAGACCAAAACTAACTTACATTTGAAACACTGCAGTAATATAAATGAGAAACTGAAATTCAGCATCAAAACAAACTAATGAATCATTCAAAATCATCCAGCAGTATGACAAATACAAACTTTGCAGTTTCATTTGAAATACAGTTTGAACTTAAGCCCTTCAGTCCTAAATCGCAAAGTCTGCAAGACTGGAACCCACTTGCTTTTGTCTCCCAAGGTGTCTTGTGGTCTGCCAGTGTAGTTTGTGGATAAGCACGTCAATTCTAATCTTTCATACCACTCCTGTAATCTAGGTAACACACACAAGCCTTGCAACATCCAACAGGAAGCAAAGACAGATGCTATGTAATATATATAAAGTGACTGCATGCACAGAGCGGTCGTGCACGAAATGTAGAACCTCAGCAGTTTATAAATCATTTAATCCCATTCAGTTTGAATAGAGTGGCAAAGTACTAAGAGCATCCTCCTTTTTTCCCTAGTATGTGATTTGTGCTGAAATGAGTAAAAACCAGTTTAAGATGTATCTTATTTTTATTAAACCTTCACCTTAATGCTAATCATACAAACTTCTTAAGTATTCTTTTTCACTTGCTAGAACTGCTTGACTTCAGTTCTGACATTGGATACACTCTTGAACAACAGAAATGTTTCACAAGGTTTGCTTTCACTATTTCAGTGTATAATCAAAGTACTGGCATTCTTGCAGCACACTGCTCAGGGCCTGTCAGCATGTGTCTTGCAAAGCAAATCTTGCAGCGCCTGTATGCTCAGGCCATTTGTGTTCCATCAGTTAAAGCAGAGTAACTGTAAAGTCAAGCGACAGAATATAGCGCTCACCAGACCTTATTTCTCTCATGCCAACCAAGCTTGTGTACTTGCTGACAAGAGGAACAAAGTTGCTTCAAAGCTGCAGCCTGTTGGGGCTGAAAAAGCATTTTAGGACAAAAATCCTACTAAGCTAGAAGTCTTCAAGAATGATGCAGAAACCACTTAAGAATGGAAGGGAAATGAAAGAAGAAAGAAAATTCTGGGTGGAAATAATTACTGAAAGGAACAAATGACAACAGGACACAAATATATGAAAAGGGAAGCAGAGTGTCTAGAGCTAGTTCATATTAAAAGTGCTGAAAGACGTTTACATCGTGACTTCCTGTTCGTGACAATCCTCAAAATTTCAGTGTTTTGTCCTAGTTTAAGCCCTCAATAATAAGGTGTAAGCATTATTGTGTCCAATAAAGCAACTCAGCTAAATAAGGAGGAAAGGAAAGGCAGCACTAATCTGATACTGAACATACACAACTTTTAATACGTTAGGCGCTGGCTAACTAGGAAGAATGCAGTTGCAGTGTCCTTTCATTGCACAGCAGCTCTTATTCTGATGTTGATAGACTGTGTAAAATACTACGGGACATCTGTCAGTATCTTTTTAGGGAATGAACATAAAAACATTACAAAAATACAGCCAATTAAAGTAAGATTTATGATGTAGTGTTTCTGTGACTAATTTGGATACACTTTTGTTTTTAACCAAAACAGAATGAAGAAGGAAAAATTCAAGGGCAGCTTAATGTACTGACATATGTACTCAAGTTAAAATTGCAAGTTAATAATAATTGATCTTCACGTATGTGAAGTCTGCAAGTATGAATCAAGCAGTATCAATTATGTTCAGTGTTCTGATTCTAACCCATATCTGGATACAAGTTAGTGCAAAGTAAACACTGTCTGTGGGCACATCAAATATGGTGTGCACGTCTGCTGTTCCTAAAATCTCCAGGTTTTGTCTGTTTGCTCGCTGGAAGTGTTCATGAAATACAAGGTTGAGACCTACTGTGACGTATTAATATACAACTCATCGTACCATGCTACAGAAATCCATTGGTTAGGTATAAAAGGAATTAGGCAAATATCCCATTAGAACAAACCAAGTTATACTGAATATACTTTGCAAAATTAAAGTTACACAATTACAATATAGAAGATGATAACCATGCAGTCACCAAGAACTCTGCTCCTTTACCAGTGCCTTTTACATGTTAACCAATTCAGAGGTTGTGGTCAGTATGTCACATACACCATCACCCTATCTTCAGGAAGATGAATTTGCAAATGCGTAACGTTTCTTTTAGCTTTTGCAGAAGTAGAATCAAAAAGCATCCAGCCAAAAGACCATGGTCACTAATGGATCTACACATGAAAGCACTTCATTACAAATCTAAATAAGTCGGTTTATTTCATCGGTAGTAAATTAGGATTACTATTAAATCATACTAATCCTAACATTTAGCTGTTCAGGGCAAACAGTTTTGCTTTTCCCTACTGCCATTTTGTTCAGATGTTGCTGTTTCAGAAAACACACCATGAGAAAAGCTCTTAACTATGGTAATGTGAGTTTTAATTACTACCTCTTATTAACCGGTTAATATTAACTGATTAACTGAGTCGTTCAGCTAGACATATGAAAAGTGCCTGTATAGACCAAATTATGCCACAACTTTCCAACAGTAATTCTACTTTTCCTCTGAAGCAGTGGCTTCTCACCTTTTAAACCTACACTGAGCAGAACAAAGTCAGTACAATGCCTTGTTTGTTCGCAACAGAAAAACAGGCAAAATATCTGGCTTTCTGGGAATTTTACAAGCAACTTAACTTTGTCATAAGAAACTAGTTATACCTAGTTAATTAAGAAGCCAGTAACAGTTCTTTAATGGAAAAAGCCAGGTTACTGGTTTTTCAATTTGCTTTTAAATGAGAATAACGATTGGTAAAGGTGCTGAGACTATCCTCAATCTATAGCACAGACAGCATTCCAAGATCCTCCACTGTAAGTCTCATGGAATTGGTGCTAAAAGATTAAATCCACTGAGATTGTTACTAGGATTTTAAGCAACAATATCAGAGCCGTTTATTAGAAGGTGCAAGAAGCGTGAGCCAAGTCGAATGCAGAGATGACTGCACACAGTGTGGCATTAGGTAAATGCATTTCTTCACTATGCAGGATGAACTGAAATACAGCAAGCACAGCAGTTACATAAGCCATTTCAGTTTCAGGACCTTCTGATGTTTTTAACTAACAGAAAGTTACTACAACTATTAAAGCAAGGAAGTTTGAAGACAGAAATTTCATAGGTTGAAGGTTTTGGCAGTTAAAAGCTTAAAAATCTGTTAACTGCTATTAAGCAAGCATCCTTTTTCTTTTTAAGCAATCTCACTACCACGTAAAATCCATCCTCACAAGAAGAAAAAAAAATTACACGTGGACTCTCCTATCTGCAGAAATGCACTTTAGTTTCTAACTAAATCAGCCTTAATAGTTGTAGCAAATAAAGACATAAAGGGTCTTATTTTCATGCACACAGCTCCAAATGCAGTAAAAGCTACACAGAGACACATGACTACTTCATGGAATTAAGGAAAACACCAAGATAACATACATTTTGACCCCACTGAATGTCTAAGCAATTTTTTGTTCTCTTACATCCCAGGATAGGGACAAGATTCACTTTTATTGAAGTCCTTTAAAATGATGTCTATTGGCAAAGTCAGGTACTGAAGCTGTAATAACTACTAGATAAGCCAAACCTGTTACAAATGGAAGAAGAGGTGCGGGAGATCAGAGACAGTAATGTTTTATCACTTACCTCATGATGCAGCTCAGCTATCTGATCTTTCAGTTCTCTGATGTACTGGTTACAATCGGATTTATTAAGCTGCCCTTGAATTTTTCCTTCTTCATTCTGTTTTGGTTAAAAACAAAAGTGTATCCAAATTAGTCACAGAAACACTACATCATAAATCTTACTTTAATTGGCTGTATTTTTGTAATGAACAGAAGCTATTCAGACACAGTCCACCACCTTTCATCTGGCTAAAGTTACAGCAGGTATCTAGGGGTGCAAGGAGCTCAGATCAAGCCAACCCTTTCAATAATAACCACGGTACAGGCAGGGCTCTATGGAGGAGCATGAAGAATTAAAACCGCATAGGTGTAATTACACGTGCAATGTAGTAAAGCATCCCTACAGAATATTATCCATATATATGGAAACCAAAACAGAAGCAATGTAAACTGCAGACTAAAAATAATGCTGTTTACATCTGTATACAGAAGTTTTCTAAGGTTCCAAACAATGAGAACGACCCAATCTCTTGTGGCAGCAGGCTTCTCTAAAGCCTTACCTTCTGTTTGAATCCGTAACTTTACTATTTAAGCCTCTTGTTCTGTGGGTCCAAATTACTACTTAACCATACGCTGTAGTTCGCAAGAGTTAAGCAAGTTTTGACCATAACAGATAGGTGTGATAGCCATTTTAAACTCAAAGCGTAACAAATAGCTGAGCTTACATTCAACCTGGGGGTACAAGAGGACATGAAACATGCATTCCCAAATTAAGTCAGTATAAACCAAAAGCAGAACCAGTAACATTTACTAGCTTAGTAGTTTAGTCCTGCACCAACAGCTTTTATAGTGTATCTTACTGGGATTTATACACTTGTTATATTTAAGTGGGTTTATTGTTACTTTTTATTCCATAACACTTCTTGTCTTACCTGATGTACATTTGCTCATGGGAGAACTGACTCTAGCTCCAATCAGCTGGAGCTGAACACAGGGCATAAGCCTAGAATCATCCAACCTAGAATCATCACGCCTGGCTTGCAAGATCCTCATTACTAGTGAATGGTTAAATAAGTTTCAATTTTCCTTTCAGAACTACAAATTCTGTAGAGCTGACAATTCCTAAAAATGCACTTAGCACAAAAAAAGGAACTCTGCAATGTCATTTTCTATAAACATGCTTTACACAGAAAAGCCATGCTGTAACTTCCTCTTGCAACACGCAAAACACTAGAGGTCAGAAGCTGATTCTTTTAACTGGCTGCAACAGAAATCAGGTATTTCTAACTAAAGCCCACGTTCTAGAAGATACAAAGTCTGTCTAGAGTGGATGAGCTGGAAGGATCCCGCTGTGGCGGAGGGATGTCAAAAACACAACATTTTGGCAGGAAAAACTTCAATATAGCAGTTCCTTTAACATGACCTAAAGCAAAACTAACAGCCTTCCCTGGGTTGTTGGTTTGGATATTTTGAGGTGGAGCACCATTACAGAAAATCCATGGTATCTGAGGAGGGCACAGCAAAGAATAGCTGATCTCTAGGCAAATAATGGGCGTTTTAAGTTTAAGATACAGTGAAAAAGCCAGATAACCTGTCAAATAAGCAAAATCTGAGTATTATCTGAACAGCCAAATAATGAAAACTAGCCACTTCTGGAAGCTAGGAATTTTGTTTAAAGATACCTCACAGTCATATGTGAATTAATCTCTGCACTGCTACTGCATGTTGCCACAGCTGCGGTGCCCCTATCCCCTCTGCAGAAGGGAGGTAATACCAGTTCATGTTACACTGTAATTAAAGATACATCCCCTTGACTTCATTCCTTTTGAAGACAGCACTAAAGTGCACCATCACTAACCTAGGTTAGAAAACCACGTATCAGGAATACAAGCACACTAATGCTCTACTTAAGGAAGGGTACCTGTAAAAGTTCAAGCAGACAATACACAATCCAAACTTCTGCCTCAGAGGTTGTATGTAGAGGCAGTGAGGCAGGAAATGAGCCCGACAGATCAAAAATTCCACTTCTAAAACACAACTCACGTCAGTCCCCTCAGTTCTGGAAGCCCTCATCTTGATAATAATCAAGGATAGAAGTAATGATAAAACAAAGCTTTAATAACAAATGAACTACATGAAATAACTACATGAAAACTGCCTGGAACACACTGGAGAGCCTTTAAACTTGTTTTTGCTGCTCAGCTAAGGTCT
Organism: Rhinopomastus cyanomelas; assembly: GCA_013400115.1. Classification (NCBI taxonomy): domain Eukaryota; kingdom Metazoa; phylum Chordata; class Aves; order Bucerotiformes; family Rhinopomastidae; genus Rhinopomastus; species Rhinopomastus cyanomelas. The sequence goes on from VXBP01010176.1 coordinate 192,046, forward strand.
AAGATACAGAAGACTGATGTAAACAAATTGCAGCCGCAGGTATTTAATTCCAAGAGAAGCACAAGCACAAAAGACTCCTGATGATCAGAGAACAAAGTAAGAATTACAGTTCAGCAAGACAAGAAGTCTGTTTAGATAATGAAAGAGCATCTGCAGTTGTTCTTGCTTTACTATGAACAGAAAAACAAAATCAATGCTTTTATAGGCAACTAAGAGCCAGGCACACCAAAGAGCTGTTGCTCCTCACATAAGAGCATCACCTTTACTAAAAAGGCCTAGTGCGTAGGGAGTTTCCCCAACACTCTTGGTTTGAGCTTTTCTGACTCTAGAAATATTTACCTCGTAGCAATCTGCCTTCCCCTCTTTTCAGGGGTGGCTTTCAAATTTTTACTCTGTGGGAACAGTCACTGCATTAAAAATGTAAATGAAGTTTATTCAGAAGGGTAGATGTGGTAACTAGTGTCCCTTCAGTGACTTTACAGTGACTCATTCTAGACTTTAAAAAAAAAACATATCTTTAACATCACACACCGCTGTTGATAAGAGTGAAAAAAATGTTTCCTGTAATTTGAAAAGATGGAAACAACTTCTTTACTCAACAGTCACTACTTGGAAAAGTCATCAAACAGGGGTCACAGAAAGGCTTCATTCTAATGAAACAGAGCTAAAAGTTTAAACTGTGAGGGAGAGAACTAGCACAATCATGGATTTCCTTTACAGTTCTCAAAGCAGCTTTGACATGGCTAGAGATAGGGTAAATTCTCTGAATCTTCCAGGAAACACATCAAGAGGAAGTGCTGCTACCCCATGTCCAGATCAACCTAACAAAGAGAGGAATAAATTCTTACCGTTTTTGTTTTAAGATTACTTGAGACCTAAAACCAGTTTTCTGTAGTGTGAGAGTGGTATGTACCTCCCCAACACAAACCAGTCTTGGGTAATTTCAAGAGGAGTTTCAAAAGCTGGAGAGGAGCTGTCTCAGCTCTGCTTCCTCAGTCTTCCTACACTTTGCCGTGCCTACTGTTCTTTACTCTAGCTGGCTGATCAATTCTAACTTGTAGCTCATTTAACCTTGTCTGAATTTCTCTAAAGCCTCTGTTTCTCTTGCTTAGTTTGATCTTCCTCCAGCTACTGCAGGGAAAGCTTTTTTTTTTAAGAAAAAACCCAAAAACCACAACAAAAAAACCCAAACCAACACATCACCAATGGACCAATAAGACTGCCAATATACAGCTGGAAGGCACACGTACTATTAGACCAGATGGGTATCAAACTTGGTAGACTTTTCTTGGCAACTACCAGAAAGCATTTAAGCTAAAAGAAACAGTGCTTTTGAGGCTGATATCAGTAAGTTAAAAGTATTTGCTTGTTGCAGTTTGAAGCTATCAGACCAGTTTAGCTGAAAGAAAACTAGTATCCTCCCCCCCTCAAAAAAAAACTCCCTGAGGTTTTGTTGACTGACCACAGAGGGAGACAATAGCCACTCCTTACCCCTGGCTCTCTACATCTTGCAAGCAGAAGGACCAACAGGGATCAGAGTGTGCAGGAAGCTTGGCTAAAACAAGTCACCAAGTTATAGGATGTGAATCTCTAACCTTTGTGAGAAAGTAGAACACACCATGTTACAGAGAACAGCTTCTCCTCTGCATGCAGGTTTGAAAAAGCAGCAGTCCAGCCATCAAAAAGCCATCCTTCATTTGTTAACAATATGTACACAGGTCCTGCTCAAAGCCTAAAAGCTTCCTAAATACTTCCAGGTCACGTTTGCTTCTCAAGGGTTTCATAAGCTTAACAATCAAGTGAAGGAACACATGGAGACGATGGAGGAGCAAAAGGCTGCTGAAGTAAACCTTTGTTTACATACAACTTCCGTTTTCTTTGTCAGTTCTGGGGCTTAGGTATGTAGAATGTAAGTTAGACTTCCATTACACTTCCATTTTGGGAGAGTTTTGCTACAGAACGACCAATACATTTAAGAATTGGATTATTCCTTGCACTACAAAAAAGTTTTCAAGTTTGCTACGAGAAACTGAATGCCTGACCAAGATGACATTAAAACCCAAAACTCACTAGCATAATAATAAACTCACATCTTGCTGCAGAATTCCTTGCACTAATAAATCACAGTTCCATTCCTCCCTCTGTCATTATTACTAACCAAAATTAAAACCAATCTACAATGATTTTAATCTAGTGTGTATGTGTAACATCAGCTCATTTCTTATGTGGGAGGAGTGATACTCTGCATTACAAATTTAACACTGGTGTCTTGCACCTACACGAACACCTAAAACTGCGCAACTGAGGTTAAGCTTTGCTCTGAAACACATGGACCTGGCACCGATTCCCTAGAGATTCTTAGAAAAACCCCACCCCCATCCCCCACTCAAAAAATAGAAAGTTTGTGGTAAATTAACTTCCTTCATCTTTATCAGCTTTCAAACAATATGACAAGCAGACCTATTTGTGATGCTTTCTGTTAAAAGTGCAATTACTCTGAGACTGACATCTGTGCTCCAAGACTGGATAAATGTGTTTATGGTACTAAATACTGCATTCCAAGTCATTACAGGAAGTCCAGATTGAAAGGCTCTCTGCTCCCCACATTAAATTGCGACAATTCCAGCAACAAGCACAAAAGAATTGGAGGCAGCTCCTTCTCCAATAAGGAAGAAGTTATCTAGGCTTTTCAATCTTCCTAAAAAGTTCCTTTTGTTGAAGACGTCGTATTAGTTGCATTGCTTACAGTTTACAACCTCAGGGAGTCAAGGCTTTCCAATACATTGGTCAAAAATATCTACTTGCTTAGGGAATCTTAAAATAAATAAAGAAATCTGTCACAGCCCAATACGAGTATTTCAAGTCATGCTTGGAGTGTCTAAAATAAGTAGATTTATATTAGAGAAACTTAGTTCAACTAAACCGCTTTTGGTTTAGACGTCTTTGTACAGTTTTCACTCAAAAGCTGTATTTCAGAGCTGAAGAAGTTATATTTCAAGCTAGCATGACTTTGAGATCAATAGTTCACCAAAAGCCTACTAGGGCAATCTGACTGAATTAAAAACATCAACCACAGCCTTAGAATGACTTTGTACTCCACAGTGTGCAGGAAGAAAGCACGGCCACTCTCATCTGTGCAGAAAATCAAGACAGATCAAGAAACTATCAACAGGTGATCATCTAAGAACAAGAAGATGGGAACTAGAAACGCACTTTAGTAGGAATAAGGCCATTGAAAATGCTAAAAGTGGAAAAATCTAACTAAAGGCTGTATCATGCAAATTAGTAATTGTGAGGAGGGAGGAGGGATGAAGTAGATTAACAACCACACATGGGACAGTACAATAACATGATGAAAGGGTGACAGTGTAATCTTTGGACATACTAGCCAGAGTGATGAAGTAAGGTTACATTTCTACACTCCTTAACCTGTCTCATGACAAGATATTATTCAAATCTGTGTTTGATTCTGGCACCCACAGCTTGAGCTGAAACACAGAAAGAGAATGCAAGACAGCAAATGTCAGATGTACTTACATTAAAAACAAACACCATTCTAACTGGGTGGCCGCTATCAGAAAACAAGAACTGCTCATTGTAGGATGCACCAGTTCTTCATTTCATAAAGTCAAGACTAGAGTACTTTTGGGAAGATCTGTATCAGTCAAACATCCTGCCATCAGAAGCAGGATGGCATTTAAAGTCTATGCTGAAGTAAAACTGGTACAAAATGAGTACTAGCTCCTCAACTAAAAAATTCACATTCTTTGAAGTGACCTTTAAACTTCTTCTTACTGAAATGATAACACAGGAGTAGGAGATTGACCTAAACTCAGCTACTCTTATCTTACTAAAAGATACATAATTCATGTGCAATACTTACTGTACTTATCTGAGTGTTTCTAATGTACCAATCACACCGTTATCTAATCATGTGACTACAAGAAACAACTGCTTTATCTGTTAGTAAATTTAATGCCTGCTGCACCAGAGGAAGAGTATTCGGAATAAAAACTCTTCATGCAAGCTCCATTACATTTATTTGGACAGTCCATAAACGAAGAGATGAAAAAGATGCAAGCAGTTGGGAAATCACAGTGAAAAGAAGGCTTTCTTTGACACTAAGACCGTCACATTGAAGGAAGTATTGCAGAGGGAAGACAGACACTAGCAGTTCAAAAAGAAAAGGAAACTATATACTAACTACTTTGCAATTTAGGAGCAGTAACCAGAAAAATCTTTGCAGGTAGACACAGCAGAATTGAGACAAGACTCTTAATGCCATCACTTTAAGTTACCTGGATTTCTAATTCAGCAATATGCTGCTGGAGTTCAGCCACCGCTGCAATGCGATCAGCCTCCCGGAGCCGCACTGCCATCACTTCTTCTTTACTCTGAAAGAAGCAACAGTTTGAAGCTAACAAATAATAACCATTTCAGTTGATTGAAGACTGTGCACTGTTTTTACTCAAAATCATGTAAGCAAACTTGATACGCTGCTGTGTGAAATGATTCCTAATGATGAGGCGTATTCTAGCAAATCCAAACTTAGTTCTAACCCACAGCACTGGATATTGTTAAAATACACATTCTGATCTACAGCAACCTAAAAAAACTGCAGTTTTGAAAATGTCATCGATTTCCAGGTCCAGAAAAAAGCTGGCTTGTGTTCCAGAAATACTGTCTTATAAGTGAAGTATTATCATAATTAAAAAAACAGTCCACGCTTCACCTTCTAACTTACACAGTTAACTTATACAGCAAAGCTGCACAAGAGTGATTTATTTCATCGTTCTGTGTCTAAAAACACAAAAATATCCGAGCTTGAGATATTCTCAAGCTCATTTAAGCTCAGCACCTTTGTCACAGTATAAAATAAAGACCGTAAGAAAGTTTAGAATGCTGTTGTAACACTCGTAACGTACAATGAGACTCCGGGTGTGAGTATAATCCACAAGTTTGCCTATAACTGACAGACAATTTCAATTTTGGCAAGAGAAGGAAATTTTCTTCTGTTTTATAAGGCAAGTGGTGAAGACTTCAGAGCACACGGTATTATACTAACAGCAGCTTGGTACAACCACAGAGAGAAAACAGCGATAGATACCAGTGAGCTGTACTTTTAGAGTGTAAATAGTTCTGGAGAAGAGACAGACTAGTACTGTCAGATTTTATTGCAGACCAGTGTAAATCCACTTACTGCAGTTATTGTAAATCAGTTCCAGTATTGCAGTTACTTTAATTTGTGCTTCAGACTGACAGTACTTAACCACCCTTCATTAGACAGTTTGGTTAAGACTGAATTCAACATTCCAAATCTTCTTTACAGTAGCTACTTGAAAACATGTTTGTTTTAAAGAAAGATTCCTGTAATGAAGATCCATCACCTGCAGGATCCAATTAACAAGGTTTGTAATCAGTAGAACTCATTTCAGAGGAATCTACTGTTCCATAGCTGAAGTCTAGCTTTAATTGCCAAACTTTGCTTCGTGATTGCTCAAATGAAGACAAACCCGCAAGTCCACAGGATTGCATGTATATAACTGAAAGCCGAAGGACGCACTGGCTGGGTTTGACTTTGGTGTGTGAGATGAGTCAATAGCGTTGCCCTAGATGGCACTGATGCTTTATCTCTGAAACAGACCATGTTATCAAAAAGTACCACAAAGTTGATATGGTAGGAAAGACAAGACTGAGGTGGGAGCACAAACCTTATGTGGCCAACTCTTTAGCAAAACTGATTAGAAAGATCAATGCTGCGTTTCAAGAAACAATTAAAAATTAAGTTCTGGCTTTAGAAGCAGAAATCAGATAAAAAGGGAAAAACAGTACACCCCAGTGACAGGAAACACTTGCTGGAGAGGTGGCATGAGGTGCAATTTGCTAAAGATTTTTTACAAGAAGCTTGTAAGAGTTAGGTTTTATTTCTCGTCCACACTCTGTGGAACAAGTTAAAGCTGCTAGTAAGCGTTACGCATTTAATTACAAAATAATCTAGTTAAATCTGAAATTCTAATGCCATATTGGGTTCTCTTTCGTGCATTGACAGTAATAAAGATGCCTTCTGCCTGGTGCATTTGGCTGTGCCCTTGAAGTCTTGGTACTGATGTCCATTGACTACCGTGACACTCTTTTCTGCAGGATTATCCATTCGAATACAATGTTTACTCCCCTTTTTTGAACTTAAATTAATTCTGCAGCAAGCACTGAAGTAATGAACACCTTTTGTCACTAAAGACAGAGTTCACAATGACCAGAATCTATTGTGTACAAGTGACTTTTCACATATTATATGGAGACTTTTCTGAGTTGAATAAGAAACTTTATCACAAAGCAGCAGCTCTGTCAAAACCTCGGTGACTTCCCTGAGGTAGTAAACTCAAGATGATATTGTAAAATCAGCAAAAGACATTTTTTGTTTTGTGATTTCTACTTCTCAAGACACAATTTCATCAAACAATAGCAGACAAGCCTCAAGTACACCTACATTAGCACACAAACAGTTTATTGACAATGCTGTTTACCTTGCATTCAATCTCTGCTTGTCTACGTTTGGCTTCATTCAACTGTGCAAGAAGTCCTTTATTCTGTGCGGAAAGATACTGCACCTTCCCCTGTAGGTTGGCAACCTCTTGCTCTGCCCTTCGTAAATGGTTACTATTGATCTGATTCTGAAATTTATTACAAAAATAAAGAAACAGCATGTTAAGGAAGGATCTTTGATATTAAAATTAATTCCCCAAAGTTTGACAAGACAGACACATCATTTACTACAAAAAACTTTTCATAGAATGTCTTAGGTTGGAAGGGACCTCAATGATCATCTAGTTCTAATCCCTCTGCCCTAGACAGGGACAACTCTTGCTCAGAGTTCTGTCCAACCTGGCCTTGAACACTTCTAGAGAGGGGGCATCCAAATCCTCCCTGGAGAACCTGCTGCAGTGCCTCAGCACCCTCAGAGAGAGGAACTTCTTCCTATGATCTAATCTAAATCTACCCTCTTCTAGACTGAAACCATTCACCCTTGTCCTAGCACTAGGGTCTCTCCTAAAAAGTCCCTATCCAGCCTTCCTGTAGGCCTCCTTCAGGTACTAGAAGGCTGCTGCTGTAACGTCCCCCTGGAACCTTCTCCAGGCTGAACAACTCCAAATGCCTGAGCCTGTCTTCATAGGAGAGGAGCTTTAGCTCTCTGGAACACCCTTGTGGCCCTCTTCTGGACTCACTCCAGTGGTTCCATGTCCTTTTGATACTGGGGGCTCCAGAGCTGGATGCAGTACTCAAGGTAAGGTCTTACATGAGCAGAGTAGAGGGTGAGAATCACCTCCCTTGAGCTGCTGGTGACACTTATCATACAGCCAGCCTTTCTATGGCAGTGGTTAAAGTCCCCCACGAGGACCAGAGCTTGTGAATGTGAAGCCACTATCTGTCTGTAAAGGGCCTTAGCCACTTGGTCTTCCTGGTCAGGTGGCCTGTAGCAGAGTCCCACCATAATGTAAACTGCCCTCCCTTTTACCCTGAGCCATGGGTTCTCAGTTGTTTCCTTGTCTGTCCCCAGGTGGAGTTCCATGCACTCCAGCTAGACACTGACATAAAGGAAAACACCCCCTTCTTGTCTCCCCTGCCTGTCCTTCCCTCTCACTCCCTGACACTCCTCAAACTCTGCACTTCTTCTTTCAGCCCTTCCTCCTTGCTGAGCAGATCATTTACCTGCCTGCACTGCAAACAAGTGTTTCAGCTGAAGCCCTCAGTGAGAGGCTCTGACACTTTTTGCAGCCAGAGACCTGGAGAGCTGCTCATTTATGTACAAGCTCTATCTGGGTTGCCACATTCCTCCCTACAGCAGCTTTTGGTTGAGTGGAGACCACAGCTGCGTTACTAGGAGGGTGGTGACCACTAGCTAAGTTTGCCTCGAGCCAGAAGGGGGACTGTGCCCTTCTGCCATGCTGGAGCTTGTTTGTCCACTGTGTTCTCTGCACTCCTGGGAAGGGTTCTTGTACTTGCAAGGGTTTATCTGCCCTCTCTCTTGACCCCAGCCATGGGAAGATAAAGCTTTTTGTGGGGGAAATGATGGGGCGGTTACATCTAATTTAGACCTGCCACACAGAAGGTGCTGGCTCTGCCCCCAGTGCCTCAGCTCCCCATCGACAAACTGCCAGTCCAGGGTCAGGCAGAGGCAGCCACTTCATTTTGGCTTCAGAAAGCCCTAAAAAAAGAGCCTTTTGGTAACCTGTTATGCTGAGATTTGCCTCACCCCAGCACAGACCAACCTGCACTGAAACTGTTCTCCTCATCAAGGAGAGCTTTCGATGAAAAAGCATACCGAATTTTTTAAGGGCAATCAAAAAAGTTTGTACAACATGCAGTTTATGACCAGGATATACAGATTGTTCTTAGAACAGATGACTAATTGTAAAAACATTATTGCAAAGTTCCTGGTCGTCTGTTTTTCCCAAGGCAAAGATTTAGTGAACTTGTATTCCAACTACAGCAACAAGATGTGATCCATCGGGTATACCAGAAATACTATGTGCACACTTCTCTGTCCAGTGAGCTCCTGAAAGTAACATGGCACCTTAATTAAGATCCCTGCATTCATACAACTCACCTGATTCGTAGACGAAGGTATGACTAGAGCTGTAGATAACACAAGAACCAAAGCACCTCTGTCAAACGAGATCTAAACTGTATCACTGACATGAGGAGTGCCTGAAGGTCCTCACTGCACCCCATCTAATGCAGACAGCAGGACACCTACGCCCCCTACTGACAGGCACAAATACACAGGTGGGGACAAAAGCCACGGCACAACTGTAGGGGGACAGTATGAACGCTGCAATGAACACTTTTAAAGTTAAAGCAAGAGGAAACGCTGCTGTTTGAAGGGCTGTAAATACTATTATCAGAACAACCAATTGGGTTTGGGAAATGTAAAGTACTCAGTTCGCACACAGTGGTGCTCAGTAACATACCTGCGTTTCCATCTCCATCATTCTTTGCTTGGTCTCTTTCAGTTCAGCCTGAGTTTCTGCTTCTCTCAGTCGGACTGTCATCAGCTCATCCTGTAGCTCATTTACTGTGTTTTTTCTGGGAGGGTCTTTCCATCTTCCCGTGGTACGAGCTAAATGACGCTTCAAAAGAAAACCCAACAAACTAGCATGCCATTGCTGATAATGCCTGATCTTTCCTGGTGTTCTATCATTTCACTCAAGGTCCCAGATGTACACTGGGGCAAGCTGCTATAGTGCTATAGAAACCCACAGAAACATCCTAGTTGTAAGAAAAGACAATTAAAAAGTTGAAGACAGTGTCTTCCAACTACAAGCAGTGAACTGCAAGTATATCCTGGGAGTTGTGCCTTATTTGTAGTCTTTATTAACACGTAGTAATGTAGAAGTACTGACCACATACTCTTTATCTAGCTGAACAGTTTGCTGGTGGGAGAGTCTCTACTAAGAGTAACAGCTATGGACCATTTTCTGATATACTTTTGAAATAAAGTTTCTTGTGGCAGCTGCAGTAAAGGTTTTTTCCACTTCAGCAGCTTGAAACACAATCACTGGCTTCTACTTCATGTTTACATCTCAATATTTCTTCTTGCTTTGTCGTCATTCATTGAAAATAAAAATTAAATGTGTTTCTACCCATACCTGCCAGTGCTCCTCCAGATCTTTCACTTGCTGCCTTAGTTCTTTGAGACCCATCAGAGCTTCTGCTTCTCTTAATTTTACAGCAATCAGTTCTTCTTGTAGTCTAGCAACATTTTCCTCATCAGGGAGAGAGCTGTTCCTCTGCAACAAGGACCATCCACTTAAATATGTAGTTGAATAAATTTGTGCTTAGTGAGATCCCAAGAAGACAGACATGGAGTAACTGTCATTGCTAATCTGACTTGAATTACACAAAATAAAATCCCTTAAAAATCTGGATATTGCTAGTGTGCATAAATACCTTCCAGCTACGGAAAAACACTGACAAAGTAGTTTCAGGTATTCTGGCAGATTTTGGAGACAGTACCTAACAAAGCATTATGTACACTCTGTATTTTTTACTGATGTGTTTGGGGAAAAACAGAGTGAAATAACAGGTGATAAAAGCAAACAAGAAACTGAAATTACACCTTCAGAGTTAACTTCTATTTAAACTTACAGGAAAAATAATGGAAATTTATTGTTTGGGATGTAGGTCTTCTGCCTTTGAAAAGGAGAAAATAGAACCAATAATAAGAAAAAGAGAACCAATCAGTAATATTCAGAAACAGCTGTCAAGAAAAGGTCTTATAGTCAGATGAGACAGAAGGACACAAAAACACATGAAAAACGAGCAGAAAGACCAAAACAAATCTAAACACAAAACAGGCAAACACATGGCAGGAGTGACATGGGAAAAGTGGTAAAAGCATAGCGATGGAAGTCTGGGAAAACACAGAACAGAAGAGGACACAGGATACCTAACTACAGTATCCCTACATCAAATCAATGGTCACCAAATACTCAAAGTTGAATTGTGCTCCCTCACTTTCTCCTCTATTTCTCAATAGTCATTTTCAGATAAAGTTCTTTTTTGTAGATGTGTAACAGTGTGAGTTACCAGGCTGAGAGCTGGAAGGACAAGATCCACATTAACAGAACACAGCGCTGCAGTCATTTGTTAGCATCTCCCTGTTTCAAATCATGGCATCTTGAGCACTGGCTGATACAGGAAGTCACTGGCTGATACAGGAAGTCACACGGTGTGTTTCTGAACGTGACATCACTGTCAGGATAACCATGTGAGCCTTGGGCTACCCAGCAGCATTTCCCACATTACATGAAGAGCCGTGTTCTCGTGTGCTTACGTTCTTTATGACAGACTGAAATACCACCATAGCTCTGTGTTTGTCTGGCACTGGGATTGCCCCATGTTTTCCTTCGCATTTCAGTTTGCAGTGTATGCTGTCTTCATGCTGATGAAGGCGACATAAATACATGGTCTCTTCAAACTTTGAAAAATACCTTCTTACTGGTGTTCAGCACAGCAAAAACAACCACACTACTAGCTTGTCAGACTCCCATCAAGCCCCTCAGATTTAAAAGAGCAAACTCTTTACTTCAGTGAGTTGGTCTGTATTAGCTGGCACGTTCTGGCCGCACTCCTGAGTATTCAGCTCTGAAAATTCCCAGAGGAAACAACTTCCCAACTACATACAACGGTACAAGAAAACTGTTCTTTATTTGAGGTCCATTTTGGGGTTTTGCTGGTTTTTTTGCTTTTCTTGTTTTTTTATTTTGCATTAAGTTTTTCTTCAAAGAAGGGTAAACCTTTGACAGTTGGTTTGAGCAGAGCTCAGACTGTGGCATCAGTAAGTTAGAAGCTGGAATGGCACCTAAAAAGCAGTAGAGATTTTGATACTCAACAGGAGAGCTATTCTTTCCTAACAGGACAAAGTGGGAGACAGCCAAGCATTCAAGACCTGGGGATGGTAATGCTTCCATCTCCCCAGCAGAACTATTTAGTTTTGCATCACCCCAAGTCCACTACTCTAGTTTCAGGGTATCATTTTGAAACAATTGATGTTTATTGTAAAGACTCCATAAGAATCTGAGTTTTCCACTGCAGTGGGCTTCAGAAACTGGAGAAAAGTTATCTGTTCTTCACAAATATTTCCCAGTGCAAAGACCTTAGGTTTTTGATTTATATATTCTGGTTGGAAAAGCATCTTCAGTCATGAAAACATAGAAAAGAATACTATAGAACAGTTACAGAAAGAATTACAGGGACCTATATTCTGTTTCTAGTGCCATTTTATAGAGAGGGTCCTGGTTTGATTTACCTTTTCCATCTCTAGAACTTTATCTTGCATCTCCTTCAGGGCACAATGCGATTCTGCTTCACTCAGCCTGGCTTGAACCAGCTCTTTTTCCAGTTGTAGCACAAAATCTTCACTGTATTGTGAACTGCTTTTATGCTATAAAGTTTGCAGAAACACGTTTAGTATGAAGCACAGATGGCCTGAAAGGGACTTCATATATAAGATTCGGACTCTAAGGTACATTCAGATGCTTAAAGTTAGGAATGCTAGCTTAAGATCAACACGTGCTTACCTTACACGAGTCTATTAACATGTCCATTCAGACTGCTAACAATAAGAAACCTAATGCTCTGTCTCTCAAACAGCTGCAACTCCACACAGCACAAGACCAAACTAAGAACCCTGTTAATACCGATGAACGACAATTAACTTCTCTCTCACTGTTACCCACACTGAAAATGCTCAAAAGGTCTGTGATTATTTTGCAATATGCAGAAAAGATGCTTAGGAGAGACTGACTTCCAGTAAGCTTGTCAGCAGAATCTCTCTTGATCCCTACACACTTCAACTCTGCTTCCATAAACTTGATTTCTCAGTAAAGCCACACGTGCTTCAACGCACAATCACTTGGCCTTGCCTCCTTCTTCTACTCCACCCCTTGGTTCTCATTCACTCAGACAATATATAATTTCTTCTGAGATTCTTTCCTAGGACAAGAAAAATGCAGGCACAGCTAGCAGTACATCTCCTTCCACAAAGACAGCATGGAGCTAAGCTACACAGAAAAATCCCCTGCATGTAAAATTTGCTCACAGAAAACACCCCAAGTTTGCACATCCAAACGCATTTCTTCAGTAATAAAACAGGATTGCAGAATTCAAGGTCACCCCTTCCAAATTTCAGGAGCCAGGGGGGAAAAAAACCTCAACACGGTTCTGCGTAAATTCACCATTAACTTAATTCAACCTAATCAACAGTCAAAAAATAAAAGTGAGTTCTATCCTTCCATTTGCTAAGGCATCATTTCATGAAACTGCATGTTTCAAGAGATACACTCGACTGAAGTCAGAGTAAGCATCTGTATTCAAAACATATCGAGGCAGGTTTTAAACGTCTCCAGGGAAGGAGACTCCACAACCTTCATGGGCAAAGGTCGACTTTTTCCTCCAGTCAACAGTTACAGAATAGACTTTATTTCTTTTTTGGATCACTTTAAAATGACTTGAGATTCACCACAGACTGCCAGACTTGAAGGACATCCTCAATTTCTGGTTTGGGGAAAAAAAAATGGGTGTTGACATCTCGAGATTACATAGTGGCCTCATTACTGTAAAGGGACAGCTCCCCTGAAAATCAAGTTTAAAGGGTGTTATTAACTCTGCTTAATATCATTCTCAACCCACACAATGTCTTTACCTCAGCAAGCAGTGAAGGCTGCCCTTATTTAAGTATAAGGAGACGATGGGGTGGTCAATGGTGACACATTTCAATTGCTTCACACAATACTGGAGTGTGAGGAGCACATGTCAACATGCAGTGAGTAGACCACAGCCTGTTCTTATTCCCTGGCTGTACATTAGATGACACTACAGCTTAGACTATGTTTCTTGTTCCAGATTGTTTGACATACACGGAACAAGAATGAATGCAGTGGGCTCCTTCTCCAGGTAAGAAGCCCTCTACTGCTTTCCAAGAAACTGAGACAAGACAGCAGGATTGAAGAGCCGAATACATCCCAGCACTGCAACAACACGTAAGTGTACTCTACATAGTTTTAACAACAAAAATCTGTGCTATGTCTGCCAAATAATAAGCAATGGAGAGTGTAAAGTTACTTATCCCCATGCCTTCTTTAAATGTCTTTTGATTTCACTAGCCTAAGGAATACCTATTCAGCCACAATCTTTAAATGAAGTCTTGACAGACTGGCAAAAGAATTCACTAATTATCAAACCAGATTTAAAAAACAGTATTTGCAAGTTCAAAGCTGGGATTTTTGATCCTTAAAAGAACACATCATTTTAATAACTTAGTGTATAAGAGGAAACAAGTTTCTAGTCAAGACAAAGTTAAAAAAAAGGACTTTCTGACTTTAGCAAAAGACAAACCCCAAACAAAATACCTCCTATAAATTTGCCTTAAACTCTACAATTTGTGACAAAACCACTATGTGAATCCACTTTTCCAGGCACCAGCCAAGCATTTTAACTGCAGTTTAAACACTATTTTTACAGGCTGTGTTCAAAACATGTCTGTAATACACAGCACTTAAAATGTAGCTCTACAGCCATTTACCTCTGACAGAAACAAGTCCTTAGCTTGGCTTTGCACAACTGGATTAATTTCTCCCCCAACTCTTCTTAAAATCTCAGACACTGACACAACTACTCCTACTATTATTTTTGCTAAGCAGCTGTCCAGCTAACTCAGTTTACACATTGAAGCACTAACTGCAGTACTTTACAGCATTTTCATTTCTTGCTTTTTGTTGCAAATCATAACATAATATGCTATAAAAGAAAAGTGAGCCCTTTGTAGGGTTGCAACACTCATTTACAAGTATATATTCTCTATATCAATTATTAGACTCTTAAGCATTAGAAGTGATTCTAGGATGAGTTCCTGTAAAGTTCCTAAGTGTTGCTGTAACACTTGCTGTTAACTATAGCTATTATAGTTGCCATAACAACACAGCTATAAATTACCTTGTAAAATGCATATGCTTCCATCTGAATGTTTAGTCAATTAAAATTCTATCTTCAAGACTCTATTTAAAAATAAGATGAGAAGCAACTTGAGCTTGAAATGCCTTTCGTCTCCCAGATTCCATTTTCAGACATTTAGCCTCATGAACCAGGTAATCACTGAAGATTAGAGGATCACTGGGCAAGACTGAAATTTGTGTTCTGAATGTCTGTTGAACTGGCAGAAATTGTTAGATTATTAATTGTTATGCACCAAGCAGAAGCTACCTTTTAAATGTAGAACCAGAAGGGGAAAAATAAGAACAGAGGTAAAACCACTTAATTATCAATAGTAAGCACAGGCTGATTATTCTCACCCCTAAGTCCTTAAATACCACTGGTCTTAGCACGCCTCAAAAGGAAACCTGTCATCTGCTGAAGTGAGGTGCTGCTTTCCCATGCATTTACTAGCAGTATGAGGAAGAAACCATCTTGCTTCCAATCTTCTGGTTACCCACATCTAGAAGCCTTAGGCAAATGGATCTATTTAAATATGAGATGCTGAACTACAGGTTAGTACCATTCTTTTCAAAATCACTCAGGCAAATGTTTAGATAACTGAAGCACTGAGCTCCAAGAGCACTTCAGATTGTTAGCCTTACAATTATTTCTTCCTAGTAATCAATAAACTTTATAGGTTATACATTTCTTGAAAAATCTTACACTGACAAGAGCTGCTCTCCATTAAGATGTAATAAGTAAAACTAAGTGTGAAGTCATCTCAAACCTTATTTTTCACTTCCTTTTTCCCTTTGAAATGACCTTTAATATATTCAGAAATATGTAAATACATTTCATGACACAATACATGATTTATTATGTGATGATCAGTGCTGTTATCGGTACTAGTTAAGCTACAAGTTAGCAGCTGATCAGCTACTTCTGGGAGAAGTACTATAGCAGAACTTACTTTCACTAAGAAACAATGGTAAGTAGAACCTCTCTAAGTAGACTCAACACTTCATAATGAAGTTAGTGTGATTCAACTAAAAGCTCCCTATAAATACATCAGCACAGGAAAAACTGTGTGTAATTTGGGCTTCTGGTGCTGGACTTTTCACATCCTTTTCATACAGTCCTGCTCAGGAAACCATTCCCGACCTTCACAGTTTCTATCATGCTGAAACAGACAACCCAAGACTGGCAAACATTTGGTTTATGAAATGTTGGGTAGGTGCTGTATCGTTAAATAATCACAAACTCTGCAGCCATTCGTATCTTCACTGTGCAGTCGTTTTTGTTAATAAACAAAACTGAAATCACTGGAACCGCACATTAAAGCAAAATATTCCTAAGACAACACTGAGGAGAAGTGTTGCCAAGGGCAAAGCTAATAGCAATAGGAAACAGGAAGAAGATTCATAGGTGCCAACATTTTTTAAAGTTCGTGGATTTCCACGAGGTGGTGCCCTCAGCACAGGCAGTTGTTTACACGTGCTGCTCCTGTTTCCAAACTTAGAAAAATAGTTAGAAGCTGTTCAGTTACAAATCTTATTAACAGACCAAATACTACTAACTGGAACCATCTTGCACCATGCTGTCTAAAGTTAATTCAGACAGTCCTCTGAACTACAGTGCTATTACTTACATTTAAAAATTAGTCAGCTACTAGATGCTGAGTCATCTATAACCACATGGATTTACAGCCTGCTTATTCCTGCATTTTATTTACTTTCCACTCCTGTAGCACCCCCCCAATCTTCTGCCATCACAGCTCCAATCCAGACAGTTCTGCAGTCCAGTTATCCATAGATCTCCTCAGGACCATGACTAGCCACACTGCCAGGCTGCCCCATCATTGCACAACTAAAATCCTTAGCTTCCCAAGTCATATTATCCATCAAGAAAGAGATAAAAATAGCATTTCTATATCTTAATAACTTTTGATTGAGTACAGCTAAACAACATAGATGCCTCTAAACACACAGCCCAAGAGCATGTAAATTATTGTGATCAGCTTGCAAACAGCTGGCTATCTACCTCTATAAACTTTTCTCATTTTATTTCACTTTAAGAATTTCCTACATTTTAGACATATTATAAGCACTGAAATGCATTAAACAGACATGACAAACCATTTCTATAATGTTGCATTTAAGTCTTTTCAGTCTAACACTAAACCTCATCCTACAGCCTTAGAAGCTGCAGCACCTAAGGGATCCCATAAGCAGCTATAGAAGTTGTAAGTCTATCCCACATACGGATTGCTCAGGGCTTCACACAACTGCTTGGACTCCACTAAACCAATACAGGCACATTAACAACACTACTAGAGCGTAGCTTATTCAGTGAATGAAGACTGCTGAAACTGCTTCCCTTCCTTTCTCAACAGAAGATACTGAGCGTTTTAAAAAACACATTAGAATGGATACAAAGACTGTGAGTGGCTTTGTTAGTATTTGGTGATCGTGGTTTGCTAGGTTGGACAGCTTGTTTCTGTTGCCTTTTTGGCTTGGTGTGTGTTTTGGTGTGTTTATTTATCCAGGTTTATGAATCACCTATCAGTAAAAAGACACCAAAATATCACTTAGTCCAATTAGTGTCACTTTAAAAATGCAAATCACAATGAACAAGCACTCACAAGGACAGCACGGAGACCATGTCATGATGAGGTAAAATAAACACACGTGAGTGAAAAAGATGAGATGATGTGCTGCCAGGCTCCTTACCCATTGCTGCTGCTGTTGGAGCTCCCTGATGGTATTCTCAGCTTGCTCCAGTTTAGAAGTGGCCTCATCACTCTGCTGTTTGATGGTGGCCAGCTCCCGTTTTATGAGGTAGTTTTCCTCAGCCTCCTGGGCCCTTGTCACTTGTCCCTTATGACATAATTTTGTTTTTAAGCAATTGAGAACAAATCCAAGACAGACTGCCTTTGCGATACTGAACTGCTTATTTCATCAGATTCGTTGTGCAAATAGCAGAGAGCACAATTGGTAGAAATTTTAGAAGGTGGTAGTACTGAACAGCTGCTTTAGTTCTTTATGACCGAGTTCAGCATCCGTTTAGCAAGCACAGTTGCATTCTTGCATTCAGTAAAATTCCTTTCATGCAGTATTACTCAGTCGCACATGCACTGATTTAAGGTCACAGTACTCCATTTCATTGTTAATAGTCTCTCAGAGTCCATTTGTCACAGGAATTTGTACCCAAAATTACATTAAGAAAATAACAGAATGCGCAGGCATTTGGTTTATACCATTTTTAGTAGACAAACAAGTTTCTAGGAAAGAGATTAGCTCCATGTATTTATTCCAGATCAGCAAAGCAGGGATAGAGTAGAGCATGCAAATATGCATGCATGAAAGTAGTTTGGGGTTTGTTTTGAGAGTGGGAAGAGTCATACAGTAAGAGACTATACCTGTATCAATCTATCTGCCAAGGAAGCACTTTCCTACAAAGGAAAAATTCAGATAGGAATAAGGAAAAAAAAGCCCAAAAAACAAAGGGATGATAATAGTGACAAAAAAGACAAGAGCTAAGAGAAAGAAAATGCCCAAATTCTACCCATTTTTTGCACATACTCTTTTGCAAAACTAGTATCTCTTCATATAAATAAGGCAATTTATCCCAGAAGTTCTAGGCAGTAGCCTTTTCTGCAACAGATACAACAGTTCATCTCTGATGCAAGAACATCTCAAGCCAGATTTCAGTAAAATTAAACTTCACCCAGAGGTGAGTGGCTATTTTTACATGAATGGCTTGCTTCTGCTATTAACAACAGTTACTGATCAATCTACTCGGGTCTGTCCACACATGACCAGAAGGCATAATTTGAGCAGGGAGGAAAGTCCACTTAGCATTGTGGCATTCACACAGAACTACATCTTCCAAAAAGACAAAGCAGGAAAGTTAAATGGTGCAAACTGACAGAAACAAGTAGAATATTTCAATTATGGCAGCTACGGTTTTGTTTTACTGAACTCCTGCAGTAGCTCAGTTGAACTGTTCATAGACTCTCTTGACCAAGTTTTACAAGAAAGACATTTTCATTTATTCACTGACAAGCACTCCACCCACACCCTGCTGCACATCTAATTAATTTCTACTCTGTCACCCTTGAAAGCAGAGAATTTCTGTTGACTCTACAACAGAGCACATCTACATTCACCTTTGTTCTCGGGACTTTTAATCAAAATTTAGGTTCAAACTGGTTGATAGAAGCTATTACTCAGAACCTAAGGTAAAATATTTACCATTAAGGTGCACTAAGGAAATCACAACTAAAGGAAATCACAGCTACATCATAGACCACACAGATGGTACAAGTTAAAAATAGTTTTAAAAACAAATATTTCGCACTATGTTCCTCTGTTGGAGCAAACACATTATGGGAAGTTTTTTGGAACAAACACATTACAGTAGGATTTTCAGAAGCTGTGACGATAATGATCTTCAGAACTTCTATCAATAGATATTTGCCCATCTGGAAGTAGATTAATTCCAGCCAGAATGTGACACTCTGAAAGTGAACTCTGAAATTTTATGTACAGAATTTGTAGAAACACTAGCATCTGACAGTTCATCTCAGAGTTTAATTAAACAAACTCATCTGACTTCAAAACTCTGCAGCAAAGTATACAACAGGGATATTTCCTATTATAAATTTACAAAGAGCACTGAAGGGGTTCACTGCAGCTTCAAACTTCTTTAAAAAAGAGTCTGCCCTTTCAGTTAAATTTATCAGCACTTCAATATTAGAAACATGTCTTCACAAAAGTGGGGGTTTGTTACAACTTCTACTCTATGTCCCCATCATGTGCATTTTTCCTAAACAGGTTCAGAAATCAGTTACTGAAAATTTGACATGGATGGACTGGTTTTTTCCAAGAAACTAGTAGTTTGGCATCTGAAGTGCAACACATTTCAGTTCCGTCGCTCTAAATTGAATCTCTATCGTTTTCTTCCTTGTGTGCAACTCACAAGGTCACTCCATTGAATTTGTTGAAAGCTAGTTGCTTTTTGTGGTTAAGATGGACAAGAACAGAGCAGACCAGCTCAGAAGCAATCTGTCACAGGAAAAACCAGACCAGAGTACAGGAAAGGACATCCCAGAGTAATGTCTACTTGCTGGCAACATATTGACAACAGTTACCACCTGTACTCTTAAAGTCCTATCCAGTTACAAAGAAGCCTAAGAAAAATCCATTCCCAGCTGTATCTGTGCGAAGTAAGTCTTGAAAGACATTCTCTCCAACATGTACCCAAAATGGCTACAAAAATTCAAGCCAATGTAAACGAATTAAGGACAGCAGACTTCTAGTGAATGCGAATGCTGCAACACCACCCCTGTGGTGCCAAATGTGCTAGCACCTGCTTTCATCTCCATCTCACACTGGTCATTGGTAGATCTGTCATTCTGCTCCTACGTAAAAACACACAGCAACTTCAGATTTTCAAAACTGAGGGTTCTCTCTGGATAACTCTTTCCCACCCAAGCAGTCCACTATTTCGGGTAGCCTTCAGGACGTTGAACAGATGCTTCTTATTCAGAAAGAAAACAGCACGCAACAGTTGGGTGTGTCGGTGTTTTACTTCATATTTGCTAAGAGCCAGATGTAAGAGCCATGAACATTCCCCAGGGCTGTCCCTAACGGCCTTGTTGTTGCCATGCTGCTCAGCTGAGCACTGTAAGATCAGCAGGAAAAGCAGTAAGCTATAATTCTGTGATTCTTAGTTTGGATCATAAAATGGCCATCAATTTAAGCATAAATTAACACAGATTAAAACCAATCACAACATACTTACTTTTTCTAGTGTTTCAATGCGTTGCTTTAGGAGTCTGTTTTCAGTTCGTAACCTCTGGAATGTAAACAGTTCAGAAGTAATTCATTGGACTCAATTTAATTTATATGAAGTTACATAATATTTATTTAATCTGTAAGAACAGAGTTATTTACCCCAGAAGTGAGAAAGAATTGTCTTTTTCTGGTAAAAACCAGTGTATTTCCTTTGAATTTTAGTAGTCAGCATTCAGGTACAAGAGATGCGTATCCCTAAGAACAGAGCCATTGATACCAGTTCAGTTATGCTTTATTCCAGTAAGAGGCAAATCAGTGGGCTTGCTCTTCCATCTCCCTAAAATAACAGAGCTTCTCAGCAAAAGAATAAGTCAGAAGTGGTTTATATAAGGTCCCAAAGCAAGGCCTAGAAATAGACAGCTTTGGGTTGTTGGACTTGGTTGTTTCTTTTTTCATTTGAGAAGCAGGCAAGAATCTGATTTAAGTTAAAATTAAGTTAAAACACCAGAATCTAAACTTTCACATTAGTTTGCTCTGTCCTATTCCGCAGAGAGCTGTCATGAGCCCTACAGGTCTGATTTCAGATGTCATTACAGCACACCTGACAGCTGCTAACTGCTTCGCTGCCTGCTACAACAGCAACAAACCGCCTGAAAAAGCCTGGAGCACCTTTGTGCTCCCAGGATGGTAAAACCTGGTTCTGAAAGGCAAAATGACTACCAATAGACAGGAAGAAGGAAAGCTGCACCTTGCTCCCTCTACTAAGCTTTTTGTTTGGACACTGGGAAAAAATTCCTCACAGAAAGAGTGGTCAGGCACTGGAATGGGCTGCCCAGGGTGTGGATGAGTCCCCATCCCTGGATGAGTTTAAACAACACTTAGAAGTGGTGTTTGTGGATCTAGTTTAGAGGTGAACTTGTAGAGTAGGGTTGATGGTTGGGCTCGATGATCCCAGGGGTCTTTTCCAGCCTGAGTGATTCTATGATTCTGTGATTCTATATAGTGCATAGTGCCATCATTTCTCCCACTGCCTTTTCTCACGAATCTGCCTAAAATCATGACACAAGGAAACAAATCCAGACCAAACACCACGCTGTGAGAAAAATTAAAAGGCAGCACAGGCCTACTTCTGTCACACAAGCAAAGAGATAGAGTGATTAAGCACACACAGGAAGTAGGGCAGTTAGTAAAAGAGAAATGGACTGCACTTGGCAGAGTTGGGGTGGGCTTCACACTATGTGTCAATAGCAGAAGCTCCAAAAGAAAGTCTGCAGACAGGAAACCCTTCCACTTGGATACAATAAAGAAGAAAAAATGGGGCCTCAACATCAACAGTAAACCACTCAAGTGCATTCTGACAAACTCCACCTTAACAAGTCTTACAAACCTCCTGTGTGGGACACCTACATCTACATCAGCGTATTCAGAACCTCTGATAAATATGGCCATCAGTAATCAAGCTTCAGCCAGCAGCAAATAGTGAAAACTAAGGAAAACTGAGCTCCAGTGATTTTTCTTTACATGGTCATCAGAAGTCCCGATTTCCCTGTAAATGTCCTTTATGAACAACTATCACACATACAAGTGCTGAAAGAGAAGGATCTGAGGACCTCTATTACATGTCCTGCTACGTAACATAGATCAAATACGTAACCCCACATCTGGGAATTAAACTGATCCATACACAGATTTGTTGAGGCTGTCTTACTTTAATTTCAACTTGTTCTTCCATTTCTTTTGTCTTTATTGTAGTGTATTCCTTTTCTAACCTAAAAATTAGAAATAGTAAATTATTATTAGAAAACCTGTGGATAACTTACTTGTCAGTGTAAAAACTAAAACAGTAGGAGAGATGTGGATTATTAATATTGCCTCTGTTTAAGAGGCCACTTGAAATACACTCCTGTAGATATTTAGCCTGGACATTAAACTTGAACACAGACTTCTGTAGACTCTAAAAGGCAGGTGCTTGCTTGTTTACATTGACTGTGGCAGGCACTGAGATGCTCTGTGACAGACTGGGGATACTCTGCAACAACCCCTCAATGTAACTCCACATTAGTCAGTTCAATAGACTCAATCCAAAGAGCACAGTGCTTGCACAGGGTGGAAGACAGAAAGATGCTAAGATATTTGAGACAAATATCTTAAACAGATAAAGCAACTTTGGTCCCCTCCAGCAAACCACTGGAAAAAAAGTAGTAGCCAGGAAAAAAGCCACCTAGCTGAGATAAGCAATGCCTCTACAGAAGGCATTCAAGGGAATTTAGACTCCAAATTGTAGGGTTTTAAACTACATGCAGTGGCTGTTGGAGCAAATGACTTTTCTTAAACCTTTTTTCATAAGCTTTCTTACTAGTTCTGTTTTAGAAAAGACTGTTCACTCTACTGCACTGGCACGCGTTGCTGGCAGAAGGATTGACAAATTCAATTTGAAAATCCCTAGAAGAGTCTGCAGTGCACAATACATGACAACAGAGTGGAGAACCACCAAACTTAACTCTGGATAACAACAACACGTGCAGCCTGGCACGTCAAAACATAGTTTATCAAAGGAAAGGAAAGAGAAGACACGGAAGTCACATCATGCTGAGGACTTCAAATGGAAGTTATTTTACAATTATTAATGGTATGAGACAGTTTTACCAATTTATATTTCAAATATCATTAATTTTAATCATATGTGAAATCTTTAGCACAGCGAATACTATTCCAGTTCCTGAGAAGTAAAGTATTAAGAATTTAGGCCAGATCAAAGTTTAACCTCCTTTCCATACTTCACCCTCAAATAAACAAGTAACCCCCCCCTCCCCAGGCAATTAAAAAAAAAACCACCCCACACCCTCCAGCCTTTTCTATTCAGATCCTTTTTAAAGGAGAGTTAATTCCCCATAAATTGTAGCTTTCTTCAAAAAATACACATANCATATTTAAGAAAAACAGTGAATACTGCATTAGAAGAATTTTCTTGCAGACAGAACTTCAGTTTTAACTGTTTATAGCATAAAACAAAAAAAACTAAAAATGGTAAATTAAATACGAAATACTGTATAAACAGTTTTAAACACTAGCTCTTAGCAACAGTATAATCTATTTTCTCAAAATTTTATACCTACTTTTTCATCTTTTTTGCATTGTATTTGACTTGGTAAGATGCTTGGATTAATTTGTCTGGACCACTGTCAAACTGATGTGGAATGACCTTTTGAAAGTGCTAAAAGCAATCAGAGCACAAAATTACACACAATTAATAGCTGCGAGGAAATACACACACACACACATTACACAGTTAGACAACTCTTAACATTATCTTCATTTACCTGTAACATTCCTTCCATGTCAAGTTGCAGTAACTCTGCCTGGTTCATCTGAAGTACTGCTAAACCTACTCGAAACACTATCTCTAAACCCTGAAAACAGAAATGAAGAAACATCCAACAATTATTCATGGCACTGTCAACCAGATAGAACGATGCTGCTCTTTGCTAAGTCAAGTCAAAAATCTCACCCAGTTTCTCAAACAAACAAAAGAGCTGAAAAAAATCTCTCAAACTGCTTTTGAGTTTCTTATTTTGTCCCAAGAACAAGTGGTGCAGCTATTTGTCTTGATGCCAGACCCTGCCTTCAGAGAGGCTACTGTGGAGGTCAAAACTCTTGAGTGACGGGTGTGCTCTGTGTCAGCTTTGTCAGACCCTGTTAAATGTATCCAGCTTAACAAAACCCAGGTACTTCTGAAGAAAACCATTTTCATTTCAGACACGGTACCTGACAGTTCAACTATTCAAACACATACAGAGGAAGGTCTCACTCATATACACTATACTAAGCATTTCTTGACCGCAAGCTTGAAAGGACTTGCTATTCTCTAGAAGACAATTCCAGAGGAAGAGCATATATGGACCACACTCTTTGGTTACAACCCCACAAAGTTATAATCCGAAGCGCATGTCTTTCCTGATAGTGACACTGAATAAATGCACAAATTTCTTTGACTACTCTTCATGGTCTGGGCAAGGTTTCAACACTCCATCTGCCTGGCTATATGTCCCCCACGGAGCTTTAACTCTGGTCTGAAAGCAGCAATACTTTTTACCCCAAATTCACTAGAACACTGAGAAACTGATGTCCGTGTTGTAAGCAATCCTACTGCATTGCATCCAGAACTCATTAACAGTGTAACAGACTGCAAACTTGCATATAGCATCTACATTCAAAATTTAGCTGGACTTTCACAGAATCAGAGAATCACAGAACATTAGGGATTGGAAGGGACCTCGAAAGATCATGTAGTCCAATCCCCCACCACAGCAGGATCATCTAGATCAAGTCTATGACACACTACATGCACAGACATCTTCCCCTACAAAATCATCTGATAAGCATAACAACTGAAAAACACTACTACCTAAGATTTGACCGGCACGATGAGATTTATAGCAACACCTAAACAGCTACTCTTGAAATACAATGTGAGTATTGAGTAGTTACCTCAGACATAAAAATATCAAATACTCTTGTTGCGATTGGTAGTGGAAAAGTTGTAAGGAAAATAGTTAAAAACCATGATGATGCATACATAGAAGTGTGGAAACTCTGAGACTGAAAGTGCACATAAAGTTCTGGAAGATGCTCCTAGAAGAGAAGAAAAAGGGGAACAAGAAGCTTCTGGTGTTTTGATCATGTCAGTATTTTTGATGAATTTTGAATATAATAATTCATATTTACTACAAACAGCAACTTCATAAAACACTACTAGTAAAGATATAACTTGTCATTATCAAGTACATAACACTGTAGCAATACAAATCCTCATGCTTCAGTGTTTAAAGCTGGCAGCTCTCTGCCAGAGGCTAGCCAAGTAGACCACACAGCCCCACACATCTACTCTCAAAGTTCAGAAGCTAGCCACTGCCAAGAGAAGATCCCGTTAGCCAACGGACATACCTGCTCCTGGACTATAATTCTCAAGGTCCTTTCTAATAGCTACTGAAGAGCAAGTTTGATTGATTTGTGTCTGTACCTGTATCATGCACTCAAACTGGTACATACAAAGGCCCAGTTCAGCCATGCTTGGTTTAAACAGTTCTCGTAGTCTGTAATCTTGCATTAATTTAACAAACACACAGAAGGCCTCCTCTTCTGGCATCTAGATTAAAAAACAAAGCACAGTAAAAACTCTGGACCGATGTAAGGATATTTCAGAGTAAGTGCCTGGGAGGGTTTAGCCTTGGTTTTTCATGGGTGTAGTGGGGGAGAGGATGTTTGGCTGTTAGTTATAAATCCCTTAAAACCAAACCAATTACTGTAATGAACTTTTCCGATGAAAACAATTTTCTAATGAACATCCTTTTCTAGTGAAAGTTTCTTATAATGAACTGTACTTTCACAGAACATTAGGAACTGGAAGGGACCTCAAAAGTTCATCTAGTCCAATCCCTCTGCCACAGCAGGATCCCCTAGATCAAGTCACACACATGTTTAGTGTCACATTTACCTGCATAAGCAGTAATCCAACTATAAAAGCGCTTCCTTGGCAGTATCCAACCTCCCGATCCACCAAAGAATAAGCCTGGAAAAGAAAGTTTTAAGACTATCAACAATCAAAATCTTATTATCAATAAAAAGTTATCATAGTTCATGATGCTATTTTGCTAATAACTTACCCTTCCTAAATCCAACAAGGACCAATATTCTGTTCAGAAGTTTTAGTCAGACATTCTGCTCCTACAAAGGGGTTTGAACGCTGCTCCCAACAGCCTACAAAGCTAAAACTAAGACATACCTAAGAAGTACACAGAGTTTTAAACCACAGGAACTTTCCAAAGGCTAAGAGGCATGTGTCATACTGACTGCACAAGGTTACTAGCTTGGTAAGAGACAGACCGGACAAAGAAACAACAGCTCTTTCTCAAAAAACCACATGCTGCAGCTTTATTTACAGGTGATCTCCACACATACTGCATCTTCATTTCATATGAAGATGATTTTGAAACCTGCCAACTTTTCAACTGAAACTGGAAAAGTCAGTCTTTCAAAATTTAAGCTCAGTTAAGACAAAAGTAATAGAAACTTTTCTGGTGGCATTCCCATTGTGTGCTTCAGTCTAACAACCGCGTATGAGCTTGTACCCGCTCTCTGCTGTTACTACTTGCAGGTTCACACACCCTTGAAAACTGAATTATGGTTTTGAATGTGATCCTAGTGATTTTAGTGTTTGTTTTTATGGGGTACACTGGTTTTACAGTGTTCTTGTAAGGTCAATACTGGTTACTTCATGGCACATATTATTCCATTACAGTAGCAGCAGTGACTATTTTAATGTAAATTTGCTAAGTTTAAATATCTTAAGCCCATCAAGCACAGGATACCATATTTGAAAGCTGTCTTTGAAACTGGAACACAATTTGATAAACCATTTGTGCTGGTGTGCTTCACCCTGCCACCCCATCAGCATGACCCTTATCTTACATACTCTGCTTCTGGGACTACAACGATGCCTCTGGGTGTGACGATTGCATCCTGCTCAAGAGGGATTCATGGGAAACAGATACAATAGCCAAGGGCTACATTGAGCAATAAGCTCAAGTGCAAGTTTGGTATGTAAACATGACCATGAGTCAATGATCTTACTCCCATAAATAGCTGGCAGCCCAAGAACCCTTTGTGCTCTCCTGCACAGCAGCTGGCTGCACACTACTATCTCCCTCGGACGGCGATATCTGTCAGGGATACTCCTTGAAGTTGAGAGGCTCCTTGCTGCAACAAATCCTCACTAAGTTACTAATACCATGCAAATCTCTGAAGCTTAGTTAAGGCAATATTTAAGATTAACCGTGTACACACAATCTTTTAAATGGGAGGCTCTCCTGACAGCTTTGTCTGATCCTCTCCATGCAGTAAACAAGCCAATGTACTTTCAATGTACTTTGCCGCTGGCTTGTACTTACTTCTTTCTTGTAAGTGAAGAGCAAAATTCCATCTTCAACAACATTCCAGTGGCATTAAGTTTTTTAAAACTTACACACATGAAGCTGAGGCAGGTTCTCTAGACAAGACAAATAATTTCCCAAAGCTTTTGTGCATGCTCTTGCTAGTGACTTACCTTCATCACATTGAACAAGACCTCCTGGCCAAGGCTGTCTTTTTCTTTAAAAAAATCATGTTCAGGGTATGTTCTAGCAATGTCCCTTCTTATTAACTTCTCACAAGGAGATGTCATTTTCAAAAGCTCTGAATACTGATCCTTAATTGGCATGCTTTGAGCACTGCATAAAAGTTGCCAAACAATTGCTCTGAAATGATGAGGTATCCCTTTTCGAACAAGCTCCTAGAGCACAAGAGATAGATTCATTTATATTTCCTGACAATATAAACATAAGCCTAAACACAAAACATTTAAAGAAATTAAGTTCCTCATTTCATAAAATGTTTACATCATGGCACAGTCCAGCAGCAGAGTTTATAACATGTAAACCTCAATTTTAGTGTGACAGTTAGCTAACAGAAGGAGACTGAGTAACTTCTAGTGACTAAATTAACTACCTTCATTAGCTAAGAACCATTATCAGTATTCTGTCTCCTAAGGGATAGTTTCTTCCATTACTGTTTATTCCAAAGCCATAGTAATTTTGTGTTCTGCAGAGCTTTTTCCTGTGTTCCAGGTTTTTCTCCTATATCAAACATTAATATTAATTAACACAACAGTGGTAACTTTTCAAGAGACTCTTGCTTTCAAGTTTTGCGTTTGTTAAACTTGAACTCTACTGCAGGAGTTTTGCATCACCAATCTTGATTTTCCAATATCCCTAAGATTTCCTGCCTTATTCAGAACCATCCTAGTCACACCACTCCAAGCATTTGTCCCTTCTGTGACACAGCTACACCACCATGTTCTCTCCTAACAGATTTACAAGACAATGACCTTAAAACATGAGTTTTCCTCATTGGTCACTAGCTATCACTTGTCAACAACACCATCAGATTGTAGATGGACATTTAAAACCTCATGGGCTACTAATAATGAAGCAATGCTTGACAAAGAAACAGGATTAGTCCCTCCAACATTCCTAAAGGAACAGCAGAAAAACACATCTATTCAACAGCACTAAAATGATGCTACTCTACACAGTATCAAGCACGCTGAAAATCAAGACTGAAGTGATTAGAATCCTTCATTAAACAGGAAGTTAGTTCTGAAATAGATAAAAAAAAGATTTATCCCCTATGCAGGGAAGTTTATGTCTAAAATGTAAACAACGAAACCTTACTAGATACCTAATAACTTAAGACCAGCTTCAGCAACCAAGAGGAAAAAAAACCCCTATGCTGATGAAGTCACCTACTGGCATCATCAGAAAACAGCTATGGATGTTTCCGGTATTCCACCATAAATGCAGCACGACGGTTTAGACTGACTTTCCACAAACAGAACTTAAACAGCAATAAAAAACATACTGACAATTATCTAACCAGCAAAGGAACACTCCGTAGCAATAAAATTAACCATTTATTGGAAGTTCATCAAATACTCCCCAAATCATACTCGGCTAGCTGTCAAAACAAGTGATACTTTAAATTGTTCAAACGACCCCCATCCAATCAGATCCACTTATTAGCAGCTCACTTCTCCTTTCTCTTGCCAGGTTTATATGGCCTTCTTTTCATGGCCTTTTGGGAACATCTTTCCAGAAACTCTTTTTCCTAGCCAAGTCTTGGATTAACTTTCTTCCCTTGTTTCCTCTCTCAAGTCATGTTCTCTCTTCACAACTGCTTCACATAAAATATAGTTTACACTTCAGCCCATTGTTCCGCCCTCCCACAACCTATTCATACACACACGTTTCAAGCTGCTCAAAAGACCCTGGAATTTGTATTCTGCACATAAGACTACAGACCAGAGCAAATAAAGAACCAAGGCAGAACAGGCTTGCCTACAAACAAAAAAACCCCACGTGGCTGTAACTTGCTGTCTGAAGCACGGCTAAGCTCAAAGAGCCTGGATGCTTCCGAGTCAGAATTTGAAGTGTAATTAATTCCATTTCTCTACATGCCCACAACTAACCCCAACTGGACACACACTGGTCAAAGTCTGTGCACTCAGAATCTGTGTTCTGCTTCAGGTCATCCCTGGGGTCACCACACTTGGCACACACAAAAAAGAAAACTCCTGAGAGCCTCACAGAGTAGTGCTATCAGCTCTACCAACAGCAGTTCTTCAAAAAACAAGATGCCTGTTCTGTGGGTAAATCATCATAGCAGCCAGTTATCAGATATCCTTAAGGAGGTTTTCAGTGACCATTTTTGAAACACAAAGCACATCTTTCCTATATTGATGGGAATCTCTCATCTGAGGTAGACCAAAAGCTTTAGTATTCCTGATACAGTAAATGCCTCCAGTTTTCAGTAAGGCATTTGCTAAGCAAAGTCTGATAACAGTTATAGAGAAACTGCTCCATCCGCTTCATCCTTCAGCACTAAGTCTTATGCATCCTTAAGCACTAAGGCTTAAGATTCAACTGGAATAATCCAGTACATAAAAAAGACCAACAGTGAAATAAAAGTTATCACTTAGATCACCTTACAATTATATCCTGACAATTAGCATCAAACTACCTTAACTTGCTTTTCTTTCTTCTTTCGCACATCTTCCCATTCATTCACAATCCTCCCCCACAGGATCCATGAGTCCTCTTCAAGATGGCTGAGATTGCTAGAAGCTGATGAACTGGACACAAGAGAAGATCCACTATTTCTTCTTGACCCATTTACTGACCGCAAGGATTTGCTATCTGTTTCCAAGAGTCTGCCAAGAAAGCACGCAAAAAACAAATTCAAGTTCTTCTGACTGCAGGACAGCACTAGTGCTTCTAACCTCTTTGCAAATGGAAACAGTTTCTTCCAACATTCAGTTGTTTTAAATTTTAAAAGAAAAAGTGATCAATGTCGCTGTTTCTCCTTGAGATCTCAAGTAATTTGTCAGACAGAACAGCTCACATTGCCGCACTTCATGAAACACATGAACACACCACATCGTGCACGAACAATGCTAAGAGAAGTGAGATTTTAATACCAACTGTTTTCACCTCATGAACACAGTCTTAATACATAAAGGTATCAAATTAGAGAAAGCACAGAAACACTGCAGGCCCAACACTTCTCTACACATTCATAAATTGGAAATTAAATCCCTATAGGGAAGAGAAGCAAGTTTTGGTTTGGGGTATAAGTACCAGCAAGAGGGCTTTGATTTTACCAGCAATAAAAAACACAGAGCTGTTGTGCACAGACTGGCAAAGAGAACATCCAGTCAAATGCCCTCAGTGATAACATCAGAAGTCAAAGTACTACAAAAGAGTAATTTTAAAGAAAAGATGAAAGTCAGCCTCCTAGAAGTCTGACTGGACTTTTCTTAATTGACACTGTAAACACAGACAAAAGAGTTAAAACCTAGAACTATTTTTAAACACCTGACATTTGCTGACAACTGTTCATAAATCAACATGGTGTTTTATAAACACATGGGAAAAACCTCAGCCCTGAAGAATGAGGAACGGGCAACAAAAGTGGTTAGTCTAGCTAATGAATGTGTAATGAAAGCATGGAGTTCAGACTGGAGAACTTTTTCAAGACCAGTTTTCATTCAGTCCCTATTCACTGAATGCAGAAAATCTTGTTTCGAGACAAAACCAATACTAAAAGTTTCCTAACAGTATCACTAACAGTAACTACAAGTATTACTAACTAATACTAAAAGTTTAGATGCACAGCCTACACTGAATCCATTACGGAAACATACGATCCTCTCAACCAGAGACAGTGCCTAAAGACTGAATACAAAGACTGGAGGAAAAAGAAGTGCATGATAAACATCCCAATTACAAACCCAAGGTTCTAAACTACTCACCTTCAGTTCTCACAGTTTACTGTAGAAGTTATGCTTCTGTAATTTGACCTTACCTGGATAAACTCATTGTCCTTATATTTGAAAACAGGCAGTTCTTTCTACAGTAAGTAGCAACTTCCGTGGTGTTTAGTCACTTTTTTCCTCCTGCTTAAAACTATAAATTATTTACTAAGGCCAAACAGCTCCACCAGGACTCTGGACTGAGCTACCTCGTTATTCTGACAGGACTTTCGGTATAATTGGGTTACAAAATGCCACAAGGCACAGTTGATACAACTTGAATTCTTTCCATTTCTAATCATTTAACTAATCCACACTCTTCTTACTGAAATAAAGGCCAAGCATGGAAAGGAAACCTTTAGAAACACCCATCACCAGCAACTCTTCCAGCAAGCAGAAAGAATAGTTCCCTGTGTTCAGAGTACAATTCCTTGTCAACAAAGTGCCACTGTGCTAAAATGCAGATTCACACTGTGCTGAAACTACAGTGCACCCAGCATAAGAGCATCAAATTTCTGACTGTAGTATCTCATGAGGAAAAGGTACGCTGGATATTACAGCCTCTGAGTAGAATTCTCACACACAGCTAACAGGGATTAAACAACAGGCCTGCTGGGATTAACCAACAGGTCTGGCTAAAACAAAATAAAACTAGACAATCTTTTCTAACTTCTTTACCAAACAAAGAGAGCTGAGCAGGCCCAAGCTCACATTCTGCTTTCAACAAGCACACTAGTGTAACTGCAGGGCTTAAGTGAAATGGTTCTAGACATAAAGACATTACACTCCAACAGAGATAAGCAGTCCAAAGAACAGGTCTTACTGCTTTTTAAAAAAAGAAGTCAGTGACTTAGTCACTAACAGAGCTAAATGCCTCAGATTAAATGCAAATTAGCTCTCTTCAAAGCACTCTAACTTATTTCTTTCTTTTGATATGGCAAAAATTACATTATAGTTCATCTCTGAATGAAAGACAATCTCACTAACCACAAAAGGATGAGATTATTCTAGAAGGTGCCTTCCATCCTCAGACAAGAGAATGGAAGAACTGAACAGATATAAGTTCCTTGCAAGCTGTGTTGCTAGTAGGCTGCAGAATATGATCACAAGAGAAGACATGCCAGGCGACACAAAGGTATGAGCCCCTCCTCGTCTACTGAAAGTTATTACCTCCATAACCAATTCAGCATAGTGAACAAACCAGCAGTGGAGTACCTCAGCTGCTTCAGGGCAAAGTCCAGCACAGCAGCAGAAACTGGAACAGAAGCTACTCTGAGCTAGGCTATCAAACCCTGCACTCCACTACAGCAAGTAGAACAAAACTGAAGAAGCACCAATCAGCCAAGTCTAAAATCCATTTGGAGCTCAGATCTCTTGTTCAAATAAACCTCTCGTGAACCACAGAAGAAGATCTGCAAAATCTAACCACATTTTGCATTAAGGCCAGATGACTTAAAAGTCCTGTCTCAAAAGTGCAGATGAGTATGGGTTCTGGAAATCCATGCAGTCCCACTTTATTTCCTAGTGAGATACGCAATCACTGTGCATGGCAATAGCAACTGATCCAAGTGAAAGCAGCATCTTGACCTGTAGATGGTGCAGATAAACACACATGCTTGGGAAGGCTGCCAAGGAAACAGTTGCTTACCATAAAAAAACCCCACAAGATGTACAGAAAGGACAGTTAAGGAATTGGCTGCATGGCTGCACTCAAAGAGTTGTGATTAACTGCTCAGTATGCAAGTGGAGACCAGTTACAAGTGCTCCTCCTCAGGGGGCTGGTTTGGGTCCAGTGCTGTTTAACAGATTTGTCAGTGACATGGACAGTGGCACTCAGTGCTCCTCAGCAAATCTGCTGAAGACACTAAGCTGTGGGGCGTGGTTGACACACTGGAGGGACAAGATGCCATCCAGAGGGATCTTGACAGGCTTGAGAACTAGGCTTGTTCAAACTCCATGAAATTAAACATGTGCAGGGTCCTATATGTGGGTCAGAGCAATTCCAAGTGCAAATACATGCCGGGTGGTGAACAGATTGAAAGCAGTCCCAAGGAAAAGGACTTAGGGGTGCTGGCTGATAAGTAGCTCAACATGAGCCAGCAGTATGTGAGTGTAGCAGCCCAGAGGCCCAGCTGTGTCCTGGGCTGTATCAAAGTACATGTCATCAGTAGGTCACGGGAGGTGATTCTTCCCCTCTATTCTGCTCTTGCAAAACCTCACCTGGAGTACTACATCCAGGTAAGGACATAGCCTTCAGTTAACTGAAGTGAATAGAAAAGCTAGAGAGAGACATTTTATGAGGGATTCTAGTGATAGGCAAGGGGATAACAGATCAAAGCTAAAAGAGGGTAGATTTAGATTAGATGTGAGGAAGATGTGAGGAAGAAATTCCTCGTTATGAAGGTGAGGCGGCACTGGAACATAGCAGAAGAACAAAACTTCCTAAACCTTCAAACCCTGAAGCTGAAATGTTGTGACACTAATTTTTACTTAACCCCCTTTTAGCACCCTCTATGCTGAAATGACAATAAACCCATTTTAGTCTCATTACTAAGAGATAAAACAGCTAAACTGGGCAGCTATTTTACCTCATTGTCATTACCACAAGTAGAACTTCTATGTCAAAATAATGTGTTGCTTTAGTTGCTAGTGTGTTTTCCTTAGCTAGCCCATAGGGGTATCTGGTATCTGCAGAACATTACTCACACTGCAGGTAACTTCATATTTAATGCAACAGATTTTTCCAAACAACAGTTTGTAAATATCAGTCATTTTGTTCTTCCACCAAGGGCCAAGAATCCAGTTCTGCTCTAAGTTGTCCTGGTAACCCTTCTGAAATGAGTGGAGTCTTAAATTTGCACCAGAGAACCTGAAAGTAGGTTTCCCCCCACCCCCTCAGTACAGCATGAATCAGTCTGCTCTAAACAAATTTGCTTTAGCAGAGGGGTCGGACTAGCTACTTTTCAGAGGTCCCTTCCAAGACCTAACCTTCTGTGATTCCTTGACTGCATACTTTGAGGACCAAAGAGTTTTCCACTCACCTGTTCTGTTCCTCGAGTTTAGCGAGTAATTCTAAGTCATCTGGGCTCAGCTGTGTTGGTGACGATGGTGATAACGCAGGAGTAGACAGAGTGGTAGAGGAGGATGTAGTGTGTAGTGAGGCAGACGGACTGGCCATTTGACTGACGGTGTGTGATACAGTTTTCTTCACCCATGAGAGAGTAGAGCTCAGCTTTCCTGCAACCTTGTCTGTCGCCACCTGTGATGACAGAAAGAAGGCGATGCGGTAGTTGTCTTTTTTCCCCCCCTCTGTAAACTGAACAAATGAAAATAGGTGCCATATGCATGAAGTGACATTATTTATTTCTCCAGAACACCCAAGGCTTTTAGGAGTGACACAAGCAACAACTGCAATACAGTATCACAGAAGTAACATGCAAATAATGCTGCTAACCCACAAAGAAAGACTCAGATGAATTCCTGACACGTACTCAGAGCTCATTTCTGTAGTAAAAAAATACCTCAGAATCCAGAATCAGCTCAGACTCCCCATTACAAAAATAATTAAAATAAAAGCTTATTCTAAAACACCTTAACAGACCAATAGGAAAACAGAGAAACAGTCAGCTACTGATGGGCCTTGGAACAGTACATCAGTGTCAGTGCTCCAGACCACACAATGCTTGCCTTCTCTAATTCCTACAGCAGCAAGACAGAGTAAGGGCACACAGCACCTGTCTATTCTAGACCAAAGCAAGAGATCCTCTAGTATCTGCTGGTACGCAGAAGACAGTCGAAGAATTCACACCCCTGAATCTACAACAGCACCTAATGTCTTACATTTAAGACCTCATGCTGCCAGCTCTTCTCCTTCCTCGTTTTCTCTTCAGGTCACCCCTATACCAAGTGTTCCCGACCCTCAATCCCACTGCCAGCACCTGGACAAGCCTGGGCTTTGAGAGGGGTCCTAGAAGAACAGTGAGAGGTGCTACTAGAGTAGTAGGGAGCTCCGAGTAGACAGTCAGGTCCAGGAATGAGGAAGTTAACTGGGGTAAATCATAGTCTGCTGCTGCCTCTTGACCAGCTCACTAGAGCCACCTTTCAGTAACTGAAAATGTGAGAGGTTTTGAACTACAGTGATTCACAACAGAGTTAAATTCTTTCCAAGCCCAACCTAAAATAAACCTCGATGCACTTCAATGAAAGAGCTATCTGCCTGCCTAGCAAAAGGTTACAGATTTTCAAAACCAAGGTTGAGGAGGAACCTCCTGTGCAGGGGTGCTACTGACCACTGTGTATTTTGACCTTTGCTGACTTGCTCAAATCACTGAGTTGCTCAGTGGTTGTTAAAAACACTTCTGCAGTACAGGTTCTACAATAATTGCCAAGATACTTAAAACACTGAGCTACAGCAAAACATTCCCTCCCAAGATCCTGTAACAGAACCCAATTAAAGCAGAATTTCAACTGGAAAAATTAGCTCCACTAGGCAAAGGTCTATTGAAACCAATTATATGAAGAACATAACAAAAACACATGGCCAAGGGGACCACACAAACCAGCAGCTACATCAGAACAACAGGTCTAACAACGTTTCTGTTTCTACAGGCAGCTGAGTTTCTACTGGAATGTATTCAGATGATTAGTACCCAAAAAAGTGTTCTTAGTCAACTATCTGAAATTACCACAGAGAGCAGGCAAAATGCACAGCTGTGACAAGCAAATGTTTGAAGATCAAAAAGCTGACAGTAAAGTTTGTATCAAAAACACACCAAGAATTTCTTTGGGGAAAAACCAATTACAGCAGTCACCCAGGGCCAAGCTAAATTAAGAATAAACTTCTGATCTAACAGCTAACAAGTGAGAAGAACAAGCCTTCATCACCCCTGACAGGCTTTTCCAGGGTCTCCAAAAAATCTAAAGCCTGTTCTCTGTCAGTATCAGGAAGTCTCCTGGACCTAAACAGAAAAGCATTTTGCTATCATTTCATTATCCATTTCCCTAAACATCACAGAATGAGATGATTTTTATGTTTAATCATTTCACCAGTGTTACTTTTGAAATGTATATTCAGTGACATAAAATGTCATAAAGTTGTTGTTTGACAAGTGACTTCAAGTCTTCCAGAAAACAGGTCCCTGGAATTTGAAAACAAGAAACCTTTTGTAAGAGTAACGCAGCAGTATTTCTATCAAGGCATAGACATCGCTTCCACGCTTGCCCTTCCAACTCTCTTAAGCCACAAGCTTTTCAACTCTACATACACCGTTCCATCTACCCAGATAGCTGTAGTTAGACATCACTAAACCCAGACCACTGCTATTTCCCACTTTTCCACTGAGAATCCCTGCAACAAGAAATCTGTGTCTCATGACTAAGACACATCTACATAATACAGAAGTTAATCCTACTTCCTCCCACTGTGATAATACACACATGTACAGCAGAAATTAATCCTCCTGACTCCGCAAGAGACATGCACCTCTTTCCCCTGACAGCACAAAGGAAAGAGCTGAAGGCTTCACTCCATCTCCCTCAGAGAAACTGCAGCTCCCCCAATTAATCACAGAGCTACAGAGTTGTTGAGATCAGTCCTTCTGCCTTTAGTTATACCCATGAGAATAAATTCAGCATGAATGATGGCAGATACAGATTTTCCTGTTTCCTTAAGTTAGTGACATCCAGAGAAAGTCTGAGCCTTTGGTTTAAAACCTCCTTCCTTTAGCAATGTGGTGTTGGTTAACACAGTGCTCTGGAAAGATTCAAGAAAGCCAGTATCATTAAACCTCCAATGCTTTTTTCACACAGTGTTTCCTCAAACCCTTCCTAAGCAAATATTCCTTTAAAAGCATAACTATGGGTATTGTTTAACAGTGATACTTCTAGAGGCCTGCTGCAGTGTTTCCCTTTTGGCTACAATAACGAAGATCTGCCCTTCAGTCACGGAGCATCCTTCCCTTTGCTGCTGTTCATCACCACAGAAGAAAGATCACAGTCGTGTTCAGCTGTTTGAGGCAGTAACAAGGGCAGTCCATCCCAAAAACCTTAGTTGGTGTCACAGCAATAAACCTGCACAAGACAGGACTTTTGCCTTTGTCACCAATCTCTCAGTACACACAAACACCTATGCTACTTCCACTCTGCTCTGCCTTATCTTACTGCTGAAGCTCTCACACTCACAAAGTGCCTCTACTTGGCTTCCCCTCGTGCTACAGTGCAATGCTGGGAGCAGCTACACAGACACCTCTAGCCCAGGCTCTGCTCTCTAAGTCCCAATGCCTGCTAAATCCAGGCATCTCCATCCCTTCAGCTAATGACAGAAGCCCCCAGCTAACAGTATTTTTTGCTCAACTCCACCTCAGCCAGCTTTTCAGCTGTGCAAAAAGAACTGGTTTCCTTTTTATTACCAGTGTTTTTCAGATGCTGAAATTCAAGCTTCATCTGAAGAATACATAAAAGGTAACCTACACTGCTCGGGAAGGATGCCAAGTCAAGAGCTCTATCAGTATGATCAAGCCATTAATGTGGGACCAAAACCAGAGTCAGTCCATTTTAAATACCTGCATTTTCCCCTAGGGGTGTCTCACTCAGAACCTGCCAGTTAATCAGCCTTGGAATGAAAATGCTGCTCCTGGCCCATTCCCAGGGACACCAGCATTTTCCAGTGAATAAGGTCAGGTCAGAAGAGAAGCAGGCAGGGGCACATCTTTGCAGGAGCGCACAGGGATCTGAGTAGGCATTACCCAACTCCAAACCACGTACATTCCTTCAGGCTCCAAACCACATTAATACTTACTTTACTTTACTTACATTAATACTTACATTAATGGCCCCAGGTTTGCCAATAGACCAAGAGCACAGGAAGACTTCATTCCTATGTGCCTGCCTAAGACCTCCTAAATAAACCGGTGAACTTTGAGTTTGAAAATATCTTTAAAATGATGAGGGGAACAAATTCTAACTACTAAAGGCTTCCTACCCTGCTGCAGTTTCCAGTGAGCAATACAGAACTACCAGCAAATCTCACCCAACTGGTTAGTCACTACGCAAGGCACTGTCTGCTACTAAGCTACTGCAAAGATAATAAATGTTTCTATCACAGAATCACAGAACATAGGGGATTGGAAGGGACCTTGAAAGATCATCTAGTCCAATTCCCCTGCCACAGCAGGTTCACCTAGATCAAGTCACACAGGAACATGGCCAGGCAGGTTTTAAACGCCTCCAGAGAAGGAGACTCCACAAACCCCCTGGGCAGCCCCTTCCAGTGCTCTGTCACCCTTCACAGTCAAGAAGTTCCTTCTCACATTGATGTGGAACCTCCTCTGTTCCAGCTCACATCCACTGCCCCTTGTCCTATCATTAGATGACACTGAGCAGAGCCTGGCTCCATCCTCCTGACACTCACCTTCCACATATCTATAAACATTAACGAGGTCACCCCAATAGGATACGTGGATACACATAATACGCAGTTTATATATGCCCATTAAAACACATAACATTCAGCATCTTCACATGTTTCGTATCTTTAGCTGCTGATTACAGTGCTTTATTACCAAGAAGTACACTAGTCAGATGTTTAAAGTCACTCAAAGGAACAGTGCAGTGGAGCAGCAGCATGTGAAGTATTTTAAATAAGGCTAGTTGAAACTAAGCTGTTGCATCCCACATTATGTGGATCTCCTTCCATGCCAATCCCCTTGTGCATCACCTCACAGCAAGCCTAGGAATGCTACCACCACGTATTTTTGCATTTGCCAGACAATACTTTTTCTAAAAAAGGCATTTCTTTAAATATTTCTTTCGAAAAGGCACGTCACTGTACACACTGAATTAGCTTAACAACTATATTCCACACTGCACTGAGAAAAACGTGCTTTCAAACTGCAAGTATTTTGATTACCCAACTATTCTTTATCATGTGACACAGTAAAAATAACTGCAAGCCCTGCACAAACAGTACTGTAAGTATTTTATGATCTTCAAGAGAGAAAAAGGAAATTCCAGAGTAGAGGAAGTAACCCTCAGACTACTCTACATATAAAAAGAAAATTCACATAATTAACGGCTGAACTTGTATACGTGGTTTTCAAGCTAGTTACACAGCATTCCACGGACCCAGCCCCCTGCTCGCTTCAAAAAGTATTAGCATTCCAATATCTGAGGAACAAATTAAACTGACTCAGCCAGTGACATATGCAGGAGAGGCAGCTGGTGAATCAGCCTCTTACCCTGCTTCCTGACAAGCTAAAAGCCTTAATTTAGGGCTCAAACACGGTTTCACTACAAGCTGCTTCTCTTTCACCCTACAAATTCATATACCTGATTTCCACTAAAATGTGAGGAAGCCCTGATATACTCTTACATTGCTGATTATTCGTGTAAGTCACCTAACGCTAGTCACGAACATCTCCTCTGCCAGCTTCCATTTCACACACTGCTCACCTGCTCTCCAAGCCTCTGTAATATAAAGAGGAATGCATTCCACTAATTTATACTGTGAAATCTTCACCTACCAGAAAGCTTCCTGTAGTGTCATGAAAACAACGTGTATCTACTACATACATTCTACAGACTAACACACTGGGGTTTTCATGGTCCCAAAACCTCTGAAAGATTAAACTTGAAGCTGCAACTTCACTTCTGCAACATGACTATCCTTAAGCTGTTTCAATGAGCTACTTCATGAAAAACGTTGCAGTGAACCACTACAAGTTCAAACGACTCCTCAAAATCATACTAATAACTTTCAATCACTGACTAAATTGCATTGGATTCTGTTTATTTCCAAAATCAGTTCCAAGGTTTTAATTGCCTCTGAAATCCAGTGTGGTTTGCAAACTGTTGAGTGCTGTCCCAACGTGGTAGCTGAGAAGACAAACCACGGTGCTTCTGCAGACACTGTCTCCTGTCCATCTAGAAATGGCCTTTTATTCGAGTTTCAAAACTGACATTGGAAGGTTAACAACCTTCAGGAAACCAGAGAAGCCACCTTTCAAGGGAAAAGAATTATTTACAGTGATCTCGTAGAGAAGATGGCTGAGAGCTCCTCAGAACTGCAAGAGAAAATACTGGAGGACTGCAGAAAAAAAACTTTAACAGGGAACTCACTTTGTTTCTTTGTTCTCAGACCTTGGCTTGGCAAACATCTGAGGTTCAGCATGCAAAGTTACTGCCTATGCACTTGAAGAACCATCCCCCCTGGCTAACAAGAAAGGAAAGAATCAGATTAATCAGCTAAAATAAAGAACAACTGCAGACTCAAGCTGTTTATGCACTGGATTGAAAGATTTCTTTTATTTTTTGTTTTCAATAGAAGGCAATTCAGTCATTTCACTAGAATTCAAGTATCATGAGGCATTTACAAAAACAAGTAACACACACTGAAGGACACATGGTTAACGTTAAAGCTCCTTTCTATGCATTTGACTCTCCTACTCATTCCTTGGTATTACTTTCAGCCAACTTCCTTCTGGAAAGAGGCCAGGGCTAGCATCAAACCACATTAGTACAAAACCAAAA
Source organism: Rhinopomastus cyanomelas (assembly GCA_013400115.1). NCBI lineage: Eukaryota > Metazoa > Chordata > Aves > Bucerotiformes > Rhinopomastidae > Rhinopomastus > Rhinopomastus cyanomelas. The sequence goes on from VXBP01010176.1 coordinate 232,744, forward strand.
GTATATAAATGCAGATAAATTTACTGAAAGCTTTAGGTCCATATTTTGGAAGTGAGAAGCAACTAGGTCTCTCTTTAACGTTCGCTGAGCCTTCGTCAAAATTAACGTGAACATAAGGAAAAACTTCTTCAATTTGAGGTAACAGGCTGTCCAGGGAGGCTGTCGAGTCTCTTGTTGAAACTCAGAATCCACCAGGACGTGCTCCTGTGGAACCGACTCTAGGCAAAACTGCTTTAGTAGAGGGGTTAAACTAGGTGATATCTAGAGGTCCCTTCCAACCCCAACCACTCTGTGATGCTGTGAATACACTTCTCCTGGTGCAGCCCAGGATCCAGTTTGCCTTCGGGGCCGCAAGTGCACACTGCCGGCTCATGTTGAGCTTTTCATCCACAAGCACCCCCAAGTCCCTCTCCTCAGGGCTACTCTCCAGCCAGTCCCTGCCCAGCCTGTATTTGAGCTTAGGATTGCCTCAACCCAGACGCAGGACCTCACACTTTGCCTCCTTGAACCCCATGAGGTTGGCTTGTGCCCACTTCTCCAGCCTGTCCAGGTGTTGTCAGCAAACTTACTTCTGAGCTACAAACTCATTACAACCTGCATGTGCTGACACAGTAAGAAATCCAAAGTTTTAGAAGTGAGAAGAGTAACCAATTGAATAATTTTCCCATAGAAACCATGCCTAAGCTATTCCCTTAACAGATTTCAATACAGATGCACAAACCAACAGTCGGGGCTTTTAACACAATCCACGCCAACATCTGCAGTCTTGCCACAACATTTAATTTTACACACCAATTTGCTCAGAATCCCCATGTCCTGTCTCCCTTTACAAGCAATTTCAGTGTAACTTGAGGCAAGTGTATTCTTGTGGCTACAGCAGACAACCTGCACTAGCTATACTAAAGGCTCTCACAGAGCTCCTGCAGCATTTTTTGAGCACAGCACTCAGAGAAAGTCATTTTCCTCCATTATTGACTAAAGGAAGGGGAGGTGGCTCTTTAGAGACGTGATGTATCCACTCATCATCAAATTAGCTGACCACTGACTTTTAAGCTTTCATTTGGAAATAAGAATCACAGAACATTAGGGATGGAAGATCCAATCCCCCTGCCACAGCAGGATCACCTAGACCAAGTCGCACAGGAACACATCCAGGTGGGTTTTCAATGTTTCCAGAGAAGGAGACTCCACAAACCCCCTGGGCAGCCTGTTCCAGTGCTCCTTTTTGCTTCTAACAAAAAGATCTACTGTGAAAAAAATGCAAGGAAAATGAAATAGACTCTTTCCAGCGTCAGTTGACACCAAAAAGACTATGAAAAAATCACAAGGCCATGCTTTCATGGACCATAAACATCTTATGAAATATTTACTTGCCTTTGTCATTTTCTTTTTTAGAAAGACTGATCACAATTATTTTTCCCAAGGGCCAAGGCATACTTGCTACAGCCTCAGCCAACTCCATGAAGTTCTACCACCAATGCATTTCAAGGAAAAAATACCCCAGACAATTACTTTGCTTAAAGAAAGCTGGTGGTTAGCTTTGCAGTTTCAGGGAGCAGAGGAGCCGCAATTTCTATTTACTACCCTGAAAGTAGCTCACTGTTTTAACTACATATTAAATTCTAAAAGAACATCACCTTCACCAGCTTAGTTGCCCTCTTCTGCACCTGCTCCAGCACCTCCACATCTCTCTTGTATGGAGGTGCCCAAAACTGGACCAGGTACTCAAGATGTGGCCTCACCAGTGCTGAATACAGGGGGGCAATAACCTCCCTACTCCTGCTGGCCACACTATTTCTAATACAAGCCAGGATGCCATTGGTCTTCTTGGCCACCTGGGCAACCAGTCAACTTGTGGCAACAACAATCTACTACTAAAAGACTAGTCTTATCTGCCAGTCTGATGAAACCAAACTTTAAAATCTAGTTAATACACTATAAAATACCAATGAGTGGGAAATCTGTATCACTACCACATAATTATACATTTTCAATTTAAAAAGTTCTTAAACATTATGACACCATCAAACTGGTATTTAATTCTACGTCAAGATTTAGTCATGACAATAGAGCCTAATAAAATGCAGGAGTTTGAGAAGTTCCATAGCTCACCTTGTTACAGAATGCATTACAACAACCTACTGCCAAAACATTAACTTTGGGGTGGTTTGGTTCTGGGTTTCAGGCTTTTTAAAGGATTAAACTGCAGAAGTGAAAAACAATACAAATCAGACAAGATGATAGATCTGGTAATGAAATCCATCAAAGATCGAATTCAGACAAAAGAAAACAAAGCTATTTGATGGCAGCTGTTGGCTGCTTCCCAAGCTGAAAGGTAATACAAAAGGTTAAGTGTCCACAGTCATTCTATCACAGCACCTTAATTTTTGTCCAGAATAATCTATCAGAATAATAATACCCTAGTGTGTGTTCCAACCTCAAATATACAGTAACTGCCTCACGAGGACTTAGATCGATTACCTTTACTACTAGCAAAGTTGACAGTTGGGCAGCGTGAAATAATACAAAGACCAGGTCATGACCCCTGTCAGCAGGAGCAAGAGGAGATCCCATTCTCCATTGCCTGAATCCTACAGCAGGCTTGAGGTTTTGTAAGCCCTCCCTAAAACACCACTTCACAGCTAACTGCATATTTTCTAAAGTTCACAGGAAGTTAAACAACATTAAATGTAATTAAGGAAAAGCTATGATTCACTAAATCACTTCTGCTGCTGCTACCTTGTGAGAACAGATTGTGTACACGTATACACCCAAAACCACTCCATAACTGAGTTTAAAACAAGCAAAGCACGACAACAGCCTCTGCACTGCTCCTAACCCACTACCCATTTAACCCACTCACCACTTGACGGAGAAGGAAAAGACACACCTCAACCAGAGACACTTAGGCAAACAAGACTGCAGTCAAAGCAGGACAGTATTGCAAAGTTAAAGGAATCCAAAAACTTACCAACAGATGATGTTGGTTGTTACAAATACAGAAGGCAAGAGGCTTTAACTCGGCATGCTATCTCAAAGCCTGAGTGACATCTACTCATACATTAAAGAGCTCCAGAGAACATGCCTAACAAGTCAAACTTAGGTACTCCTGTAATACTATTGAACTTACTTTTGTTTAACTGTGATCATTTTAGTTGGTTCTTGGAAAAAAAGCAGAGTATATAATCAAGGCAGGTACCGACTGTCTGAGAAACAACCTTCTTGAACTCAAGATTGTTTTCTGCATCATTCCTCTCAATACCAGAAAATATGTTTGTTTTAAACGATGCATTTGACACTCAAAATGATGCTAAAACACTAAATTTTACTGTATCCCTTTAAGCATTAAAAACTATTAATTTTTTTCTACAAGTTAAGGAAACAAACCAGAAAGTATGAGAACGTAAACACAGTATTAAGTAGCATGCATACCTGAGCTTAGCCATTCTCCGTCTTCCAAATAATGATACTGGACTTGATTTAGTAAGGTAAACAAATTAGTTTTCACTGACAAAATACCTCTCTTCCAACTACTATTACTTCTCTATTTATTATCAATCCTACCTAGAGAACAAACCAACAGTGGCTGCTGAGGCCTGTCACTTCTCTCATCCCTTGCAAACCTCACAAGGCTTTTCTCCCATCTATTTCTTTCAACAATTCCACTCTCCAAACATCTTCCACTGGTTCAGAAGCAATCCAATAAATCCAGAGAACACAAACACATGGAGAGCAACGAAAAGCACAGCACAAAAAATCCGAGCCACCAAGCTGTAGCTCAGGAAGTATCTGAGCCACAGCCTGCGGAAGAACAGGAAGAGATAAGTGGAGGAAGTAGGGTTGTTCTTTGGAAGTTTTCTTCTCCAAACATCTGCTTCTCTCAGAGTACTGCTGTGCTGGGCAGACACTTGGTGACACTACAGCTGCTCTTATCTCCATCTATCGAAGTCAGGCAATGCTTGTTCATAAGACAGAGCGCTTTCCTCCTGATCACACCCCTTTTTTCATGGTCTGTCTCCATTTCCTTTCCCAATTCTTACTTGAAAAACAATTCCTATCTGTGAATATATTTCAAAATAAGCCTTACGTCTTTTTAAGGTGTAAACATAGAGCTGTGCATTCACAATCAAAGCAGAAACCACACAACGAAAGCAGGGAAAAGAAATAAAACAGGCATATTTATGCAAAACATTTTTAATACTAAAACAAGATCCAGTTACCTTCTCCTCTGGGCACTCGAAGCACATTAAAATTGGAAAAACCTTTTGAGTTTTTTGACAAACACTTTTGGAAATAAGTAAAGCGATACTGTCAGTTCTTCTCTGCATGAAACTGCTTCCTTTCTATATCTTTTGTGATTTTTGGAGATAAAAGCTGTCGCCGCTTTTACACGGTGCTAGCTCATGCTGGCAATTCCAAACGGTATGTGCCAACTTCACACTGGCTATAAAACCGCTCTGATTAGCAATGCAAGAATAACACGGAACTGCAGAAAGAAGACACCAGGGATTACAGCTGCAATATCTACCAGTTAGCCAGAACATCAGTATCAACGTTTTACCACTATTATATAATGACGTTCATGCAGATGCAGAGGAGGTGCCAGCAAAGGAGATCTCCAAGGCACCGTTTGAACATCGCATCGCTCTCCCCCAAAGGCACACTCGTTGGTTCCTGGTTTAACGCGACTTCCATAAAAGCGATGAAGAACTCGCCCTCTGCAGACAGACCCGCTCAAGTCTCCGCGGGACCAAAGGCCCCTCCGCCGCCAGCCCGCGGCTCCCACACGGGGCACCTCCAGCGCCGAGCAGGCAACGAGCCCCTCGCGTCCCCGCAGCCTCCGAGCCGGCGCAGGGCCACGCTCCGCGGCCTCCCGGCACCCCAGCCCGCGGATGGCCGGCCGGCCGGACGCGCTGTCCCTGCCCAGCAGCGGCGCGACACCGCCCGCTCCAACGCCCACCGCGGCGGAGGGCCCCGGGCTGGGGCGGCCGGCGGTGCCCCGTGGAGTGGTGACGCCCCACCGCGGCCCGACGCGGGGAGGACGGAGCGACCGGAATCGCCGCGCCCCACCTAGGCCCAGCCGTGCACCGACCCCAGCCCCGTGCGGCCGCGCCTCACCTTGGAAGCGTCGCCCGCGGCGGGGAGGTGCGAGCGCCGGCGTCCCGCGCCGCCGGCCTCCACCCACCGCTCCCCCCGCACGCCGCCGGGCCCGGCCGCCGGGCCACGTCCCTACCCGCGCCGCACGCAGGCGCACTCTGCGCGCAGCTGCCGCCGGAGCCGGCCCCGGCCCCGCCGGACCCCGCCCGCCGCCGAGTCTCGCGTGTCGGTAGTGCGCCCTCCGGGCAGGACCCCGGCCCTCTACCGCCGCTGCGGCCCCAAGCCCAACCTCGCCGTGCCCCTACTGCGGAGCCGCATCAGCAAGGACGGAGTCGAGATGCTGCCGCATCGCCAGTGCACGGAGCGAGGGCGCGCTGCAGCTGCTCCGTTAAACGCCGGCTGTTGCGGTACAGACCGTGACTGCCGGGAGGTTTCCGTGGTGTTGCGAGGGCCAGGCGGGCCCTTTGCTTAGAAACGTTCGTCAGATGCGTTTAAGCCGGGTGCCAGTGGAGTTAGCCGACAGCTAAGAGACTGGCACAAGTCCCCATCTGGTAACGGACCCATCTGCCATTGTGCCTCTGAAACGAAGGCAGAGTGACTGCTAGGCAAAACCATGCAGAAGTTTTTATTACGAAGGGTTTTAATCAAAGCTTAATAATAAAACCCAAACAACTCCCATATTGTCAGGACATACTCTGCCCTGGTGAGATCACATCTGGAATATTGGTCCAGTTCTGGGCCCCTCAGTTCAAGAAGGACACAGAACTGCTGGAGAGAGTCCAGCGCAGGGCCATGAAGATGATGAAGGAAGTGGAGCATCATCTTATGAGGAAAGGCTGAGTGAGCTGGATCTCTTTAGTTTGGAAAAAAGGAGACTGAGGGGTGACCTCATTAGTGTTGATACATATGTGAGGTGGATGTCAGGAGGATGGAGCCAGGCTCTGCTCAGTGGCATCTAATGGTAGCACAAGGAGCAATGGGTGCAAGCTGGAACAGAGGAGGTTCCACATCAATATGAGAAGGAACTCCTTCACAGTGAGGGTGACAGAGCACTGGAAGGGGCTGCCCAGGGAAGTTGTGGAGTTTCCTTCTCTGGAGACATTTAAAACCTGCCTGGATATGTTCCTGTGTGACTAGATCTAGGGTATCGTGCTGTGATGGGGGCACTGGATGAGATGATCTTTCGAGGTCCCTTCCAATCCCTAATATTCTGTGCTTCTGATTCTGCTTGATAGCCAGGTATGCAAAGAATACACACAGCCACCAAATAAGCATCAGTAGGCTATGGGTAGCCCTTCAGCACAACGGTATTAGCTACAACAAGCCACTGCTGTCACAAATAACTACAGAAACACTTTAGTTGCTGTAAGTGACCACACGGGTCAATTCAGCCACAAAAGACCAGCGTTATTTCCCAATCCTCAGCAAACAAACAGGAAGAGGGTCCCTGCTTACAGGAGAAACTGCTGAAGTATGTGAGAAGTAACGGTGGGTTGGAAGGATTTTTATTAAAGGTTGATAGATTAGTAGGATGTTAGGTGAACTTTAGCATGTGGCAGTAAGCTGCTTTGGAATTGTGTTTAGAATTGCTGTATAGCTTTTTTTAGACTAACTGAGCTTGTGGAGAACTCCTCAGCCTTGGAAAGGACCAAACAACAAGCTTGCACAGCAAGAATCTTGTGGACTCTAGCCACAAAGGTGACAAGAGGAAAGTTCAACTTAGAGAAGACACCCCCACCCCCAAAGACCCTTGTAACCTCAATACACATACTCTATGTGGGAGGAGTTTATGTAAAACCTAATAGCATATGTATGAACTTGCTCACATGTATGCAAATTAAGAGCTCTGTAAGTAGAAAATGATGCTGCAACCGGGGGCTCACAAGGTGTCCTACGTCCTTGCCAGGCCCAACGTGTTGTAAATAGATCATTCCAATGCTCCACAAGCGTTTTGCCTCCGTAGTATCAAAGGTGTTCCTAACAAGTATCAGTTTCACCAGTCCAAGAGTCTTCTTCCAATACCAAGACAGTAATCTTTCAGACCTGCATGACACTTTGCTCACTGGATTGCCAGTAAAAACACTGCATACAACAGAAACCTGGAAACAAGATCAGAGGAAAATAAATAGACTTTTGTCCTACTGATGTGTTAGTAGTAAAACCTACTTTATTGAAGCATTGAAAAGATTAGCTTTTTACCTCAGTAAGCTCAAAGCAGCTTTGAATTTGTAAGTGACCCAGGGGAGCGTCTACATCAAGTGTTGGAGCCTCCTTGGTTTGCAGGGCGATGTTGAGCTTGGCAGCCTGTGGGGGTGTAAGGGGATAAAATCCTGGGTTCTGCTGAGAAGAACAAGAAATTAATGTTTGGTCTTGTTTAACAGACTAATGGAGACTCTTGCTTGTGAAACCATGGGGCATGCAGTGTTTCCTCATCACAGCAGACCCTCACTGGAGAGCACGTTTACTAGAGCTTACATGCAAGTAGCTGAGACAGCATCATTCTTCTTCCATGGAGGTGCTTTATGTAACAGCTGAAAAGTAGGAGCTTTGTAGGATTCTGGTTTAGAGAGTGAAATAATTTCTGGAGCTAGCAGGTAAAATCCATTTCAGTACTTGCCTGAGGTAGGAAAAATTTTTTCATTAGTTGTCTTGGGACTATCTATACAAAAAAATATACTTTAAAAATATTCATCTATGTATAACAGTTGGCATACGTTGTTGGCATCTTTTAATTAAGTGAGTGAGGATAACTAGACGTGCACCAGGACAAACCTGCTGGCTTTGTGCGCTTTTTAGTGACAACATTACAAAATCTGATGTCATGTGATTCCTTCGTTCCTCACTGTTTGAACAACCTAGAAACTGAAAGGGATTAAAATCCTACAGCGTTCCCATAAGTGGTTATTTTTAAGGTCAGGTCTATTAATTTTTCTGTTGTAAGAATTCCTTGGTTGTGATACAAGAGCTAACAGCTGCTCAGGCAGTTAATGAGGGAATTTATTTTTTATCTGGAGCTGTGTTTCTCTGTTCTGGTCAGTACCCCGCAGCCAGGCAGAGGGAAGCCCCATCCGTGTGGGACAACACGACCTCTCAGCGGCCCAACCGATGTCCCCGAAGAAGCGGCGGTAGCGACGTGCAGGAGTTCCTCCAGGCCGGCAGGGGGCAGCACGGCGGGTACGGAGCGGGGCGTCACTCCGCCCCGCGGGCGAGGCTGGGAGCTGCGGCTGCGCGGTGAGCACAGCCTTTTCCCCCCCTGCTGCGGAGAGCAGTCGTTGTGCGGAGCGGGCCCCGGCCTAGGCCTAGACCGGACAGTACCTGGCACGATGGTCAGTACCGGGCCCGCGGCACTCCCTTGACGCGGGGGCACTCTGCCCAGCGCTCTGTGTCCGCTGGTCTGTTCTGTCCGCCCGGATGGAGCTCGATTGTCCCGGGTCACGGCCCGCCTGCGGCGGCTCCAGCATGGCAATGGCTGCCATTAGCGGCAGAGCTGCGCCGCTGGGCCGCCTGGCGAGGTCTGGCCCGCTGCGGGCCGACCCCTTTACCGTGGCCACACGTTCCGGTGCGGCCACGGGCTGGGCTGGGCCCGCGCTGCCGGCGCGTGGCGATGGGCCGGTGCACAGGGAGCGGGCGCGGGCATAGGGGACCCCGGGGCTGGGCGCTGCCAGCGCTGCCACTGCGGCCTGTGCTAGGGAGCGGCCGGCCGGTCGCTGCGTCGGGGGGCGGCGGGACGCCGGCTCCGTGGTTGAACTTGCCAGGGAGATAACCGGCTGTGGGGTATTGACGGGATGCAGGCCGACCTTCAGCTAACAAACTTGTAGGGTTTTCTCCTGAAGCTGCTTGAAGTTACGGGGATAAGTACACTAGTTCCGGCGAGAAAGACTCGAATTCTGGAGTTTGATGTGCTTGGCGTTTTTTTCCTGTTCGTGTTTATGATTTTTTTTTAATGCAAATGTATAAATAAACATGTTATTACTGATTTCACTGCTATATTCTTGGTAGCACATTTAGATAGAATGGTTTTGGCTTGTGTGGTTGTGTTGTAACACACAGTTGTGTTTCTCATTCAAGGGGTTTGTGAAAGTTGTCAAGAATAAGGCATACTTCAAGAGATACCAAGTCAAATTCAGGAGAAGGAGAGGTATTGTTGAATTCCCTCTACCCTGTCATTAAATGTCATTGATGAATATTCCCTTTTTTTTTTTATACGTTTTCCACACTGCAACCATTCTTTTCCAGAGGGAAAAACTGATTACTATGCTCGCAAACGTTTGGTAATCCAAGATAAAAATAAGTACAACACTCCTAAATACAGGATGATTGTGCGTGTTACTAACAGAGACATCATTTGCCAGGTAAGAGCTGTGATGCTTATTGCTTCCTTACCCAGCCTTCCCAGTGAGAGGGAGGTGGTTGAAGCAGCTGGGGTTCTTAGACCTCATCTGAGCAGCTTTTATACTGTATTCTCAGAGCAACCTGTAACATTGACACAACTTAAGTCTTTGCGTATTCGTGATACAGAATGAATTCTACTAGTGTCAGCGTTGTTCTGCAAGCCTATTCTTAAGATTGTATCGCTTCAATGATGCAATGAGATTTTTGGGAGAGGGAAAAGGGCTTGACTGAAGGCAGTGAAGCTGACTATGACCTGTCATCAGCCTGTGTAGACTGTTTCTAAAGGTGCCTTTGCTTTTGAGTTCTTTTTTCTGTGATGTTACATGGAGTATGTGAAGCAGCTAGGCCTTACAATGACTTTCCCATGAGATGAGAGGAGGCTGGTAAAACCCAGTACTAGGTATCTTGTGCAGTTGTGTTGCATCATAAGCAGTTTCTCGCTGTGGTTCACTTCCTTTTCAGGATGTTTTGACTAATTTTGAAGTTTAAAAGTTCCATGGTTTGTGTGTCTCGTAAATACATGTTAAGGTTAAAAAAGAAACAGCTAGAAAAGCTTGAGGTTTGGTTTTTTTCTTCATAGAGTATGTTGAGAACAGTGGAGACTGCTGTTTTTATACTCCGTTCAGACAGAGGTCATACAGTTATAATAATCTTGGAAAATCAGAAATCAATGGTAGTGGTTGGTTACATGAGGCTGATACTGCCTTTGCAGTATGTAGGAATCCTGCATAAGGGAAGCAACTTTTGGATGTAGAAAGGGGGTGTGGGAGACCCGTGAGATGATAGAAATATCAAATACACTAATTTCATAAGAAACATAGAAGCAGTGTTAACACAAACTCTGTTCTGTGAGAACTGTGTGCAGACAGTGGGATTGAATCGATCCATATCCATAGTGATTCTTTGAAAGTTTATTTTTGTAGGCAGTCCCTTGGCCTCTTGATGTATATGGAGAGGTAAATAAAAGTTCTTGCTGGTATGTTTTCTCTTTCTCTAGTACAGATGTGTCTGTGCTTGAGTTATGGCTTCAAAAAAGACCTCACCTTTTCGGGCTTCCATATGAAGTTTGCTGGACATTTCTGTGCAGAGTTGGCTTAAGCAGATGTTAGGGAAACAATAAAATGAGCCCAGAATTAACTGTGAGAACGCTAACATTTGTTTTGTTGTCAGATTGCCTATGCCAGAATTGAAGGTGACATGATTGTCTGTGCTGCTTACGCCCATGAGCTGCCAAAGTATGGCGTGAAGGTTGGCCTGACCAATTACGCAGCAGCATACTGTACAGGTCTGCTGTTGGCACGCAGGGTAGGTATCTGTTAGATTGGCTGGAAGCTGCTGAATGGTTGTTCTGGTTTTCTTACACGAGGGAAATCCCACTGTATGTGGTGCATTACTATATGCACCTGGTGGTGGGCTTCGCTAAATGGTCTTTACCAGATTTTATGGCTTTCGTGACTGTCAAAGTGCAGTGAGAAGTGTGACACCACAGTTGCAGGTCTCAGCAGTTAAGTTTGGTGGAGGGAGGGGGCCAGGATAAAATTCTAAGAAACGTGTAAACAGCATCCATTTGCTTTCCATGTGAGCTTGTGAATAGGTCATAAGGTCACTGGTGTACCTGTTGGGGGATATGGATTAGGAGTGAACTTGTGGGCTAGGGTTGATGGTTGGATTTGATGATCCCAAGGGTCTTTTCCAACCTGAATGATTCTATGAAAAGGGTGAAACTGAACAGACAGCAGTTGTTGTTAAAAGCTTTGTTATAGTGAAGAGTGGTCCAAAAATAGAAAGCATTTCAGAAGTGCCTTTTATTCTTTCCCCACAGCTTCTAAATAAATTTGGCCTCGATAAGATCTATGAAGGCCAAGTTGAAGTGACTGGTGATGAATATAACGTGGAAAGTGTGGACGGAAAGCCTGGTGCTTTCACATGCTATCTGGATGCAGGCCTTGCCAGAACTACCACTGGAAACAAAGTCTTTGGTGCTTTGAAGGGTGCAGTGGATGGTGGTCTGTCCATCCCCCACAGGTAATCTAGTCTGTTTGGAAGAGTTCCCATGGCATTTACCTGAAGTGCTTCTGTATATTCCAGTCTACTGCCTTACGTTGAAATAATGTTGTTATGCTCTGTTCATGATTATGTAGCCTGCGTTCTGGGGTGGGGCTTTTTAAACACTCAAGTGTCGTTCTGGTAATGCTGCTAGGAATCTCGCAGCTATCAAGAGATGCCATTACATGTACAGAAACTAAAGGGCTGTCTTTGTTGCTGTTATTTAAAATCATAACTGATTAAATGCAGGTAAGTTCATATCCTTTAGTATTCAGTTGTGTTAAGTCTAGCAAATTGTGTGTGTGTATTAACAATGAGAAACTGTACCTACCAGGTGCAAAACCATTGACTTTTGGTACAATGGTCACTACAACAGTAGGTCTCAGCAGGCCACCTGCACTTAGAATTTTCGTGTGGAAGTTTTGACAGTTCCTGTCACAGGCTATGAATAGCTGAATCAATATTTTCTGCAGTGTTATCTAACCATGACAGTACAGCTGCCTGCTACTTTCTGATAGCAGCAGCTGGGGGGAAGAAAACTCACCGGACCCCTTCTGTATGGTCCTACTTTCCCATGCTGTCCTAGTCATTCTTGACTAATTGTCTGTTTCTTGTGACTCTGCTGCTACGTGATGATACTCGCAGTGACTGAGCACTCTGTAGTTGGTCCTTGGTGTGTATATGATGCACTGCTCTGTTTCAAGACGGGACTGATGGCAGCCGAGATGACCTTAAAACTGATTTCTTAGTTTCCTTTATCTCTTAGTTTTTAATGAGAGGGTTCTGTCCCCTCAGATATCTGATACTTCAGATTCTCCGTGTCTGAACTGGAGTGTGTGGCAACATGTGTTAATCTGACTGTAACTGCTCTTTCACAGTACCAAACGTTTTCCTGGTTATGACTCGGAAAGCAAAGAATTCAATGCGGAAGTTCACCGCAAGCACATCATGGGCCAAAATGTTGCGGATTATATGCGTTACCTGATGGAGGAGGATGAAGATGCTTACAAAAAACAGTTCTCCCAGTACATCAAGAACAACATTACACCTGATGGGGTAAGAGTTGTGGCTTTTGTGCATTGAGAGCGATGCTGGTAAGTTTTGCATAGGGACTTCCCTAGTCCTGCAGATAAGCTCCATATGTAAAATAATGTAACTCATGCTGTTACCCATGCAAGGCATTTTCTTCCCCCCTTAAGGGTTGTGTGGTATATTGGAGATCTTCTGAGAGTGGGATCTTCTGTCCTGTTCTGAAGCTTAACATTCTGCCTATAAATCTGCTGCTGCATTCTAAGTGGGACCACTGCTGGGTTTTCTTCCGATACAGAAGTTAACTCCAAAGTTTCTATACATGCTGCCCACCCATTTCTGATCCTGAATTGCAGCCTGTCACTTCTGCAGCTGTGAGGATGTGCTGTGGCAGGTAGGGTTTAGATAGGTACTGCTAGGTCCCAGCTGAATGTAGAGTAGCCCAAGCTAGCATTTGTGAGACTGCAGCGTCATACTTCAGTCCTACTTGAAATTCTGGAGTATTTTGTAGAAAATGTTTGTAAGATTGAAAATGTGAAAGGAACACCTTGGTGGCAAGTGTTATCTTCTCATGGCTTCTTTTGCCATCAAACATTCTTGCTTGGTTTCCCCATTAGTGGTTCTGGAGCTTCTTGGATCCCCTTTTTAGGCTGTGGAAAATGTATGCTCATTCTTTATCCCTTGATTAGTGTGGGGTGGTTTGTGTAGGTTTTTAATAGTTAACTATAACTAATTTTATAGATAACCAATTTTGATGTTTTCAAATAAGTAATACTGTGTGGTAAATGCCAATTTCCATCTATTTTCTGAACAAAATTATATTTACAGCTTGTATTGCAGTGAAGTGAATCCAGGCTAGACTAGTCAGTAGCCAGATCATTTAGTCTGTGCACCTAGAATATTTCTCACAACTGGAGTCTAGTGGTCTTAATTAACCACCAGCAAAGATCCTCCCAGAATTGGTGCGTTATGGAGCCGTAGCTGTCTTTGGGACAGGGAAATGTGAGTGCATCTTTGGAGACAATACAGGGAATATTGTGGTTCTTGCAAAAATTAGTACTTTCTGTCTAACAGCTTTGATCCTCTTGTGAAGCTGTTCTGTAACATTGGGTATGAAAAGCAGTAAGATTATGTCTAACAGGTTGTGTGCATTGTTTTTAAGCACAAAGTATTTGAGGCAGAAGTAGAATAACTTTGTAGACTGCCTTTTAATTTAAATGCAGAGACGATACGGCACGGGGGTTAAGTGTCAGGGGAAATAATATTTCAACTGCAAGATGCTGGCCTGTATTGAGAAAAGGCTTGTTAAATAGTCAGTAAAGACTCTGTGTTCTTGGTTCCCAAACTTCTTAAGGCTAAAAATACTTTGTCCATTTTCTGTCTTTTCAGTTGTGGTTTGGATCTTTAAAATGTATCATCATGACAGTAGGAATGTCAGTGTGTTATGGCATTGATCTGTTTGAAGAAAGTGTTTTAAAGACAAGCTGTATTATAATGAAACCTGCTTGTGGTGCATGATCTGATGGTTGACCATTATGGACAACTTCATTTACTTTTTTTTTTTCAGATGGAAGAAATGTATAAAAAAGCTCATGCAGCTATACGGGACAATCCAGTTCATGAAAAGAAACCCAAGAGAGAAGTTAAGAAAAAGAGGTAAAGTAGAATTGTTTGGTTGGGAAGGTACTTTTTTAAAGATCGTTCTGTTCCAAACCCCCTGCCATGAGCAGGAACACGTCTGACTAGATGAGGTTGCTGAAAGCCCCACTTCAACACTTCTGGAACATACCCAGTGATGGAATATCCACAACTTTCTTGGGGAACCTGTTCCAGTGTGTCAGCACCCTTACAGAGTGAAGAACTTCTTCCTTGTGTGTAATCTAAGTCGACCCTCTTTCAGTTGAAAGCTGTTACTCGTCTTTTGCTACAAGCTCCTGTAAAAAGTCCCTCCACAGTGTTCTTGTAGGTGACTGATGCTATTTACGTTGAACAGGTAATGCAGTTCACATTGCAATTGCATTGAAATTCAAATGGTTTAGATCAGATTGAGATACAAGTTGTGCTGTGCTCCATCAGGAGTTAACTTCAGCAGTAGGTATCTAAAATTTAAGAGCTCTCAACAGTCTTTGAAAAAACCAATCTAGAAATGGAACATGCTTGTGGCCTGAATAGCTGCAACACTTAAGTGTGTATCGTTAGGCCTTTGTGTCTTCTGTGGTAAAGCGGCTTCTCTTCAGCTGAAAGCAGACTAATTTCTCAATGCTGAAGTATTTTGAATTTTCAAGGGCCCAGAAGAAATTGAGGCTCAGCTATTGCATTAGAATTGATACTGTCTGTACTGCCAGAGAGTACTGAGCTTGTCTCTTGAGGAATTAGAACTGCTGCAGTCTTACCCTGCCTTTTTGTGGTCCCCCAATTACAGACTTAAATCATTACAGGGATTGTAAGCATGTGGCAAAAGTAGAAATACATTCAAGTGTAGCTCTCTTAGTCAGAGTTGTGGTGCACTGCGGCTTTCTTGACCACCTTTTTGCTGCTTTCTGCCTTGGATATATCATTCACTCTGCTTACTTTGCAGATGGAACTGTCCCAAGATGTCACTTGCCCAGAAGAAAGACCGTGTTGCTCAGAAGAAGGCAAGCTTTCTCAGGGCCCAGGAGCGTGCAGCTGATAGTTAAGACAACTTCCACAGTTTTCTATGAATCTTTGGAGAAAGTGGCAATAAATTTATGGAGTAAGCAACTGTCTAAGACTGGCTTATTAATATCAGTTTTATGAAGAGTATTTTTTTAATGATCCCTATATTCTGTAGCCTTAAGGGTTTTTCTGTCTTTCCAAGTACTGTATAAATTAAACACAGAGGAGAAGGGAGATGACAGATTGGAAATGAAGGGAAGGCTGCTGCATTTGCTTTCCCTGTAAGCATATTGTTATTCCCCCGTAAGCAGTAATTATTATTGTGGGAATAATTCTATTTCATTAGTTTCTGTTGTGATTAGTATCAACAACTATATATAAAGAACTTGCTGCTTTTAACTAAAAAGAGCTTCACAATTTTTCTTTCAGCATACTTAATATTGTGGAGAAATCTGTAACTTGAGATAAAAGTGGTAGTCAACAGCAGCTTCTACAGCCTAAAGGCAGCCTTAGGCTTTCAGGAACACAAGTGGCAAGACTTCCCCTGCCATGACTGAACTGTAGCTGATTTAAGGAATTGCATGTCTAGTGGAAGTGTCAAGTAGGCTACAGGAAAGAACGTTTTGCTTTAAGTTACAGACAGAGGGGGTAAGTACTGCTACTGAATGTAAAAAGGTGGCCTGTGATTTTAATTTAAACAAAGTATGTATTTTTTTTCCCAACAAAAGTTCCAGGTTGATGCAACAGCAATGGAACTGAAGGTTCTGTACAACTGCACTATCCAACATGTTTGCAGTTGTTTAAAATACCCAGCATCATTCTGGATTTGATAATCTGGCCAAAATGGAGGAGCAATTACAGTCAGCTTTTTCCACCAAAAGCATGACCACTTCAAGCACAAGTGCACTGCTGTCTAAAATACTTAGTAGCTTATGGTTGGAGGATATCAAGTAAGAGACAATCGGCAAAGGAATTTTTAAATAAAAAGCAGTTTACAAGACTTTTTTACCCAACCTGTGTACTATTACATAGGGTATGGAAAACTGGTCCTGTACTTGAGGTCCTGTACTTCAGTTTAGTCACTGAAGACATGCATTTAAATAAAAGTTTGTTGTTCTTAACCTCTGCTGAAAACGAGTGGGGCCAGGATTTAGAAACGTGCCAATGACTGCCATTAAAATCCTACCTAAAGCACTTAAAATTAAATCTTAATAGAGAAATATTGAGGACAGTATTACATGGACATCAAAGTCTGCATAATTGTGGCCAGAGATCTAAATTTGAGCAACAACTGGGATGGAAGATTAGACATGGTTACAGTGGTCATGCCAAGTGGAATGCCAGAATCAAATTGTGTTTTTTAACTCATTACTTGAAACTTAACCATGACTCATAGATGCTACTAGAAGAAAATAACACGCCACAGCTCCTTTATGTTCTACCTCACTCGTAGCTGTTAACTGTCTCATGGGCTCCTCGTTAAATGTTACCGTGATCCTGTGCGACTTGATCTAGGTGATCCTCCTGTGGAATGAGGATTGGACTAGATGAGCTTTTGAGGTCCCTTCCACTCCCTAATGTTCTGTGATCCTGAACAAACCACCTTCTCTCCTGCAGTTCAGCCCTAACTGGCTTACTTCCTACACTAATTGAAGAGGAATTAAGTCTAGCTAAATTTGGAGGGACAGTAAAGGGTCAAGACTTTATACCACAGTTACTCTTTTTTGCACATCATAGAGCAGATTCCTGGACTACACCAGGGTTATTTTTTAACTGTTACACACTGATAGCAGAAATGTCCTGTTTTTTAATAAATTCAGTTCTCATATAATAGACTTGATTCACAAACTTTTCAGTATTTGCTGCAGCTTAATTTGGATTGAAGGTTTCAACTGATGCACAATCATTCACAGTTTTTCAAACATACGTTGATATTGCTGCTGGCTTTAGAAATGATTTTAAGAAATAACATATACTCTCCAATTCTTGGCTTCCAACATGGTTCACCATATAAGGACTGAATTAGAGTTATTTAAACATTCAATGTGTAAGCATGAGGTAACAAGGTGTAAACAATCTGATTGAAATTTCATAACAACTTGTCAGTTCTAGAACAAAATTGTAGTTTTCCACAGTTTAAAAATCAGTAATGTGCAAATTCCGCCACGCCAAGGGATCAGTAAACTTCAGTCTCTCAGTTCAGTTTATTCACAACAGCAGCTCGGACTCAGACACATCACTTGCAGTAGTGGTGGTTCTTTGCAGAAGTACTCGGGATAAAGATGATGCAGGTATTTCACAAGTGAGCAGGGAGTTTGCAAAGAGTTGTAAGACGTTCCATCGGTTGATGCGGTGGCACAGTGAATGCGTCCTGCTGAAGGTCTGACAAAGTGCACAGAACAGTCAAGCATGCAGGGGTTTTGATTCCACAACACTGGAACACCAGAAATGCTTCTGGCCTCTGCCTGATCCGGTGACATGTTGAGAAGCCCTGTCACACAGGACTGCCTGAAGGGCAAGAGTTCAAGAGCCACTAATGAAATCTGAGTAAAGAATTGTCTTTAAAAAAAGCTGCAGATCGTTTTCATCGAATGCGATAGGCCACCTTTAGCGGCCTATCGATGTTCGCTTCTGGTGGAGAAGCTAAGAGTCATTTGTGTGGGAGATTTTCTTCCACAGTAAAGTTTTTAAGTTATTAAGTATTAAAGAATGTTCCATTTCCATCTGATTTGCTGTGACCTTAAGGGCCATGCACAAGTACAGTTGTTTTTCTAGTTCTTCATGGATATCAGGAGGAGCACCACGAAGCAGATAGTCTTTGAGTAGCTGACAGGCTTTTGCCAAGTTGGGCTGAATGACTTCTGTGCTACATCTCCTTTTGCTTTGGTCACATCGAGTTCTGCAGTCTGTACCATAAATACAGTCCAAATCTGATTCACACTGACGATCTTTAATTATTTCCTTCAAATTCATTTCTGGCACAATTTTTCTCATGTCCATCATTTTCAAATCATACTTATCGTTATACCCCAAGGTTTTGGCACTGGTATCACACATGAGAAAGTTTCCATAAGGTCCATGGAAAATATCTTCCACAAATTCTAAAAGCCCTACAGCTATTTTTGCCTTTCTTGGCCAGGATGGAGTAAACCACTGGTCCATGCTTCGTCTGAAGCCAGAGGGAATGAAAAGTTCTATAATCCATGGAAGGCTCATTCCATAGAGGGAGGTATATTCAACTCTTTCAGTCACGTAGAGGTCCCCACAAAAGCCCATCAGCTTGGGAGTATGTTCTTTATCCTGCAAGATCACCATTAACAGAAACTCCTCGAGCTGCAGAAGCGCCCACGCAGACTTTGCCTCTGGCAATGAAACTCTCCCATCTTTGTTTCCATCAGCAAAAGACAGGATGAGATTAACCAGCTCTGAAAGATTTCCTTGTTCCCCCAATCTTGCCTAAAAGCAACACATGAGAAAGATTAAGTATGATCTTGGTAACTACCAGCCATCCACCTGTGATTCTACCTCCTGTTATTATCCTGCTACAGGTAGTATGGTAGAATCACAGAACATGAGCAATTGGAAGGGACCTCAAAAGATCAGCCAGTCCAATCTCCCTGCCACAGCAGGATCTCCTAGATCCAGTCACACAGGAACATGTCAAGGCAGGTTTGAAACGTCCCCAGAGAAGGAGACTCCACAACCCCCCTCTGCTTAGAGTCTTGCTGCTTAGTGAACACAGTAACTTCCCAAGCACAAAGAGTTTTCAGATTGTGCTTCAGTCTCAGCACTTGGTTCCAATAACCCCAAAAGTGCAAACCCCATTTATTTTTACCCTGTTTTTTATAGAGATACAAGAAAAAGCTGTTGACATGCAGGATGCACAACAGCTGCCATCTGTTAAAAAGGAAAGAACCTGATGATAATCAGTTACTTCAAGCTTTGAGACGCACACCTCTGGGAAAAGCTATTTTTGTGCTAAGGATTTTTCTAGCAGGCACTTGAACAACAGGGCACTCTCTCCAGCTGCAGGAAAAGAAGCCTTTCTGTCAGAGTAAACAAGCATCTACTTACTTTAAACAGACCATATACCATTTCTTTGAATTTCTCAACCGTGGTTCCTCTTGTTGGTTTATCAAACAGGACTACATCCTTCCTTGGTTCTGGGTCAGTACTAAAATCAAGTTGAGCAGCTTCTTCCATCTGGCATTTTATAACAGCTTGCAGATTTCCCCAGACTCCAAAATACATCTGTGCAGGAAAGAGAGAACAAAGGTAAAAAACACCATAGAAGTCCATCATCTGAAGACCACCTGTAGTCCAAACTGCTTCAAGGGCTGAGTATCAGCACAGATTAGAAAACTGAGTCCTGCAAGCAGACACTACAGAGTATCTTCAAACAACAGCAACTACTGCAGGTACTGAGGAAACACTACTCTCTCAATACAAACAGCCTGAGAAATGGTGTGTTTGCACTGCTGTCACCTTTGCAGATGTTGTTAGGAGCCTGCTGCCTCTATTTGGGAAGCAGATGAGCAGAGAAGTGGAATGCTGTACACAAGAGTAGTGACTTTGTCAAAATGTAGGCAGATCCAGTATAAATCACAAAATACAGGTATATTCAGGTACTTACTAGTACTAATAGTATTTCACCTCCACGTTCTGTATACAGGTGTATACATCTAGAGAAACATGCTCTGCATGTCACAGCAAATGAAGCTTGAAATAATCTGTATTAAACAGGTAGAGCTTGCTGACACCAAGGTCTACTCAATGTTCAGGCAATGGCATCTACTCATCTCAAGTACCGTGTTCGGTTATGGGCACCTCAATACAAGAAGTGCACTGAGGTGCTGGAGTGGGTCCAAAGAGGCCAACAAGGTTAGTGAAGGGCCTGGAGGAGCAACTGAGAGAACTAGGGTTGTTTGGAGAAAAAGAGGCTGAGAGGAGACCTTATTGCTCTTTACAACTACGTGAAAGGAGGCTGAAGAGAAGTGGGGGTCAGTCTTTTCTCTCAAGTCATAGTGATAGGATGAGAGGAAATGGCCTCACGTTGTGCCAGGAAAGGTTTAGATTAGACATGTAGAAAGAGGTGCTGGAGTCACCATCCCTGGAGGTGTTCAAAAAGCGCGTACACGTGGCGCTTGAGAACAGTTTAGTGGGCATGGTGGCACTAGGTTGATGGTTGGACTTGATGATCGTGGAGGTTTCTTCGAACCTTAATGACTCTGTGATTCTACGATTTCTACTGAAATTGTAGTAGCACCACATTCTACTGAAATCGTAGAATCGGTCAATAGTAAGTACTAGATTGGATGAGTATCTCCCCGCACTTGGATTGGATAGGGAAACAGTCAAACTAGATTGGATGAGTAAACCCTTACCTGGTTATTGGGCTTTGTTGACAAACATTTTCCAAAATACAACGTTTCTTTAGCACAAAGACTGCTACACGCTGACCCATCAATAACTCCGGTCCGGTATTTATCACACTGAAACAAACAGGGAGAAAAACATTTAATGACCTGCCCAAGAGAGGACACGACAACTGTGTCCCCAGTGTTTGACTCCAGAAAGAAACATCTAAGAAAGTCATTTTAATAATCCCAGATCAAAACAATGTTAAGAAATATAACTGGTTTTGTCCGTAATTGAAGCTGTAATCGCACATGACGGACTGTCAGGATTTGATTAGTTTACACGTTGCACTGACTGAACTGGCTGTGGAATTAGGACAAGCACTTAAGAAAGCTCTGCTAAACATACTTACTATGATTTTCCTACAGTCATGTCCTCTGCATAGTTCTGTGTAGGTGGAGTACTGAACATACATAACCCAGCTGCCAATAAACACTACTAACCAAGAGATGAAGAGATACTTCATCCGCATGTATGAGAAACGTACCTAGAGGACACAAAGAGAAAAATAGTCTTGGTATTCACTCAGCAGTAGTCAGAATGATAGAAACAAACAGCAGTTATGACTTCAGCTTTAAGAATCTGACTTCCACAGTGATAGCCTGTATTACATTTGCTTCCTTCAGTGAGCAAAACTGACAGGGGAGGTCAGTTTGACTTATGTAGGTGGAAAGAGAATTAGGATATAAATAAGTAGAAGGTGATGGACTCTCATGTGGCACGCCAGGCTGCAAGAACCAATTTGATCTGAATAATAAACTGCCAGAGCTCAACTACTTGCATTTTTCTCTAAGATCTTAACCCATCGTCACCCATCTCACATGTATTAATTTCATGGCTCCATCTGTGTGGGAGAAAAGCACTGAAATGATTCCAAACTACTACAGATTTATTGTAATTAAATCATAGCAAATTGAATACATTGTGTAAGTTCAGCTTTTATGAACTTTATGTAACAGAAAAAAGTGTTACTAGAGAAAAGAATCTTTCACAGATACAGGAAGATCACCAAAGAGGCCTTTTCCTTTCTAAATATATGATTTATATCTTTTTAAAGGAAGTAAGATCAACAGTATAGGACTCCTACTCTCAATCTAAAGGGCTTCTAACTCTTCCACCAGATCTCATCTTGTGATTCAGAACATACTTTCACAGGCACTCACTGCATCTGAAGACCAAAATGGAACTGTTTCTTGATCTCATACAGTTCTCTAAGGAATGTCAGCCCTCAGAGAAAAGCATGAAGGCAACCACAGAGGAACTGCTAGGATAGATGATACCATTTAGCCCTTAATAGTACATCCTATTAATGTAATGATTTTGAAAACCAAACAGGTAATTGTGCATACAAGGTGTTTAAACTCCTTCAGCCGTGAAAGAGACAGTCCTCAATTCTATGTGACTCATTCAGTGAGAAAAGCAGAGCTTTTGGGCTGTATTTTAAGAGAAGTAGGTAGACGTGTCTTATTCCCAAAGAACCCTAAGACAAATGCTGCCAAAGCCAAAGGCTTCAGCACAAGGAATCCTTAATCATGTCCTACTCATCCTCATCCCTCTACAAAACCTACAAAAATACTGCAGGAAGGTTACCTGACAAGTTACACAGGAGCACGCTGGTATGGTCTTTAAACAGTTCTAGCACAAGTGTTTGCCATGATGCTTTATACTCCTTCATAGCATGCAGTACCACGAAATTCCACATCACAGTGGTCATTGTGGCTCCAAGATCCACAATCTCTGCAGGAATATTGGAATCTCCTTCTCTGGAGACGTTAAAAACCTGCCTGGATATGTTCCTGTGCAACTTGGTGAGGGGACTGGACTAGACGATCTTTCAAGGTCCCTTCTGATCCCTAATGTTCTGTGATTCTGTGAAGAATATATATTTAGACACAAAACAGGTGAACCCTTCTCTTGAGGACAAGCAGGAAAAGATCAACCCACCTAAGGCCTCACGTCTAATGACTCAGACCTCAAACATCCCAGTCCAATGCTCCAACCACAATTTCCTATTCCTTGCCTTCGGCAATAGAACAAAAACCACTTTGGTGTTGTCTGTAGGCAGTTCACTGAAGGTTGTTCAAATCAGCTCAGAAAAAACTGAAGCATCATTAAAGTTTATTTGGGAACAGAGTTACACTTCCAACGCCTTACATCTTGATGTAAAATTGATCTTGGATACAAGAGGCCTGACCTGACAGTGGAAGTTGGCTTTCTATAGGATCACACACACACATTTTATCATCTGAAAGCTTCTTTCCTTGCTTCAAGACCAGCTACTCTGTCTTTGAGTAAACACTGTAGTTACAGTCCAGCACGTGGAGATTTAAGAAAGTGAATTCTGTTTTATTCAATGTAGTAAGTGGCAGCCTTCTGTATTTCAGCTGAAATATCCCCAAGACTCTGAACTGACTCTTGTCCTGACCTGCTGCCCACACCGTAAATGTGCTTATCATCCACACACATCCTTCTTTCACAGCTCTCAGAAGCCAACAAAGGTGTTATGGCAAAGCACTAGAAGGACAGTGTCTCTCTCCCTCTTCTCACTTCCAGATCCAAAGGAAAGCTGTCAGCAGAGCAGATGCTCTACTCGCAGAGTGTAATCCTTACACCCACATCACACAACATAAACCCAAACAAAACCAGAGAGGCCTGGTTCTCCCCAGCAGTCTATCCCAGGAAGACCTGCCCTGAGGCAGCCCTCCAGCAGAGGTCTCTTCAAACACAGTTTTGAACTACAAGGGAAACCAAACCGGTAGATCAAAACCAGTTCAGGTACTCAGTGCAGGTAGCCTCCGATTTGGATCTGCTGTGAGCATACAACCAGCTTTTTCTCAGTCCATCTAGAGAGCACACAATGTGCTTTTTCTTTTCTCCTTGCAATCTTTTTGCTGATTAAAGGACAGATGACACAGAACAGCACTTACAGATAGGAATTACTCTAATACAGTCATGCAGGTTCAATGTCTTCTCTAATAACTTACTTGTTCTTATAGAACCTAAATCTCATGGTTTCATAACCTTTTTTGCTGGTTTCAATGCAGTAACAAGACCGATGAGTGCTCTGTAGTTCATTTCTTGAAATTATTTAACTAGGTAGCTCATTCTTCCAGTTTTACTTGGACCTAATGTTTCTGTAACTAGCTACAGCACTCCCAGTCATTTCATATCATGACATTCAAGTCCCACTGCTTAGCTGTCTAGGTACTATTTCTTTCAGAAAGCAGATAAAAGCATTGGTTAAAAAGAAACTTCATAAAGTGTTCCCAACCTAAGCACCACAATGTAAATGGCCTTCTCCTCCTAGCCACAAGACAACAGACTGCAAAACTAGGGCAGGACAGACTAGGTGAATCTTGGGTGTGGGACTTGACACAAAGCCTAATGTTACAGCGCTTCCTAGTCTTCCTCTTCAGTCCTGCTACTTGTAAACAAACCACATCCAGAATGTCTGTTCCTGCAGTAAAAAGAGATCTCATTTACACCAGTGCTCACACTCTGTGCCAGAACTTGCCTGAAGGACGACACTTACAAACTTGCTGAAAAAGGTTCAGGCTTAGATTTGCTTAGCTTCTTTTGGACTGGCTGATCTTTTGAGGTCCCTTCCAGTCCCTAATGTTCTGTGATTCTGTGTGATGCTGTGATGAAGACCATCAACGCCAAAAACTGCATCAGCCCAGAGTTACTGCATTCATTTTACTTCAACATACAAGCACGTCTTGTAGAGCTTTCTACCTTGCAGAAGCCAGATCTGGATCTCTTAACTCCATCACACACACTTTCAGAGATTCAAAGTAACGTGAGAGCTTCTTTTATTATGTGAAGTTCTACTCACAAACACAAAAGGATGCCTGACGTGACAGCAGTCAGTTTGCAGTGATTCAAGCAACAGATGTGAGAGACAGAAGTTCATAAAACTTTAAAAACCCAACAACCACCAAAACAAAACCATGGGTTGCAGATGATTATGAACAAGCAACCACAAGAAGGGCACAAATGTCATTTACAGGTGCTAAATGCAAATATACAAAGAATTCCTGTTCCACAGATGTAGTCAGTCTGAAAAATAAATATGCAGGTAACAGGATGCTTGGGGCAGAGTATGAATAGAAAACATGCAAAAGCATTTGATCGTTCTCCACTTGATTTTTATTTTTAGGCATGAACCTTTCCTAATTTAATTATCATTAATAAAATCATAGTACTGCTGAACACCTACAGGGAGAACTAAAAATGGTTTCATCACTTCCTCATTTCTATAGGCAATTCTGACAGTGTTCTTCCTAAAGCTGTCAAAAGACCCTTCTCTACAAAATGTCTTCCATTAACAGGATCACTTCAAAATCAAATTAAATTAACTTCCTTCGGTATTTCCCCAGGTAAGAGGAAACTCCTGTGAATCAGGAAGCGCAGCGAATAATTGCTAATGATTACCTTTGGTTTATCTGAAAAGGAAAATACAGTGATTTCCTATGGAGACAGGTTTTATTGTTTGATTGGGATTTTTTTAAAGCATTCCTAATAACCTTAAAATTGTAGAACAGAAATGCTATAGCACACAAAACTGCTGGTAAAACCTGAGCAAGAGCTATTAAAGCTATTTTGTATTAGAAGCCTTTTGTTCAGTACAATCAGCTCAGCACTGGTCTGTGAGCCTCAGGACCACTGCAAAGCATTGACCATAATTCATACTACAAATTTTCCTCCTTCTCAGGCAGAAAGATCATTTGTTTGGGACTGAAAATTCTTCCCCAAATGCCATCTGACTACATCATATACTTGGCAGGAAGTTCTGGAGAAGCTGAATTTATTTTGGGCACAGCACTGTGCCAATGCAGTCGTGTGGCTTGTGACTTGCAGGAGACTTAGGACCTGCCAGTTCAGAGCACAGACAAGAGCGTACATCTGCTTACAGAAGATCAACACTTCCTTTCATTCACATGGGATTACGTCTCTAATAAGGATCTTCTTATCACATTCAGCAAAAGATCTGATCATTCTTTGGTCTCTTCCCATACATTACCCCCATTCCGTTTCCATTTCTTCCTCAGAACCAGTCTGTAGAGAACAGAGATTCTGTGAAGACTTAAATATAAGCCAGGGAATGCAAGAATGAAAGAGAACACTTGTAATGCTGGAAAGCATATCACAGAGTTGACTTCTTCCATCACTTGTATATTCTACCAAATCATGCGCATTGAATAGTAATTAGACATTTGTCCCCTGGAACAGGACTGGAAAAGCACTTCTGGCAAAACTCGAGCCTGGATGTGCTCCAAGCCTATGGAGAGTAGCGGATCGAAATGGAGCATAACTTCCCAGCTATTTGCTAAGTGCACTTTTTCTTTAAAACATTGTTATGGTTAAACATGATGAAAGTTCCTCATTGTTTAAAAGTACACAGAGCTTAATTCTGCCAAGTATTCCATGTAACCACGGTGCACTAATCTTCTCTAAATCTGAGTTGCTCACTGCATTTGTTTGATACGTGGGAAATAAGAAAACCTATTTTAAAAATGTCACGCCAGACAAGTTAGAAATGCTGCTTTGTCCTCTGTTCAGGTAGGTTTACCACAGAATCACAGCACATTAGGGATTGGAAAGGACCTCAGAAGATCATCTAGTCCAATCCCCCTGCCAAAGCAGGATCATCTAGACCAAGTCACACATGCTGCTTTATTCTCAGTTCAGGTAGGTGTATGGATGATAGGGCATTTGAAGCGGGCTGACATGAGGTCTGAGAACATCAGCTTGCTCTGTCTTGGATCCTATGCACTGGACACAAGCACATCTTCAAGAGTAGACAGTGAATGTTTAAGATTATGCTGGTGTCTTCAATAGTTTGTATCCTGAGTAATCAAACGGAGTAAACAGAGCTGCAGTTATCTTTTGAAAGTTAACGATCAAGATGAAAAACAAACAATTTCTCCCAACAGGTTAAACAAAGCAGAAAATATTATTAAAATCGTAAAGGAAATAATTAGTAGGAAATTTCTGTTATGTGCGACTTTTAAATGTCTTCTTTCTTTGGCCTTTCAAATGTCTTCTTTTCTGTGGTCTTTCAAAGGCAGTCTCTTGGTAAGCTTGGTCCAGAACCCCTACAGGCCAGAAAGCATCCAATCGTGCAAGTTACTGTCTGTCAAGACATTGACTGTCACATGCCCTCAGCCTTACGATCCAATTGCTAACTACAGAAAGAGCCTCAGGAAAAGTTTGGGAGACTACCTTCTTTTTGTGAAACATAAACTACTACCAACACTGCGACTCGCCCAACTGTAAGATCCCATAAATACAATTAGATTTGGGGGGGGTTTGGTAGTATTTTGTTGCATTTAAAAGTTTGTCAGGTTTGAGGGGTGTTTTTTGTTTTACTATTAGTACACAATTTGCAGTCTAAGCAGTAGGAAACTGTTGCAGTTTGGAGGTACTGCTTTGTGATGAAACTGGAATGTTGTCTCTGTGGGTTCCTAACCACAATGTCTGGGGCTTGAGGCAAGGTACCTAAGACTACACCTTGCTCCTTTTACATGAGGTGACACTTGACAGTCCATTTGTCTTAGCCAGAAAGATGATCAGCTGATTACCTGTGGATCTAGCATGCTGCATAAAAGCTAAATGCCGTAGAAAACAGTATAACTATAGAACACTTGGCATAGAGTATCAGTTGCAAACCAACTCATAGCACCCTGCTCCTATTACAGCTGAAAAGCCACAGCACGTGCTGAATCTCTCCAAACCTAATATTCCATCAGCGCACCCCGCAACACAATTTTTCAAAAAGTCTGGAATGCCAGCCAAGAAAATTTGGAAGTCGCTCAGTAATCCCTTCTGTTGTACAACCATCTTCCCTGGTGAGCATGGCAATCTCTTTCCATCTTCCTCATCGCTATGTCTCAGTGAGTTAAAGTCTAGCATGTCCTTCAAGAGCATTGGCTTCTTTAGAGACAAAGCTCAGTAAAGCACTTAGCAATTAGTGTCGTTAAACCACGACTGCATTTGTCATGTACCGAGAGTAACGCGCGGTGGCAAGAGAAGTTATTGATAGCTTCCTACCATTCCTTGGATGCATCAGGTATCAACACTCACTCACTGTCTAGCACAGAAAAGTTATGCTAATATTCACAAAGTCATTATTTGATCTCCTAAAACAAATCTGTGTAATGTTCAAATGCAGCTTCCACTGTAAGAAAGCACAGTCAGAAGGTTGGGGGTTTTTTCAATCTGCAATAGAAACAAATGTTTAATTCTTTTAGCTTTTCTAATAAGTGATTGTGCTCTCTTCTCAGCAGGTATTTTGCTTGAGAGGCCTTCAAGTAAATGTTAAGGAGGAAACCTTGAGATGACGATCAGCGAGAAACTTACTATCAAGGCAGAGGACACGAACAATTTGGAGAATCCTAATTTGAAAGGTAGCATCTACATTATCAATTTGATTTAATTTGTGTAAGAGACTTTCACCTATGGGAATCCAAACGCTGCACAAACATCTTCTTCAGTAAATAGATCGAGAGTGATATTTCTGGTCTAAAAACCAAGTGATACTGACCCTGGTTTGCACATACAACATAAACCAAACACTAAACAGGGTGAAGCTGTATCAATATCTATACACTTCTTTAAATACTACAGCCCATTTCAGACACTTCCAAAATGAGAGTGTGATCAGCAAGATTCCAGACAAACAGGAATTAAAACATTAAAGACGTGCATCAGGATGAAGTTTACTTTTCTTTAATCCAGTGATCACAAGGCATTTCCTAAGGTATCAACAGATGATGACCATGTAAGTGGTACATACAAAGAAAAGTAAATACCACATTCATCCTCCTCCAACTCAAGAAATGGTCATTATAGTTGCAATTTAATTAGGATATAATGCAACAGATAAGAAGGAATTACAGAGAGAGTAGCCTTCAGCCTACCACACCGTCGTAACTGACTAACGTTTCACAGCAGAACTTTCTGCTGTGCAGAATCACAGAATCATCTAGGTTGGAAAAGACCTTTAAGATCATCGAGTGCAACCATCAAGCTAACTCCACCATGTCCCTAAGCTTCCTGTCTACATTCACCCACTTCTCTAGGCAGCCTGATGACCCTTCCAAGTGAAGTTTTTCCAACTGTCGAACATAAACTTCTACGACAGCCACAGCACTTACAAGCAAAACATCCTCGCACAGCTCGAGTAGCAGGGTGTGAGTAACACGGGGCGTGTGTGGAACACCTGTTTGTGCAGACCCTGCCAGCGCAAGCGCTCGGAGCCGCTGACTACCGGACAGCCGGATCAGAGTGCCCAGCGTCAACTGCTTCACGCCGGTCCCTCCTCTCCCGGGATGGATGTCCCCGTCCTCAGCCCCAGCCCCAGCGGTGAGTGCGAAGGGGAGACATGTGGGGCAAACACGAGGGTTCCTCCGGGCCTGGAGGCAACCAGGGCGGCCCGATCCGCCCGGAGGAAAGGAGAGAGGGAGGGAGGGAAGGAAGGAGGGGCGGCAACAGGCACCGCGGCCCCGAGCCGGCCGCCCACCACCTGCTGCCATCGCTGGCACCGGTCCCGCCCGGCCCGGCCGCCGCCGGCCTACCTGCGCGTAGTGGGGCTTCCTGAGCCAGGCCCCCGGGAAGAGCAGCCTCGCCATGGCAATGGCACATCCCCGCAGCGGGCGGCGGAGAGGGGCGGAGCGGCGCGGGGCGATTCCCCGCCTGACACTGCAGCGGCGAGGGGAGCGGGAGGGGAGCGGAGCGGGGCGGGGCGGGGCGGAGGGGGA
>VXBP01010176.1:262169-272733 GCA_013400115.1 Rhinopomastus cyanomelas
GGGCTCCGCCGGTGCTGCTCCCGCTCTCGGCGAGTGCTGGCGCCCACCGAGAGCTTGTCGCTGCCTACAGCTACCTGCAAGGAGGTTGTGGCGAGGTGGGTGCTGCGCTCTTCTCACGAGTAACAAGTGATAAAACAAGAGGAAATGGCCTCAAGTCATGCCAGGGGAAGTTAGGTTAGACATTAGGGAAACCTTCCCTGGGAGGGTCATCGGGCCTTGGCGCGGGCTGCCTAGAGAAGTGGTTGAGTCAACATTCCTGGAGGGGTTTAAAAGTTGTGTAGGTACGGAACTTAGGGACATGGTTTAGTAGGGCGAGGTTAGTGGCTGGACTCGTGAAAACCTGGGCGCTCATGGCTTGGATGGGCATTCGCTCTGCTGGGTAGAACGCTGGCTGGCTGGCTGGCTGGTGGATGACTCACTATCCCTGGATGTGTGTAAAGGTCATTTAGATGTGGTGCTTAGCAATAGGGTTTAGTGGAGAACTGGGCAGAGTAGAGTTAATGGCCGGGCTTGATGATCTCAAGAGTCTTTTCCAACCCGAATAATTCTTAGATTCAACTGTAACATCCAATCTGTTTGATAAAGCGAGTAAACAAGAAAGCAGCTTTTTCCTTGATGTACATAATCCTTTCAACTACATGTTAAACCAGCGTCTCTTACCAGTATTTATATTTGCACGTTTCCCTGTTCTTTCACTCTTTTTCTCAGCCTATCATCAGTAAATGCAGATAACTGTAATTTTAATACAACTGATGTTTCTATCACAGACCCACAGAACATTAGGGATTGGAAGGGGCCTCGGAAGATCATCTAGTCCAATCCCGCTGCCACAGCAGGATCACCTAGACCAATTTGCATGTCTCAAGTCCCTCACTTTTAAGGCTTGTAAATAATTTCAGCATATTTTATGCTGTTTTTCAAATTCCTTTTGATTAAATGTTCGGGGAAAAATTAGCCACATTAGCATTGTGGCTAATTCTTGTATTTTGTATAAGGAAATATGAAATACTTTAACTACATGGATATACATAATCTTAACATAATGCTTTAAGTTATTGGCATAGTTTTCCTTTACTGGAAGGATTTGTCTGAGAGGGTTGTGGAGTCTCCTTCTCTGGAGACGTTTAAAACCTGCCTGGACATGTTCCTGTGTGACTGGATCTAGGGGATCCTGCTCTGGCAGGGAGATTGGACTAGATGAACTTTCAGGGTCCCTTCCAATCCTAATGTTCTGTGACTTTGTTTTAGTGCCATCCTGCTGTGGGAATTGTTGTATCAGCTCAAATTTGCAGATCTCTTCAGGCTGGGATCCGTAACAATGTGATTAGGAAAATGATTTGCACAGAAGTGTGGCCGTTCTTTAATCCCAAAGACCTGCTTTGTGTTTTGCTTTTTTTTTCAAGTACAGGAAAAGTCCATCTGCTCTCACACAAGCATTTATTAAGTTCATCATCCACCAAGATATTTTGTGGTTTGTATGCCTGCAGTGGTAGTCCTAAAAATCATAGACCCCATATGGCAGCCTGGGTTGACCGCTGACCCCCGGATCAACACAAAATAGCCACCATCCCTGGATGTGTTTAAAGATCGTTTGGATGAGGTGTTGAGGGGTATAGTTTAGGGGTGAACTTGTAAGGTAGGGGAGATGGTTGGACTCGTTGATCCCAGGGGTCTTTTCCAACCAGAGTGGTTCTGTGTGATAAAACAGGACACAGCCAGACATTGTTCTGGGAATTATCTGGGAGGTCCAGGGTGTGTCGTTCTAGACTGTTGCGTGTAACGGTTGGACTTGATGATCTTAAAGGTCTATTCCAACCTAAATGATTCTGTGATTCCCTTAACACAATGTGTTTAGCAGAGTCCAAGTCAGAAGCTGGGCATCTTCTGTTCAGATGCATTTTGTCTGTTCTGGACAAAAAGATTATCACAGTATCACAGAATCACAGAACATTAAGGATTGGAAGGGACCTCAAAAGACCAGTCCCCCCACCACAATTATGCCATGGTGTGGGGATAAAAATAATGAGAAGATAAATGCAGCATGTGGTGTCTTTCAGTGTTCAGTCCACCTACCAAAGAAGGCTGCTTTGATGAAAAGCTGGGTCACAAAAATACTGCTGTAAGAATAAGTTTGGCAGGGCTTACTCCTGAGGAAACTATC
Source organism: Rhinopomastus cyanomelas (assembly GCA_013400115.1). Lineage (NCBI taxonomy): Eukaryota > Metazoa > Chordata > Aves > Bucerotiformes > Rhinopomastidae > Rhinopomastus > Rhinopomastus cyanomelas. Next base: position 264,331 of record VXBP01010176.1, read on the forward strand.
TGGCAACCAAACCTTAGGAGCTTTAAAGCTTTGCAGACTTTCAATACGATTCAAGAACAGTCAGTGATGACTTTCTGACTAATATAATCACTGCCAGAACCACTCTGAAGTAAAAATCTGAAAATCAGCTAGTAAGAGTTGGCACTCCTGTAAAAGCAACCCCGGCGTTAATAGCAGCAAACAATCGACGCAGTAAGAGCATTTGCTTCTCTTCCCTTAGGCAAGTGCAAGTTTAGCTGGATCATGGGCATGCCACAGAAAGGCAACACAAGAGGAGAGGGCAGTGCAAACGTGTTAGGATTTTGCTGAATAATCTCAAGACATTACTTCATCCAATGCTCTGCACCAACCCTTGGAATGACAGGCTGAAGTTACTGTGAAATGTGGGTCTCCCATATGTCTGGCAAGGATCAAAATGTTTCATTCCCTTTATGTCTGGATCCAAACCGCTCCTGGCATATGTTCATTAGAGGATATATTTTTCACTTAGTACATGAGCTCTTCATCATCTGTTAGAGCAGGTGCTTTGTTCCAGCACCAAAATGTTTAGTTCTTCTTCAAGCACTCCTTGTGCCCAGGCTTTGCTAAATGCTAAGAAGTAAGGCCCTTTCAGGCTTTTACAGTTGCCTGTTAAACACAGAAATCCCACTTAAGCCTCAGTAGTGGCAACTCCCATGAAAAGCTGGGCTGCCTAAGCCAGACCGGTAGCAGAGAAGGCGTAGCACGCACTGATTTGGTACTCAGTGGGAGTGTTCTGAACACCGAGGGGCAGATGCAGAAAAGCAGCAGAGGTAGAACATAAATTGTGCTGCTGTAGGACTTACTGTACAGCCCTTCCATTCACACTTGCCTTTCCGTTCTGTAGCTCACACACTATCCACTTTTGCATGCCACTGCCAAAATTCTGCTGTATCTTAATGCCCAGGCAGTAAAACTTGTGCTGATTTATTGATGCCTGTTAAGATGTAAGTTTCCTATCCAGCTATCACTCACAGTGACAAAGGTAAATACAGTTTCATAACACCTTCTTACCGTTGCCCTCGCTTCTATGACAACTTGGAATTCATTTCATCTTAGCAATAACTCAGAAAAACCTACAAGTGGTTGCATGTGCTGCAGCATCCAGGAATGGTGGACATATAATGAATGAAAACACAAGCCTAATGAGAAGAATGGAAAACTACAGAGAATCAGAATATATGTTGTTTAAGATACTCAGTATGATGTGCTCCTTCATAAGAATTGTATCCAATTTCTCTTGAAGGGAAGTAATACTGATTTTAATACTAAACAAAAGCTAAACATTCATTCATTGCAGTTTGTTTCTTACAGTTCTTTGAAGCAGATGCACCCACACACTGATTTAATTCAAATGCTTTGAGACTCAGTGGGTAATGATCAGGGTTCACAAACTCACCTCACCATCATATTACATGCACAAAGCCTTTGGCTAATGTTAATAATCACAAGGCTTCTAATGTAAATAATTACAAGACTCCTCTTTCTTACAGCAGCTTTGACAATCTGCCTAGCATGGCTTCTTAATTTGTGCTCTTGTTATTTGGCTGCGTCTAAGAAATAGTGATCCTTGGCAGCATCACAGTTTCTAAAGTATTACGGCACCAGTGGGAATACACAGACTTAGTATTTGCCAGTTGCCTTGGTTTGTTATTACTTTTAATAAGTTTATTTACACAATATACAACATGACAATGGTTTAAAATAAAACCACCTGCATTTCTTAAAGGCTACCAAACCCATTTGTCTCTCTTCTTATTGACTAGCTGTCAGGGTGCTTGTGCAGAGGTCTATCTGAGAGTCTTGTTTTCATATGGACCCTACTTGCTTAGGCCTGTTTTTGTGGAAATTAATGAATATCTAGGGATACATCCAATCTTTAGACCAAAGCCTTCCCTTACTTCCCTTCTGAAGTGCTGAGAAGTGACACATGGATTATTCATTTTTGCTGTGAGAGACCACCAATGTCCAGATTCTCATGGGGGAGTGTGGAGAAAAGTACTCCCAGAAGCAAGCAACCTTGAGAGAAACAGCCTGGATTGGATGGTGACAGGTGTCTGCTTCAGGGGGGAGGGTGTTAAAGCAGCACCACAATATAAAAGGCAAGCAGCATAGACCACCCTGGGGAGGTAGACTTGTGCCATCTCTCTTGAGAGGACTCTCCTTCTCCCTCTCTGCTGTAGGCTGCTTGCAGACAGTGAGTCTGACCTGGATCATGATGTGTTCTGTACGATTAATGGACATTTTCTATGATCAGTTTGGCTGCGTTTTTCTTTTGTTGTGGACTTTCTTGTTACCTTTGGGTTTTCTGTCGGGATATTTTTGGTCAGAGGTACTCTCCTTTGTCTCCATGGTGATGGCTTATGCAACTTTATCCTTACACTGTAGGAACCAACAATAAACTGTGCTTTCTGCTCGTGGCCAAGCTCTTTCGGCTGTGTTACAGACTTGTCAGAACATCTTCAGTCTTCTCATTCCCATCCTGCACATTTCTGTGAACTCTGATTTAACCAGTGTGTTCACTTCATTTTTATCCTAATGGATTATTTCCTGTCATTTTTAAATTCTCAGCATTAATAGGTGTAGCCATCTCTTGCCCTGAGAAGAGGCAAAGCCTGTTAAGGATAACCCTGGGGCTTAGTCTGTTACAAACAAATCGTTATTTGAGGAAACAGACTCTTCCAGCAGGTTTCCCTTCTAAGGCTGTATTTACCTGGTCACTTCAATCTTTCACCCTGCTGCATAAGCAGATAGTGTCCCCTTTCCCTGTCGCTGTTGGTGCATACCTTCTCCCTTGGGCTGGCACAACCATTTCCATTGTTGCGTAAAGAACTAGATTTAAACATCATCTTTGTTTCCTCTGGAAAAAAAGGTAGGTTAGAGTCAATTTAACTCCTTCATCAGTGGCTTGGATTTACACCAGAGTAAAGTGGCTGCTTGTAACAACTGAAACTTTTATCTTGTTTAAACGTATCTGTATAAAAATGGCATTTTAATACAGTCAGAGAAACGACACAAATGTACGTGACTCATTTGGAGCTTATGACAGAGGTCAGGTCCAATGAATACTAAATATTCAGAAATGCCAAATGATTGGGGGTACAAGCCCTTCCATTGAGAGAAACAATGCCGACTGGTTTTTGCTGGTATACTGCTTAACATTCAAACAGTATCAGAAAACATTACAGTTAGTAGAGCTCATTAACATAGTGTGTTTAGAGTCAATAGTTCTTCATAAGGAACTATTCATGAAGACCTTTTCATAAAGAAGAACCACTCTGAAAGAATAGAAAACTGAAATATATTAGTCATTTATTCATTAGGGGACTGAGGAAACCTCAAAAATACTCTGCTCAGAGGAAAATATTTGAAGGTGGTCATGACAATGGTGAGTTTTAAGCAGAAGCTACACAGTGGGATGGATTTGTGCTGTCAGGGCTTTTAAGTGTACAAAGACAAACCAGTTCACATTCAATCAGCCAATACAGTTTCCTTATTTGCCTTTTCAAGTCTGTGGTCTCTATTAATTGCTCAAGTTGTAAGGTTCAAGAATTTTATTGAAGATAATGGAGGTTATATGTTAAAATGAATGTTTATAATTATGTGAAGGGTGGGTGTCAGGAGGATGCAGCCAGGCTCTTCTCAATGTCATCTAATGATAGGACAAGGGGCAGTGGGTGTCAGCTGGAACAGAGGAGGTTCCACAACAATATGAGAAGGAACTTCTTCCCAGTGAGGGTGACAGAGCCCTGGAAGGGGCTGCCCAGGTGGGTTGTGGAGTCTCCTTCTCTGGAGGTGTTTCAAACCCACTTGGATGTGTTCCTGTGTGACTGGATCTAGCTGATCCTGCTGTGGTGGGGGGATTGGACTAGCTGATCTTTCGGGGCCCCTTCCAATCCCTAAATATTCTGTAATTCTGTGATTCCTTGAGTAATGTCTCTCCTGGATCTGCTTACAGTTGTTTCTGTGCAGCTCTCTTGGACTGGCAACAGCTACAGAAAGGGCCACTGTCCTACTGTCAGCCCCTGGAACTGAATTGACTGGACTGCAAACAGCTGTAAGTTTTAGCAGGGTTGTGTCCTGCTGTGCTGCTCCCAAGTATGTTGTCTCCATCTTCGTTAGATAAAGAGATGGTAATATACGAAGTGAGATACGTGAGGGACTTTCGATCCGAGCAGGACTTGGCAGGTCTGCCGAAAGCTTGTGAAAAGGTCCATACTGCATTCCAGGAGGTGGGAGAGCAGCAGGAATGCTGTGCTCATTCTCCCTCTGGCCAGACTGATGTCCAAACCAGATTTTTCACTGCATATGAAACAGCAGTGTTCTGCCATGTAACTGCTTCCTGAGGGGTCGTTAAACAGTTTTTCAACCTCAGTTTAGAGGTAAGGTCACTGCTACAAAATTTAACCACACAAGAGCTGGAAATTCAGCTCTAGCAGACATTTTTACAATCCACAAAGGAGCATAGATGCTGACAGACCAAATCTTGCAATAAAACTCTATGATGCCACAGTCTTCATGAAGTTATGATACAACACATCATGATGTAAAATACTTGAGACTGCAGTGTATTTTGCAAATTCACAGAGCAGAGCTAAAGTAAATTAGTCAAGTGCTTGCTTGGAAATGCTGTCTTTGCATTTTAACATTAGTCAGTAGAGCTTCAGTAAGTGCTTTTAGCTCTGTGCTTAGAGAGCAAGGGAAGGAATGCCTCACATTGGCTTTAAGTGTCTTGATCTAGGGGATCCTGCTGTGGCAGGGGGATTGGACTAGATGATCTTTCAAGGTCCCTTCCAATCTCTAATGGAGCATGGCCAGGTGGGATTTAAACATGTCCAGAGAAGGAGACTCCACAACCTCCCTAGGCAGCCCCTTCTAGTGCTCTGTCACCCTCACCATGAAGAAGTTTCTTCTCATATTTACATGGAGCCTGCTCTGCTCCAGCTTAAACCCATTGCCCCTTGTCCTGTCATTAGATGCCCCTGAGCAGAGCCTGGCTCCATCCTCCTGGCACTCACCCTTCACATAATTATCAACATCACTGAGGTCCCCCCTCAGTCTCCTTCTCTCCCAGCTCAAGAGCCCCAGCTCCCTCAGCCCTTCCTCATCAGGTAGATGCTCCCTTTACCATCTTTGCGGCTCTGCGCTGGACTCTCTCCGGCAGATCCTAACATTCACAAGAAGATGCTGAAGTACAGGACAGAATTTTTCAGGATTTCTTGAACTCTGAGGGATAAAAAAAGATAGACATGACAAAGGGCATGTGCTAGGAAAAATTGTTTCTGTGAGAGGACCGGTATCAGGATATCTTACAGCAACTAGTACTGTTTATAGTGTTTGTAATATGAGTTTATTTTCCTCTGTGCTGTTGCGATCTGAGAAGTAAAAATTATACTTACTCTTGTCAACCTAGAAAAATATTTAAATTTTTATTTTAAATTTTAATTTAAATTTTTATTTTAAATTTTATAATTTAAAGAGTTTTTTCAGTGCTATTTTTATATCTTTCTTATAAAGATCAATAATTGCTGTAATTTTGTTATGTTTATGTAAAAATGTATGCACCACAGTTATCTTAGTGATATCTTCAGGAAGGCAGGGGAAGGTCTTTTCAAGACAGTTTCTTCAGATAGGACAAGGAGCAGTGGGTTCAGGCTGGGAAAGGACAGATTTAGGCTGGATATCTTCAGTGTGAGGGTGGTTGATGGCTGGAATGGGCTGCCTGGGGAGGTGGTGGGGGCCCCATCCCTGGAGTCATTTAAGATCAGGCTTGATGAGGCTCTGAGCAGCCTGACCTAGGTGGAGTTGTCCCTGTGTAGGGAGGTTGGACTGGATGACCTCTAGAGGTCCCTTCCAGCCTAGAACATTCTATGACTCTGTGATTTAAGATAGGAAGATCCTAGGTGAGTTTCCTCACTGTTCCCATGCTTAAACAATGCAGCAAAAATAGCTTGGGATCTCATTTTCCCCCCTTACTGAACTGTGGTCATGACAACCATCTGTACAAGGATAAGCTTTACAGTATTTTCTTGTTCAAGGGTATGATCTGATGTCATGTTTTGTGATACAGCAAGGCAGTGGAAAATAATACTGTGCAGCAGCTGGTGCTCTCATCTACATAGAGTGTAGGCTTATACTTCTGAATTTTGTGTGTTCTGATTTGCTTAATATTTATATGGCCACTGAGGCAAGAAAATAAAGGCTATTGATAAAGGAAATGCTGCTCCTTCTGACTCTTAAACTGTATCCCTCTCTCCTGAGTACCAGGGAACTTACATTTTGAATGTGGAATTCGTTTTCTCTCTGCTGTGCCAGCAAGGCAAGACACAATTTTGAAAAGCTGGGACTGGTTTTGTGTGGCAAGTTTGCCTAACAGTATGTAGACTAATATAAACAGGTAAAGACAGTGCCAGGTCGTTATTCTTTAGCTCCTTTCTGAAACACAGCTAGTTATGAGAGGAAGTGGTTAGATTATCGAGTGGTTTTTCCTCTTGCCGTGGGTTAACAGAAGAAATAACTGGTTCTTTTACTGCTATCACTGAACAGAAAACAATGATTCTAGTCTTCTCCTAGTCAGATTAATCATAGATGCCTCATGGTATAATAATGGGAATAATGGAAAGAGTGTTTAAAGTATTTCTTACTATTGTTGTTGAATTTTTTTTGTCCCACCTATGTTTGTGATTAGCAGGAGTCCTCCTGCTGTAAATACAGGTTTGGTGGTTTGAGCATGTTAACTTGAAAATGATTTGTAAAGGATCATTTGCACATTTCTGGTAAAATCTTCAAGCCAGTAATAATCTGAGATGGGTAAAGGAGCCATGGAAGTGACTCTTCAGTGCAAATTTATCCTCCTAGAGTACAAGCTTAAATCACCTGTGTCACAAGAGTTTAAAATGATTTTGTGCTGGCTGTGAGTGCATACAGCAGTTCTAAAATATTATAGGAGAAGGATATTAATTAGAATCTAGATTATAGGACAAGGGGCAAGGGGTGCAAGCAGGAACAGAGGAGGTTCCATATAAATATCAGAAGGAACTTCTTCACAGTGAGGGTAACGGAGCATTGGAACAGGCTGCCCAGGGGGGTTGTGGAGTCTCCTTCTCTGGAGACATTTCAAACCCGCCTGGATGTGTTCCTGTGTGACTGGATCTAGGTTGATCCTGCTGTCTTGGGGGGATTGGACTAGCTGATCTTTTGAGGTCCCTTCCAATCCCTAATGATTCTATGATACTGAGCAGAGCCTGGCTCCATCCTTCCGACACTACCCTTCACGTATTTATCAACATGAATGAAGTTGCCCCTCAGTCTCCCTTTTTCCAAGCTCGAGAGCCAGTTCCCTCAGCCTTTCCTTGTCAGGTGTATGTTCCACTCCATCATCTTTATGGCTCTGTGCTGGACTCTTTCAGCAGTTCTGTGTCCTTGAACTGAGGGGCCCAGAAGTCTGTGGAAAACTATCTGTATTTAAAATGACAGCAAACAAGGTGTTTCAATAATAAATAGTGCTTTATTCAGATATAACCAGTAGTTGGTCAGACTAAGCTGTACTCTGCTCAGGCTTTCTTCTCTGTGCTTCTTCCTGCGATAGCAAACTGTCCCAGTCTTATTCTGCATGTCTTATCCCGAGAAGAAGGGTGCCTTTGAGACCTCAAGCAGTGTAAGCGGGTCAGAGCTGGGAACTAGAAGTTTATTCTCCAGTCTACTGCATTCAGCTGTTCCCCGAGTGTAGGTTACACCAGTTGGCGACACCCGATCCAGTCACCAGATTATTTGCATTTCCTTTATGGGGTCAGGGGGACCTTCAAACTGCTTGTCATTGCTCCGCCAGCCAACTGGGACCGCTGGTCTACCACTATCAGCCTATTCCCTTCATTTCTAAAAGCAGAAGCTGAGGCTGATCTAAACCGGCAGCACCCAATGGCGGTCACAGGAGAGGCTACAGCGTCCTGCTCAGCTCGATGCCTCCTGCCCCGAGCAGCCGCCGGTGCCAGGGCCGGCCCGGAGCCGTACTCCCCTTCCTGGACCACTCTAGAGGCCAGGACCGATCACCTGCCGGTACGGGGAGATACGCGCCGGCCTGGCCCTGGACGGGACAGCCCCGGCCCCGCAGGTGCGCAAGGAACAATAGTCGGCCACTTCCGGGGCAGCGGCTCCCCCGCGCACAGCCGCAACAAGTCCCGGGAGCGAGCAGGAATCTCTCCTTCGGCGAGCACGCCGAAAGTAGTCCCTCTTTGTTCACCGCCAGCTAAAGTTCGCTTTTACCTGTGTCCTTCCGCCGCGCTCCTCTCCCTCCCGCCCGCCCCCCGGCCCAAGCGCTGCCTGTCGGCGCAGGCTGGGCCCGCCGGGGCGGGGCCGCGGCCCCTTGTGCTCCCCGAATGCACCAGC
>VXBP01010176.1:272924-302090 GCA_013400115.1 Rhinopomastus cyanomelas
GGGGGGAGGGGGGGGGGGGGGGGGGGGGGGGGGGGGGGGGGGGGGGGGGGGGGGGGAGGGGCGCAGGGGCGGCCGGGCCCTGCGCGGGGCGGGCAGCGGGATGTGGGGAGCAGGCCGGTTACCCCCGACTTCTGTGTGCCTCTGGTGCTACATCCTACGGCCCGCGGCGACTGCGCCACCCGACGGAGAGGTGTGCGGGTGCTTGCGAGGGGCCCCGCTCCAGCACGGGCAGCCCCGGAGGGCTTTGGGGGAGGGGGAGGAAACTCCCTTCGAGGCGGACGCTGGCTGCAAGGAAGGGGTCAGCGGAGCTTTGCAAGGACCAAAACAAAGGGAGCGGAGGCGGTGGGCTACGGAGCGGGTCTGTGGAGGTACAGCAGTGGCGGGGCTGCCATTAGGCTTCTGCCAGCTGTGGTTTTTTATCTCCTGTTCTAAGGGCATTGTCCGAACAGGCTGTATTCGCTCGAACGCGAAGGCAGCAGCACAAAAGAGTGGTGGTCGCTGGTAACTTTGGGTTTCTCCTTTGGGTTTTTTTTATTTGTTTGTAGCGCCTCACCCCTTTGCCTCTGTCAGGTCAGACGATGTGAACGTGCTTAGTAACTCCTGTTTTTAGCTTTCTAAAATGCGGTAACGTTGCTGGCAGAGAGGTTGTGCAATAATACATTTTATTTTCTGTGATGTTTGAATGGCTTGATACTTTTGTTAGTCAAAGGAAGCAGTACAACACTACATGGGATGCTCTGGACCCTGACATTAGAGTGGAAATTCCATCTGAAGTATTTGGGATGGTTGGATTCGATGATCCCAAGGGTCTTTTCCAACCTGAATGATTCTATTTAAAGGAAAATAGCAGCATCATTACTGAATGGGCCTGCCAGGAAAGCAGTGTAGCTTTATGCTTGTTTTTTGGATTTCTGGTAGCTAGGCCCTGCTTTGACTTTAAAAGTGTAAGGTTTTCTCCTGATGGTAGTGCAAGGGAAAGTGATCAGTCCTCTTACACATGAGGAGTCAAAAGCATGGTATAATAAGAAAACAGTTTCTGTGGTGTTACTCCTTCTGCTCTGTAATCAGCTTGGTAAAAATTAACAGGTTAATGTTCGTCCCTTTTCCAGGAGCTCAAATTACAATTAATTGGAAAGCATTTGNCCTGCCGGCGCAGGCGGGCCCCGCCGGGGCGGGGCCGCGGCCCTTTGTGCTCCCAGAATGCACCAGCGTCTCCTCCGCGGGAAACAAAAATGGCGAGGGGGCAGGGAGCAGCTGGGCTGGCCGTGAGGCGGCTCTGAGCTCTCCCCCTTCGCCTTTCCGCACCACGGGCGATCCCGCCGCGCACCGAGGGCCCGGGGCGCCGCGGGGAGGCTGCCGAGCTCGCTTTTCCCTGTATGAGACGGTTGGCACCACTGGAGAGACCGAATGAGGTGAGGGGGGAGATGGANTGCTTAGTAACTCCTGTTTTTAGCTTTCTAAAATGCGGTAACGTTGCTGGCAGAGAGGTTGTGCAATAATACATTTTATTTTCTGTGATGTTTGAATGGCTTGATACTTTTGTTAGTCAAAGGAAGCAGTACAACACTACATGGGATGCTCTGGACCCTGACATTAGAGTGGAAATTCCATCTGAAGTATTTGGGATGGTTGGATTCGATGATCCCAAGGGTCTTTTCCAACCTGAATGATTCTATTTAAAGGAAAATAGCAGCATCATTACTGAATGGGCCTGCCAGGAAAGCAGTGTAGCTTTATGCTTGTTTTTTGGATTTCTGGTAGCTAGGCCCTGCTTTGACTTTAAAAGTGTAAGGTTTTCTCCTGATGGTAGTGCAAGGGAAAGTGATCAGTCCTCTTACACATGAGGAGTCAAAAGCATGGTATAATAAGAAAACAGTTTCTGTGGTGTTACTCCTTCTGCTCTGTAATCAGCTTGGTAAAAATTAACAGGTTAATGTTCGTCCCTTTTCCAGGAGCTCAAATTACAATTAATTGGAAAGCATTTGAGACCAAAAGGAAAAAAAACCTTAGCTCCTGCACTGCTAGGGTACAGGTTAATACTTTCAGAGCTCTTTACTGGAGACAGAACAAGTGGAAAAAAAAGATTGGAAATATGAAAGAACTTTCATAATAAAGTACTGAAAGTGAGAAGGTGCTTTGGAAGGAGCTGTGAGCTGGATAAATGTGCATCTGCAACATGTTTTCCATAGTTAACTCATACTTTGTCAGATGCAGGAGCGTGGCTTCTCAGCTTTTCTGTTCTGGGGGAAATTTGAAATCAGATGTAAATGCCTCTCAAAAGTTTTCTTAATGTGGCTGGTTGAGGTGTGTATTTTTTTTAATAGGTGGAAGACAACTGGTAGTGTCAAGACTGGCCTTGGATACAGTTATGTTTGTCCTTCATTGTATTAGGACATCAGGTAAAGCTTATGAGAAGAGCAGCTGTAACAAATTCATTTCTTAGCAGAGAGTGGACTTCTGTATCCCCTAGAGATAGATTTGAATTAATGTAGTACTAGAGGCATCTAAAATTGCTCTAAAGCATATTCCGTGCCCCTCATGCTACTTGTGGAGGAGAAAGCTTCAAGGGAAGAAACACCTTTGATTAGAAGCCAGTGAGTCCTCTGTTAGTTTGTGGATTTACAGTACGTTATACATGACTGACCTCTGAGTTTGCTGCAGAGTTAGTTTCACCTTCTTTACAGTAAACAGGTGAAGTGTGTCCGAGTAAAACACAGTATGAGAAGAATTGCAGAACTACAGGTATTGCTGGAGGGCCTTCAGGCAGGGCAAAATCTGTTATAATGACAGTTGGGTACTAAAACACTTCTATGACAAGAGGCTGAGGGAACCAGGCTCACTTCACCTGGAGATTAAAAGGCTTAAGGGAGGCCTAAGAACAGCCTTCTAGCTTCTGTTAGAAGATACACAAGATAGGATTAGTCTCTTCATAGTAATGCTTGTCAGGAGGACAAGAGACAACAAACTTATTTTGGAATACAAAAGAGACTGAGTATGGGATGAGGGGTGTGCAGAAACCAATTGCTTCCTTGCTGTGAGGGCAGTTGAGTGGATAAGGGCCCAGGTGGTTCTGGGGTCTCAGTCACTGGAGGCTTTCAAGAGCTGACTGGATAAAACCATCTGATTTGGCCTCATGACTGAGTAGGACTAGAGATCTGATGTCCCTTCTGATCTCAGTCATTTTATTATCCCCGCTCCTGTATAATTGGAATAGTGACAGTTGCATCAAAGTTGCTGTTATAAAAAGCAAAGTGAACTTCTTCATTCTTGACTCACCCGAAGTTTGGGGCTGGGTTGGGGTGGAGAAAATGTCTTGTTAATTTTGTCTTGACATGGCAAAATCGTTTTAAATGGGGGAAGGAGATATGGTTGACACAGACAACAGACAAGCGATAAGGAAGATGGGAGAAAATGTATCTGGGATCCAGCATCTCTCTAGCTTCTAACAGAGGTACTTGGGTCCCAGTCACAGGTAAGGGGCTGTGTTGGAAGCGTGGCTTGTACTTGGTTACATGGTGCTGGGCAAACCATCTAAGACTGTGGCTCTTGGGAGGGCATAGGTGGGGGTGGGGGGAAATATTTGTTGCTTTCTGGCTGCGCGTGCTGGCCCTAGTCACCAGACTCTTGTGTGAGGTGCTTTAATTTGTTTAAGGTATCTGAAAGCTCATCCATACCGAGGGACAGAAAACTGAATAGAAATCTTATGGAAAAGTCAGCTTGTTGTTCCTGAGATGGTGAGAGGTGAGCAAGGTGCTGTGTTGGATAAGCTGTATGTGAAACTGCCCTCAGTTTTGTGTGTTTGGAGACCTGAAAGACCTTCACCTATCCTATCCATGAGAAATGTTAACTGTCTGATTTTTAAGGAGAGCAGAACCAGACTGTTAGTGTTTTACAGTCCTTCATTGTTCTTAACATTTAGTTAAAGTGTAGTTTTTCTGTAACTTCAGCCGTAAGTTCTTCAGCTGGATTTTCCTCTGCTATGTGATGCCACGTTTTCCAGTTTCGTGACAAATTGTAGCCCTGTGTGAATTGTCTTTCCTAGTGTGCTCTACGTGTGTGTCATTTTTAGTCTGAATTCCCTTCTGTTAAATCTGCTGTTAGATTCAGCCCATCAGTGTGATTTGTATTTACTGGTAATAAATTGTTTCTATGTGCAGCTGTCATAAAAGACATTTTTATTTCTGCTGAGACAACTTAATATGCTTTGGGCACGTAGATCATAGAATCATAGAATGGTTTGGGACCTTAGAGATCATCTACTCCAACCTCCCTACCATGGGCATCTCAAGTAGACTTGGTTGGTCAAGGCCTTATTCAGTTTGTGTTTCTACTTAACTTGCAACAGAAATTGTGTTTTCATGGGATTTATGCTTTTTGGCGCTCCGCTGTGGGAGAGCTGAGGTGAGACAGATGAGAACATGATTAACAGTTTGTGTAGTTTTTACATTGGGCTGTACTGTACTTGTGATTTCTTCTGTAGCGTAGAAGGTACTTCAGAGACACCTTTTAAGAAACGTGTGGCTTGCTAATTAAAGTCAGCTTGTTAAAACACTAGTTCTTTCCACTTAATCTCAATCAAAAATTTTGGTGCCATTTATCCATGTGGAAAGCAACTGCTAAGCTAGTGTTAGCCTACTGTGATAACTAACCCAATTTTCAGTTATGCCAGATAAACCATCAGCTGGCACCGTAGGAGCTACTTCATGAGCTGTTCAATTATCACTTCAGCAGTGTTATCTCCCACAAAGAGCAATGTGGTTGGTAGTGGACGAGTGTCTGCCTTACTGGCTTGGACCTTTACTGTGTCAAGGTCATTCAGTGTATGAAGTAGCCCTTGTGAATTGAGGCTTTTGTACAAGTCACTATGGTGTAGACTGTATTATGTTGTCAGTCTGTACTGACAATGTAATGTAGACAGTACAGACTCTGTGCTTTGTGCCAGCAAATTAATCCTGACATACTTTAGCTGTAATTTGGATTTACAGGACAAATTTCTTTACTAAAAACCATGTCATGTGCTTTTGAAGACTTTTTCTAATACAAAACTAATTAAAAATATTTGTTGATTTGAAAATTGACATTGTGCTAGATTTATATTAAAAATTGACTGTCTTTTTGCTGATTCTGTACCAGCTTCATACCTTTTTCAAATATTGGAAAAGACCCAAAATTCCTGCCTTTTAGCTGATTTCCTTAGCCTTTTTAAACCAAACCAGATAAAATGTTATAAAGAAAAGATTTAAATTTCTAGGAGAGCACTCTGTTCAAAAAGACTTGTAAAACAGTCTCAAAGTGTTTTGCTGATAGGTGCTTCAAACTACACAGCAAGTTACTGTTCTGTTTATTACGCTGAATCAAGTTCACAGGTGTAGTGTGAAGTACCTGAAAGCTTGAACACTTTGTCATGATGAGTCCTTTTCAGTAGAAGAATTTTTGGTTTCACAACTTTCTAGCCCTGAGTGTTCTTGAGTCTTTGAGCATTGCTTGCTCTGTGTGATGTTGGGGGTGTATGTAGTCACGAGTTTGGAGACCTGATGAAGGTGTGATCTTTTTTTTTCCCCCAGACACATTCGTTCCTGAGCCTGTCTGGTACTTGGGTGTGTAAATACTAAAATGATTAAATACTCTAAGGGTATGAGGTCTTCCAGAAAGTGTGGGAGGATTTCAAGCTACTTCAAGATTTGAAGTGCTAAAGGCTAGAAATGCAACTCTTTGGAAAGGAGCAAGGAATGAAAAATGGCCATGGCTGGTGTGTTATTATCCTGTTACTGTGAGTTTATGTTGAATGTTGCATATATCTTGTCACGTATATCAGAGGTTAGAGTAGAACTGGGGAAAAGCAGCAGTAGCTTTAAATGGCTCTCATGTCAAAAGATGCAGGCTTCTTTATCCTTGGTAGGATTCTTTTGCTGGGAAACATGATAGTGTGGGTCTATTATAATTGAGTCATGAAGGGAGAAGGTGGAAAATTGTAGTTTAGTTTTCTGGTGTAAACTTGCAAAAGAACAGTCCATTAAGGACTACAAAAAATAAAAACATTGCTGCTTGAGAACTTTGGATGCACAGCCTGTAAGAAAATATTAGGATGAGGGAGGACTGTTTTAAGTTCCTTCTGTGCCTCTGGTCTTCTTTAATCTGGATGTTTCTGTATTTGGGATCATGCAGGACCTAAACTGGTGACTCAGCTGTGTATGAGGACGCAGGAGTTATTTGCCTTGGTGGAATGCTTGTCTGGCCTGTTATAGCTGCTCATGCGGTCATGTCATTGTTTAGAGTTTGACTAAGCATATACAGACTTTTTTGTCTGAACCCTCATGTAGTGGTTGTGTTTGGTGTGTTCTTTGAGATCTGAAGAGTCTCAGAGCTGGAAAGTTTGTGTTTCCTCAACCTCATTTACATGAGTTGAGTACGTAGGAGAATTTTCATTTTATACACTTATGTCTTTAAATCTGTACGCTTTGTAGTAGCAGGGGCACTGCTAAACTGATGTAGTGTCTTAAAACATGACCTTTTAGTTGCTTGAAGTTCTGCAGATGTTGAAGTGATTTCTAGCTGTGAATCATGAATTTTGAAAAGATATAATTTCTTAACCAAAGTTGATTCTAGTTATCGTTTCTCTTGTTTGCCTTTCTTTAGAGACTCTACAGCGGTGGGTAATTCACTGGTCCATAAGCGATCTCCTTTACATCGAAGCCATAAGACTTCAGCACCTCTGACCAAGCTGCCGTTACGTGATGGACAAAAAGCCAAAAAGCCATTGTGTAAATTTGAAGAAGGTCAGGATGTCCTAGCTAGATGGTCAGATGGCTTGTTTTATCTTGGAACTATCAAAAAGGTAAATTTGAACTTCACCCGAGTCATACAGAACCATATGTTGGGTAAATATTGCAGTAGTAATGTTTCAGTATAAAACACATTCATCTGTTTACACCTTCTGTTTATGGCTTTTATTTGTTTTTCAGATAAACAAACTGAAACAGAATTGTTTCATTATATTTGAAGACAGTTCCAAGTCCTGGGTTCTCTGGAAGGACATACAAACAGGCAAGAACTTCAGTGAAGTAGTCTTTGTTTGGTATTTGTTTAGATTATTATATCCGTTAAATTGTGTTACGTTCCTGTATCCTAAAGAGCCATACACTTACCATGGTTCAGGATCATAAACTAGAAGAGTTAAAAATAAAACATACCAAACCAAAATTCTTCAAGCAGTTTGTTTGCTTTCGAGGGTGGGGTGTTTTGTTTTTTTTTTTTGCTTTTAACATAACTACGTGCAGGGAAGGAGAGAGTTCTAAAAATGTTTGAGTTTATTTGGACAGGGTTAAGCATAATAACATCTTAACAGAAAACTCCAGGCACTGATTTATACCAGGTTTATGTCCTCCTATTGTTTTCAGTTGAAACAGCATGATGAGAAAGAAATTAAAGACTGAAAAAGTCCAGGTTTGTTTGGAGTTTTCCTTTTTGAAAGTAAGGCTGTAACTTGCTCCTAAGAAACCATTACAGACTTTGGAGTGTTCATGTGACATGAAGAAATGTGCAGTAACCAAGTGAAACATGTGTTGTGTATTAGCTTTCATTTGGTTTTCTGCAGATGCTTGGGGACTAGTTAGTGTTTGATAATCTAGTGGCAGTGAGACATGGATGACAAGGCACTGACAATTTTCTCATCGCTTAAAGACAATGCAAAGCTCATCTGGCTCTTGCTGATTCCTGATGCTTAAACTAAGCACTTTATCTGCTAGCAGGAGAAGCATTGTATTCATAATAGCAAAAATCAACTGCTTTAGTTCTGAGAACTCTTTAAAATACTGTTGGTCTGCTTCTGTGTAGAAACTAGTTTATGATCTTTGATTCTTCTCTATGAAACTTCAGTGCATGAGTAGATTAAGAAATTTATACCAGCATAAAAACCTGGATTAAAATACATGATGTGATTGGACGAAGATGTAGTTTTGTTTCTAGTTTGCAAGCAGACTTCTTTTTCTTACCTCTGCTGTTACTGTGTGGTTTTTGTATGCTTCCTGATATGTATAAGAAAATGGTTCCTGTTTGGGAACTGAATATTCAAGGACTGATAAGACAAAAGATTTCTGCTAGTTATCCAGATAATGTGTTAGTACATTTTTTTTAGTCTGCACTTACATATTTTATTGAACTATTTAATGTTTAATGTGATATGGAGGAACCATGGACTGCATAGTAAGTAGGCAATATATAGACTATACATATACAGTAGCCTAAGATATAGAAAGTATTTTTAACGCATCTTGTACAAAGTGTCTGTATGAAATTTTAAGATGTTAGGCTCTGTAACAGTCTATTTCTACAGTTCATGGGTCAAACAGTAATACTTGTGGTAATTGAACAGCAGACATAATCAGAAAAAAAAATCACTTTAATTCTTCTCTAGGAGCCACTGAAAGTGGGGAAATGGTCTGTACAATATGTCAGGAAGAGTATTCAGAGGCACCAAATGAAATGGTTATATGTGATAAATGTGGGCAAGGTAACGAGTTTTCTATTTGCTGTATTTTAAACAATGTTTTGGGGTTAACTGATGTTAAATTTTACGGCCCTTAGTGACTGAATCTCAGTGTCTATAGAATAAAGATAATCCGTTCGAAAGTGATTGACTTCTGTAGTAAAGTTTATCTGTAATTTAAAACACAATTTTAAACGTGTTACAAATTGTTGTGCTCAGTTTTTTGTCATTTAATGCGTTATCGGTCACTACGTATAGTTCATTTTGTGTGAACTCCTCTTGCCAATTTAGTAACACTGTGGTTGGTACAACTTTTGTGCAGGTTATCATCAGCTGTGTCATACACCAAATATTGATTCCAGTGTGATCGATTCAGATGATAAATGGCTGTGTCGACAGTGCGTTTTTGCAACGACCACGAAGGTGCTTTTCTAAAAGAATGCTTTGTGCTACCTCTTGTATTGTGTGCATACTTAGCCTTTGAAGTTGAAGCAAAATAGCCCTTTTCCAGTGACTTTTGTTAACTTTCATTTAAAGTTTTACGTTGTTTGTTATATTAAACATATTAAAATCTATGTTTACATTAATTTTAAAAATTACTAATTTTTTTAAAGCAAGTACAGTAGTATTAAATATAAGTGAAAGCATTCTTGTTGATTGTAGACAAATTTTGGTATCTTTCAAACTGTAGGGTGTGAAGGTTTCAGAAATGTCTTATTATTTCGGTAAATTAACGTGTCTGTTTTGGTCCAGAGGGGTGGTGCGCTTAAGAAAGGACCAAATGCCAAAGCACTGCAAGTCATGAAACAAACATTACCATATAATGCAACAGACCTGGAGTGGGATGCAGGTCATAAAACCAATGTTCAGCAGTGTTACTGCTATTGTGGAGGACCTGGAGAGTAAGTAAACAACATGATATTTAAGTAGGTCTCTCTGTAGTTCAACTGCAAACTTTGGCACTGATCCTGTAGAATGTCTTGTGAACCTGTTAGCTTCTGTTTTTGTTGTGTGTAGTTACTGATGCAAAGTGGAATTTTGGATTTTAGAGGACTTCTTAACCAGATAATCAAATACTCTGGTGTTGGGATACTTGGGTGAATTAATAAAATAGCACTGGAGACTCGAAGTCCCATAAAGAAGCCGAGCTCTTGAGTTTATATTCATAAGACAGCGCTGATCTAAGGGTTTTGGGGACTTTTGGTACATATCACCCAAATTTGTGTGGTTTCTCAAGGGAGAAACTAAGGTATAGGGAAGTATAAACTAAGAGGTTAATTTTAAAGATCCAAGTAGTGAAATCCTCAGAACAAATGCTTGACTTCATGTGTCTGCTTTGTAATTTGTAAAGACAATGAGGAAGCTAATTTGGTGTATGAGCTGATATGGAGTTACTGAATTCTTAGTAACCAAAAGGTGATTGCAGGGGGGAGTTGTTTTACTTTAACAACTTAAGTCTAGTGAAAGGATATGTTACTTGTAGTCACTTTTCTAGTAATGATTCATCGTGGAACTAAAAATTACCTCTGATTGGCAATTTGTTTTACAAACTGTGAGAAGTGGCTTGGGTCAGAGCCCTTGCTGTTTAGTTCAAATGTAATGAACAATGTTCAGTGTCTTGTTGTTCTTTCTTTTGACAAAGCTGGTATCTGAAGATGTTGCAGTGCTGCAAGTGTAAGCAGTGGTTTCATGAGGCCTGTGTGCAGTGTCTCCAAAAGCCGATGCTTTTTGGTGACAGGTAAGAAACTTGAGCTATACCTCATGGTTGTCTTTTTTTTTTTTTTTTTAAATGTGGAAGGAGTCTCACATCAGCTCTCATTAAGGTAATCATAGAAACCATTATTTTACAAAAATGCAGCAAGTTTTGTGTAGAATATTATCTGAGGTAAAGCATGTGTTCAGGAGCCCAGAAAATACAGTTCATATTCAGTTCAATGAAGGAGACTGGGGTGGTGAGTAGTGGAAAAGTAACCAAAGGACAGTTGAATTCAAACTGTTTGACTTCACTTTGTGTGTAATTCAGTGATACTGTAGGTGCTGGCTTCTGTAAGACTGGAACATATAAAGCAGACCACTTTGGTGGGCCTAGAAGGTAGAGGCTTTCAAGTTCACTTTATATGGGTGACTGATCTCTTGTGTGCAACAGGGATCATACTTCAAGGTAGACTTGATGTGTGTGTGCGCGTGCAGTAGTAGCTTCCTGTCCTGTAATAACAGTTTAGGGAACTGGGTAAAGCTTCTGGGCTACACTGAGGGACCTCTAATTATGTGTGAGTTTGGAGAAAATTAAAATAAAGAGTGGTGGACTGGGCTTTTATGTTAAGAGCAGATGGAGAGAACTAGAAAAAGGAATTGAAGGCTATTTACTATAATATTTTCTAGCTGTTGGTTGTGCTGAATTGTGTGTAGAAACAGAGTTAAGACCTGTAAGTAATTCTTTATCTTCATAAGGAGGGCATTAAACTTTGAGTATGCTTGCATACAAACATCCACCATCCAGACACGTGTACATCTCTATGTGTGTATTTGTAGGTTTTATACATTCATCTGCTCAGTTTGCAGTTCTGGACCAGAATACCTCAAACGTTTACCCTTGAGATGGTAAGTATGATTTGTTTGGTTTTGGTTCTTTTAAATGGGTGAGTTGGATCCATTATCTGCTTTTCTTGTTGGTATTTTTTGTTGAATTTAGTGGATATATGTTAACCAGTATGTTAAATATTAAATTAACATTTAACAAGGAAGTTAGCATGTTAAGTGTTAATTTACAAAACCACTTTGAATTCTGAACTGACAGGCTCATGTATGAGTTCAGACTTTGTTTGGGATATTTAAATATTTGAGGGATTTGAAAGATCGTCGTGACATTGAGATGTGGCAGAGACAAGTACGTGTCAAAGCAGAAGGGCTCCGTTGAGAATGAGAAATGAGACTGCATAATGCTGTTCCCTGGACTGGGTACTTTAAAAGGTGCTTTGTGTTCCTCTAACTAGATGACTATCTACTAAATTGTTTCGGAGAATTGAAATTTGAAGAAAAGTGCTGACATTGTCTCTATTTTAATTCAAATACTTGTGAATTCTAGGGTAGATATAGCACATTTATGCCTTTACAACCTAAGTGTTATTCATAAGAAGAAATATTTTGATTCGGAGCTTGAACTGATGGCCTACATCAATGAAAACTGGGATAGATTGCATCCTGGTGAGGTAAGTCAAGCACTCTTGCCTTCTCTAGCAGTGCATGCGTGTGCCCCGATTAGATAGCAACCTCTGAACTGTCTTAGGCAATGGAGGTTTGAGAATTCCAAATAATGAGGTGGTTACCTTGAATTTCCTTGCAGAAATAGAGTGCTTTAAGTGCTGTGTGTCTTTTCTGAGCTGTAAGATTTCTTCTGTTTCATTCACCTTAAAATTGTCATACTACTTCATTATTTTCATGTACACAGAGCAGAAAATAGATAAAATAGTTAAATAGAGAACTGAATGCAAAGTGTGTTGCATATGAAGGTATCTTCAAAGTCTCTTAAGGTGTAACACTTGAAGAATGTCTGTGTACAATAGTTTCTCCTTTGTCTTCCAGCCATGAGAGTGATTAGTTTCTGTCTAGGCCTGAGGATTATTCTGATTCTTTTCCAGTATGATCCTGTGGCTTCTTGAGCCATTTTGCCATCTACCACACTACTTATTTTTCCAGCTGCTTGGTTTACTGGGCGTTGCTGATTTACCTTAGCAATAAAGGAAATCAATTTTCCCAAGCAAACTAAATCACAGAACATATGGGATAACTATTGGTATCATTTGGGGTTAGTTTCCACGGCTAATAAAGTACTTTTACATTTAAATCCATAGTTAAAGTGATTCAGAGTACCTGGAATCTTGTTGCTAAAGAGTTCAACTGGTTAAATGATTTCTTAATACTTCACAGCTGGCAGATACACCAAAATCTGAAAGATACGAGCATGTACTGGAGGCATTAAATGATTACAAGACCATGTAAGTTACTGGTGCTTTATTTTAAATGTTGTTTGGCTGTTTAATCTGAGGTACACTGTAGTCTTCAGTCCACTTTTGCCCAGTGTATCTGATTATCACTCTGGCTGCAGATAACATTTAAATTTCAAATACTTTTTCTATTTCAGTCTATGATAAAACATAATTCCTTGAGTGGAACCCAAATCATGAGAAGAAAACCCGTTTTGATTTCTACCCTTTTTCCACATAACGTTCTGTGTTTAAGAATTGCATTAGGAGAAGGAGTAGAATAAAATAATTTGAGAATAATTTATTTAGCGTAGTTTTATTTTGCATGTACACTGTTACTTTGAAAGTTGCTTTTCCTTGAGTCAGAATTTTAATAACTAATTTGAACTCATCTAGGTTTATGTCTGGAAAAGAAATAAAGAAGAAGAAGCATTTGTTTGGCTTGAGAATTCGTGTTCCTCCTGTGCCACCAAATGCTGCTTTAAAGGCCGAGAAAGAACCAGAAGGAACGTCTCACGAGTTCAAAATTAAAGGCAGAAAGTCTTCTAAACCAATCCCTGATGTGAGGTAAAACAACTCAGTCCTTCGAGCAGCGTTGTGGTAAATTTGGGCTACTTTGGATATCTTTTGGTACCAACAAAAAAGGCCTTTTTACTGTAGAATGCGTGGGGTTTTTTAAGCAACTGTAAAGGTGGGCTATTTGTGAGAACAAGGCCACTGAATTTTGTTAGGAAGATCCGAACAGGAAGCTTAGAAAGAAGACACCCCACAAAAACCCAACCTGACATTTAGCAGCAAGATCAACAGAAAATAAGGAAATACTACAGCTTTCCTGTCATTTGGGAAACAACCTCTCTTGCAGTTTGAGAGTTCTTACGCAACAATCTGACTAGACTTCTAAATCGGAAGTACTCTCTTGAGCTGCAACTTGTGTAGGTTAGTGTGGCACTTCTCTAACAAGTCTGATCACATGAGTGAGCAACAGTAAACCCTTGAACATTAGGGAATCAGTCGTCTCAAGAAAGGTCTTGTATCTGCCCGCTGTTCTAGAAGCACATATGTGGCTTGATGCCTGACACGTTTGATTAACCAGAATAACCTCATTATTGAGGTCTGTGTTTTAGCCTGGGCATCCAATAGATTATTCACTGCCAAAGAAAACATAGATTCAATGAAAATTGTCTTGAATAATACAGAACAAAATACGAATTTTCTTCTAGGGAATTAAGTAATGGTATAGAAAGAAAAGGCAAAAAAAAGTCAGTAGGTCGTCCACCTGGTCCTTATACAAGAAAAATGATCCATAAAACTCCAGAGTCGTCGCCTCTGGTAAGGTTTTGGATATTTATTTTTTTAATCCCCACCCCCTTTCCCTCTTAACTACTTTATCATTTTTGAAGAGAAGCGTAAGTTACTCTGAGTCAAGTCATGATATTCCCACACTCACTCAAACAGAATTGGTACAGCATTTACATCTTAAGTACTTTGTTTTTTCCTCTTAGGACAATGAACCAGTTCCAGTCATAGAGAACACAGCTTTGGAATTACCCTGCGGTGTTGGGTAAATTTAAAAAACAAACCCATGTTTGTTAAAGCAAAAATCCCTGTCAAACTTAGTAGTAATTGTGTCAGTTATCTGTTTGCCTCTGAAATGTCAGCTCCGTTTTTAATACAAGATTATTTTCATTACATGGCAACCCTGTCACTTTGCATCTCAGGAAATCTGATGGAACTGCACATTCATCTAATACCTCAGATGTGGAATCCACAGGTGCTGCCAGTATGAAAGAAACTACCTCATCTAGCATTTCCAGACATTATAGGTAATCATTCAATTACTGTAACTGCAAAGAAGGTTAAGATTTGCAATACATATGAATGTTTTCTGCAAGTGGTGGTCAGGAAGCAATTGGTTCAGCAGTACTGCACCCCTAATAAACAGAATTTGCATCATCTACAAGGTGTGTCTTGCTGAAGTATAGTTTTTATAACCCGAGCTTCTCTAAGACAGCTTCAATGAAATCTATTCCAGGTAGTTGCCAAGATGTTTCAAAGAAATTGCAGCCTTAACAGGATTCATAAGGATAGATTCTTGCACGAGAGAGACCCAAGCCAGCAATCCCTAATGATCTCTGGCGTTTCATTGGCATTGTTTTGTTGGGCTTTCTTGTTTCATCTTGTAGTAGCTTTGGAAGAATGGAGGTAGAAGGTAAAGTAGGACGTTGACTTAGGTTGAGGCAGCTGTAGTAGATGCGAAATGGAGGTAATGGTACTGCAGAACTGATTGGAGCATAAAGATAAGATCTGAGGGTATTAGAAAGGAGGGTGACATTGAGAATACGCTGACTAACTGGGATTTGAAGTAATGAACATCTGGAAGTCAGAGCTATAAATTTCATGGGGAAATCTAGAGAACTAGAACAGAAAAAAACTGGTCTTGCATTAGTTCTGCCTATGAAACACAGGGCAAGAGTTTTCTTGTACTGTTCTACTGTACTTGTACTGAACTACTGTTCTTTGTGATGTGAAATACATAGTTAACTTAAATTTATTGCATAGAATTAAACCCTGCAAACACTTAATGAGCTTAGTGTATTAAAAAACCTCAGAAAAGAGCTGCTGTATACCCTGAATTTTAGCAGCTTATGTTTCTGTAGGTTTATGTGTTTAGGTTAAAAAAAACACAACGTACTTCGTATTTGTGGGTTTTTTCCATGGGGTTTTTTTTCTACAATCAGTAAAGCAAGAAAATTTTGTTGGCACCATCTTCATAAATAAATTATTAACTACAGCTGACTCTTCTGCAAATAAATTGCTACTTGAACTTTTCCCTCTCAAGTTCAGCAAACAGAAAATGCTCTTTCATTGAGGTATATGGATCCTCAATCAGCTCATTTTGTTTGGTTTACGCTATGAAGCGCTCTCGTGTTTCATTTGTGCATTACTACAAGTAGTAATTAATTTCAGAAACTTAGGCTTCACTTGCAGGCTTCTGAAATGGTTACCTCTGACTTGTGATGTTCTGGTTTTGCATTTCTGCCCTTCATTGTATTCTTTCACAGTAAAATTGTGCTTTTTGTTTTTTTGCTACTTACCTAGGAGTCTTGGCTACCAAAGTCTGCGTAATGTTTAATTTAGTAGTTGGATGACTGTGTTTTAGTAGGTACTAATTATGACTACCTGTGTGAAAACTTGCATCTAAGTCTTGAACACCTGCAGTGTTTGGTTTATTTTTGGATAATGTCAAAAGCTGCTTTTTTTTCATTACCAGATATAATTCAGTGTGAGTTTATGGTATTTTTATGGCCACGTGATAATAAGTATTGAGGAGGTCATACGGGCTGTAGTAATGATGGGAACATTACTATAGGAACTAATTACGTAGTGAAGTTTTTGCCATCTCTTATCAGACTTCAGTCAGTTGTAAATTGAGATGAATCTAGCTCAAAAAGCTGCATTTTTAATAATTTGCAGTCTTAGCTGACATCAAGTCTCAAACTCTCTTCTATAGTAGAGCTGTGGTACTTGAGGCCTATCCGTGTGATAAAGCTGTATTTTAAATCTGCAAATTTAAGCACATTTGGTGCAGACATGTCTCACGTTTTAAAAGTCTTCAGTGAGGTTAAGCTGCATAAAATTGATCTTCTCGAGGTATCAGCTAATATGATTTAGTCAATCTTTCTGACATTTATGCAAATCATTGCAGGTGCTGTCTTTACAGTTGTGTGTCTACAGGCAGTGGGTGCTCTAATTAGTGAAAAAGAGAACAAAACTTAGGAGCTACATGGAAATAACTGATCAAGCATAAGTTTTGATTAAGGCTCTTGGAGTTAATGTTAGTTTTTCTGTTTTTAGTAGCTTATCTGATTCAAGAAAAAGGACTCGTACAGGAAGAACTTGGCCTGCTGCAATACCACATTTAAGGAGGAGAGGCCGCTTTCCACGAAAAGCCCTCCAGACTCAAAATTCAGAGATTGTAAAAGATGATGAGAGCAAGGAGGATTACCAATACGATGAACTCAACACAGAGATACTGAACAACTTGGCTGACCAGGAGTTACAGCTCAATCATCTGAAGAACTCGATTACGAGCTACTTTGGTGCAGCAGGTAGAATAGCTTGTGGGGAAAAATACCGTGTCTTGGCTCGTCGGGTGACACTTGATGGAAAGGTGCAGTATCTTGTGGAGTGGGAAGGAGCAACTGCATCCTGACTGTAGGACTGAACATTGTGTTCACTGCACTGTCATCTGTAAGTACAGTTCATAATGCAGAGCCATGAGAGAAATGTGTCTTTGAAATGAGTTTCTACAAACAAAACCAGTTTAGCCTTAACGTGTAATTGTGATCATTACAACTCTTGTGATAAAGACTTATCTTTTTAAAATCTGATCTGAAACTTAAATGTTTTTTAACCTGAACACTGCTAGATTGTTTTAGGTTGGGATATTTTGGCTTACAATTGCTTAAAAAAACATGCATGGTGTTTTGAAACTTAAAAAAGGACATTCTAGAGAACATTCCATAAATACAGTTATTTTGATTTAGAGAAAATACTATGTAGATAGCACAAATCTTTGAAAGATCTTGGTTTTTCTTACCCAAATGTTTCAAAAATGTATTCCTATTGCAGTACTCTCTAGATTTCATAAGTGCAGTGTATATAATCCCTCCTGAAGACTGTAAAATACTGAAGTTTTCTTTCAAGCGAAGTGTAAAAAAAAAAAATATATTGAGCCTGTAAATTGCTCTGTGACCAGACTTCATTGTTGTCTTAATATATTCTTTGTGTGTGTGCGCGTGTGTGTATATATGCACACACTGACTCGTGCGTGTGTATATATATGTGTGATTGTGACCTATGCAATACCAATTATGGGATCAGGCAGCTTCTGAGGATACATCCCATAATTCTTTTTCAGGAATAGTTGCCAGTTACTTACACAGCAGCATTTCTTCTCAGGCTTATTGGGTGCTGTTGCTTTCTGTGAACTAAGGAAAAGTGTCAAACCAGTGCAGCGTGTTCTGGCAGTGGGTGCAGTCAGTGATGATGTCCATGTGCTCTAGGTAACATGTTTCCATTACTTTCCATGGGAATTAACTGTCCAGTGAACGCAGGATCTGAACATCTCGAAACTTAACTCTACGAGAAAGAATTTGAAAGCTGTTGTGGCACTCTGA
Source organism: Rhinopomastus cyanomelas (assembly GCA_013400115.1). Classification (NCBI taxonomy): domain Eukaryota; kingdom Metazoa; phylum Chordata; class Aves; order Bucerotiformes; family Rhinopomastidae; genus Rhinopomastus; species Rhinopomastus cyanomelas. The sequence continues at coordinate 290,573 of VXBP01010176.1, forward strand.
TCCTAAACTGTGTTCCAGTTAGAAACTAAGTTAACGGGAGTCACGGGAGCGATTCCTTGCGTATCTGTACAGTCATATTTTGATAACTGTAGTGTGAATAAAGTCTTATTATTGCACAGGGTCAACAGTTTGTTGCCGTTTGAAGTAACATTACCTCTTTTGATTTTATAAAATGTACCAAGTTTCAAACTGATGCTTGTTTTACTTTTTTAAAAACGATCTCTTGCCAGTATTAGATGTTTTTCCTTTGTCTGCTACTTTTGAGGGGGTTTTAGCCAAAGAGTAAACAGAAGAGTACTTTGACTTTGGTTATTCACTGCATTGTATAAGGTTAGTTTTCTTACCTGCTTAGTTTGCCACCAAAATAAAGTAAGTCACATTTACAAATGACAGTGGTTTGAAGTGTCCTGCCGGGGTTAGTATTTATTCCATTACTTGATTATTTGACTCTTTCTGCTCATCTTGAACATCTTGAGAAGGTGATTAAAAAGTTTTGGTCACCTTATAGCCAAAGGAAGCAGATAAATGTTTTCCTCCTGTGCTTGGCTTATTGTTGGCTGGGTAATATTAGCTTTATCAAAATGCTAATTAAAAACTGCCACTTCTGTTTACCTTCTCTAAAATGTGTGTGTGGATGTTTATCCTCACACCATTGGCTATTAATTTAATGTTGCCTTGCCTATAGCTGCAATATTTTCATGACACAACTCCATGTTAATTTTTGAATGTTTATATCTTGATAATGCAAAATGTAAAGCCTTTGTAACCTTACACCTCCTGTATCTTTGTTTCACTTTATCCAAGTCTCTTAATTCTACCTGAACACCAGCAGTATTTTTCATAAAGTTTCAGTTAAAGCTAAATATTGGAATGTACTTAGGGATTTCTGTGGGAGGGCAAGGGGGAGAGGGAGAAAACATTTGTCAGACTTAAGTTGTCTGTAGACTTAACTGTTGTGACTGTCATTTCATTTTATTATGGTGGTTGACTTCACTCTGATGTTCAGTTTGTATTTTTTGGAATTGCTTTTTTGGTTTTTTTAGACTGTTAAGACCAACATTAAATGTGTGTATTTTTTGAGTGAGTAGAATGAGTTTTCTGTATTTCTGTGATGTACTGACTTGGTGGCACCCTCCCAACCATTCACCTGACTTCCCGGTTTGCTGTCTCTGGAGACACTTGCCCTGCTCATAGACACCAACTAGTGCTCCAGCTGTGCTTGGGGGATGCTTTGTTACACGGCGTCGTGTACTGGAAATGCTGCAGTAGTGCTGAAGACACAGGTAGAGTAGGAGTTGAAGCACACCTAGAAATGCCTTGCTCTCATTTTATGTGCATTTCACCGTACGTGATAACGGAGTGTCTAAAGCAAACATACTGCTGTGTGAAGAGATTTGATTTGGGTATGACTTGATCACTATGTATGCATGTGTGTAAATGTATGTACTTCAACTTTGTGGTTACTGATTTAGAACCATCTCTGTGTATCAGATGGAATATTTTTCCATTAGGTGTCTGTGTTACAGTAGCATTTAGGTAGGTGAAGGCCACTGTTGAGGCCTTCTGAAAAATGTGGGCACCACGTGAACCAGACAGCAAAGAAATAACGGCACGTGTGACTGCTCAGAATTGTAATCATCACGACAAAGTACTTGTCAAATCATTGTTCTCAACAAGGAGAGGAATTTTGAAATAAAAAACTTTTTCTATGCATAAAAGGCATTTTGAGTGATATTACAAAGAAATTTTGAAAACATCAGTGTGATATGTGAAATGAAGTTCAATATTTTATGATACACAAAAAGGTCTTGAAGGTGAAGACAAGCACTTTGTGTAGGGAATGGGGGGGAAGATAAGTGGCTAAACACAAAAATGGTTATCTTTTGGACTGTGCTACTAAAGGATCTTTAGTGTTGTGTTTTCCAGGGAAATCTGTGAGATGGAACATGCTGAGACTGGAGACAGCAATAGTCAAAACACAGTAATGAAGATGGTTGAGACAGAGGTGTCAGTTCTGTGGACAGAGAAAAGAGTGAATCTTGCAAATGCTCTGCAGGTAACATCTGCAAGCTTCAAGTTGTGTCACTTCTGTAGCCTCCCTTTTTGCTTGGGCAGATGTAACACTGACGTTAAGGGTGTGATGGCAGGAAATTGTATTTTCTAGAAACTGAGTGAAGAGTTGAAGACTGAGTTTTGTTTGGTTGATGTTGAATTTCAGTTGATGGCCAAACACTTGATGGATATGTTGAAGCTATTGGCATCCTGGTTTTGAAAAACAGTCATGGGGAGGGGAATCTGGACTGTCCCTCTAAAGTTAATAGAAAAGTTGATGGAGATATAATGAAGAGATTGTTTTGGGGTCCCTGAAGAAAGGTGAGAAAGGAATGACCAGTTTCGCAGACCAATTTCTAAATAGTGCAGGTCAAACCACAAAGACGAGCGCAAATAGAATCTGTGCAGAGTTGAATAAGCTTGGAATTTGGTGCTTGTGCTGCTTTTTCCCTTCTATTGTTCAGCAACAATGAAACAAGATTTTATATAGTCATGTTTTATGTGTTCTGCATTTCTAAATCCCTCAATGTTCCTGTAGCTCATCTCTGCTTTTCTTTAATCAGATGTTTTTATATTTCCAGCATTGATACTCATAGCATCAAAAGTTGTTCTGAGTGTCACTGATACAAAAAGAATGTAGCTCATGCAGTTCTTCTCATATCCTTTCTCCTCATCTAACGTTATCACACCAGCGTGCATTTCTTTTTCACTCTTTTCTAGGGGCTTTCTGCAGTTTCTGAAATTTGTTCTTTTCCCATTTGTAGCTATTCTGTGTCTGGCCTTGACTTTCATGTGCCTTTGGTCTCCTAGCTTTCTGCTTACTTCATGTCCAGTGCAGTAGCATTACCTTGTAGGCTGGACATCTGCAGACTTAGTAAGCTTATTTGCCTCAAAGCCTCCTTTACAGCAACAACCTAAGAGTTCTCTTTAGCTCTAAATAAATAAAGCTACTTCTGCAAGCACCACTTTCAAGTGTTTCATTTGTGCTCTGCTGTTCCTCGAGTATCCACAAAGCTGTGACATGACTGCATTGGCTTGTGTCACCCACTGTGATGGTTAAGGCTCTGCTACACGTGTTTCAGACATGAATGTTACTGAGATTGCCTGCTTTGTTTTTCACCTGCTTGTTCTAACTTGGTAGTATAAAACAAGTTACCAGGAGATGGTTGATGTTGGCTCCTTTACTGTGATATAAAGCTACTGACTATAGACACGTGCTTCTGGAACTTTCTGACAACTCAAGTCTTACACACCCCTATTCCAATTTGGCAGGTAGCAGATGGAATGTGAAGGACATCTTGTTTCCAGAGGCTTGATACTCACACAGGGAAGAAAGGGTCTGGATTCAAAGTCTTATTAACTGTCTTCAGCTGTAGGTCAACTGTAGGAGTTGATAGCCTAAGAGAAGATGTAACTGAGATGCTTCTACTGAAACTTCACCAGTGTAGGTGTGTCCACTGCTAAATTGTTTGCTTTTATTACTATTCCATTATCTGATTCAAAATCCCATTGCCTCAGACACTTTGTTGGGTTTGAAAACAATGTTGTACAGTAGGACGTGTAGGTTTGGATATGCTCTACAATAATTGACAAATGCGGTATTGACCTCTGTACTAGCATCACTTGTGCAGGAATCATGACTCTGTTTGCCCTGCTCCAGTAGTACCCTATCAGTGGAGAGGGGAAAGCATGGAAAATGCTAATGTTACCCTTTTCTCAGCAATAACCAGAAGTTAAATGTTTTCTGTCTGCACCAACAGTTGCCAAGTTTTAAAACTGTTCTTTGAAAACAGGGAAGGAACTGCTAGTTTTTACAAACATGAGATGTAGCTCATTCTGTTTCCAAGGACATCTGAATGAATGAACTGTTGAGGATAATGAATCTTAAGAGGTTGCCCTGTAAATATTTATTTTAAAAACTATTCTTAAAATGCTGTGGTTGGCTGAATAACCTCTTTAGTAAGGTTGTCTTACTACGGTGCTACAGGGTCTTCAGTTCTGAGCATACTGCTGTAACCTGAGAAACAGCAGAGTTAGAAACAGGAGTGATGCGAAGAACTTGTGCCAGTCAGAGGTAAAGCCTGGTGGGACATGCAGAGGAAGGCAGAAAGACATCACTTCTCAGTGTGTGCTTTGAGAGACCAGGAACTTCAGCACATTTCTGTTGATTTTTGGGTTAGAGTGACTAAGAACAGAATTTGAACTGTCTGAGCTGAACATGAAAAAACTGCATTACTAAAAACAAAAACCAAAGCTCATGTTAGCTTAGCATCCTTCAGCATTTTCAGCATTTCCCAGGGAAAAGTGTTCTTACTTCACTATAAAATGAATGCAAGCACAGGTTTAAACTTAATTTATTGAAAATACCAGCTTTACATAATTTTATTAAACATTGACAAATTGTAAAACATTGACTTCTGAATAACAAGTCTATTAAGGAAAAAAATTATATTCTCTGTAAATTTCTTTTTACAATCAAAAGCATTCCACTCTTAAAAATCTGAATCAAATTTTGCTTAGCTGCAAGTTTAAGTGTTAAGTCCTTCACCTGTAGGAAGCATTTTCCAGCTGCCAAAGTCAAAGCACAGGACTATGAAGTTACTTGGTTTTGTTTTCTGTAATGAACCTTGAAGGGAGGGAAGAAATAGTTGTTGCAAGTAAATTCTTCAAGATGGACTCTGCTGATAGTTACTTTTCTACCAGACTACTTCTACTTGTAATCAGATAAACTGCTGCAGTGCAGTCTTGCATCTTTGATCAGAGAAGTCTGCATTTGTTAGCAGCTTAAGCCAATGCACCTTGCTGAGGCACCACTGGCTGTACAGCAGAACCAGTGTCACAGGCACAGCAGAGCAGCTGTGGAACCCCATCCCTTGAGCTGCCCTTGGAAAACCTTGGCGGAGGGCTAAGATGAAATCTAGACTCTAGTAGCTTTGAAGTAAGAGGTAGATGTCTTTATTCACACCTTCACAGATCTTGTTCAGCATTTTGCATGTGTTTTATAGCATCACACTCCCAGTGATGCTAGATCATGTCTAGAAAAAGGGGCAGAGCCCTAAGAATCTGATTTGCCTGTCTCAAAAGGAAGTGATCAAAACCTTGGAAGTTGAATTCGGTTAGATTTAGCTTGTGTCTTAATATAGAGAGATGGTGTTACTAGTGCTGTGGCATAAACAGGACAGTGGCAGGAAAATACTTGCCACTTTAGCAGAAAGAACTAATTTTTCCTAGACTTTGTCACAGAAAGAAGCCTTCTAATTCTTGGCGACTTAAGATATAAAGCATCATGTGGAAAAAGATACAAACTCTTTTGGGGGACAGCTTTGCAGGAATCTGAAGTAGCTCCACAGAGCTGTAGCCCTCTAGTAACAGTTTACGTAAAGACTCCTACTTTTCCTTACAAAAACCACTTAGAAATGTTATTGCTAGGTCCTGCTATCTGAAGGTGAAGCTGAAGTGCTGTTTCCGTGCACTGTAGTCATTGCTAGCATCTGCTTCCTTTGACTGGTCCTTCTTCATGCATCTACTTGACCCTGTTTTATCACGGTGAAGTAGTTTTTAATTACAGAAAGTCTTAAAGCTGCAGTTCTGCTGTTCATACCCAGGTAAACCAACAACAGGCACAACACACACTTTCTTGAGAAGTATTTTTTAAAGCATTTTTTAAAAACACTTTTATGATACCATGTCGTTCAACAGGAAATTTCCATAACTTGGCACATTAAGATTAGTGATTTTGAGCTATTAAAAGTTAATCCTCATACTTCAGGGGTTTTGGCAAAAATTCTCACTATGTTGTTAAAAGCCTCTTCATCTAGATATTACAAATTACTGACTTGAGGATAGCTTTGCCTTAGATAGCATTTATTCAGTTGAACTGAAAAATTGAAACCTGTGTTTACTGCTCATGAAATTTATCCCTTACATCAATATCTAGATATAGAAACACAGTGCATTTGAACTGCATGTACTGACATAGCTAAAAGACTTGAGGGTGTGCACGAAGGAGAAGTTCAGGTGAACACCTTTGGTTTTTCATGTCTTAAGTTGCCCTATTAACTGTTATTTTAATCACAGGTGTAGGCAATAGGTAATAATAAATAGGTAAATGAGAGATTTTGAAACTACAAAAAAGCATGTTTTTACAAAGTGTGGCAGAGACCACTTTAATAAAGGCTATGAAACTAAGAATTGATGTGAAAACCATCATTAGATGAGGTAATAGCAACTAAGTTCACAAAGCATACCTAAAGATGTGTGTGCATTCGTTTGCATCCCATAGTCACTTCTCTTGAATTTCATTTAACAGCTGAAAAGGAAAATGGGTGGTATGACTGCAGGACAGAAAGATGAAGAAATGGGAATTGCACCTCTTTCTCAAGTTTGAACACCGACTCAATTTCACACTGGGGCTTTTCTAAAGTGCTGAAGCTAGCAGTAGGTACATGAAGAAGTTCTCAGTTTGTTTTCACAGTATTAGCACAGTGTTTCTCCATGATGCTGTACAACAAAAGCCAAAAGCTAAATGACAGTAGCAGAATACCCCTCTGTAAGCACTTGGGCACAGATGTAAATTTTCTCAGTTTAACAACAAAAAAGAATGATGTCTAAGATACCATTTAAAGTCTCAAGTGAACACAAAGAAGAGTAATTAGCATTACTTTACATATGCACAAAGTACCCTGTGCTATGTAGAAGTTAATGGTTAACAAGTGCTACAAGTACAAAGAAAATATTGTTAGTAGCACTTGCAAACATGAGAGAGAAGCTCAGGGCAAGGCATTCTATTCATGATTTAAAAAACTCAAACCACAAAGCCAGTAACACCTCAAACCCCATACCAGCACCCAACGAGAAAGTCCAATGTGAATGCAAACCCTGATACTTACTGCCTGTTGGAAAGAGTCTAAAAGGTCATGCCTTTTTTTCTTTTATTATAGTAGTTTATTGCTTCCCCTCCCCTCATACCTGTTATATTAGTAGGATCATATTAAGTTCTACTCTTCCTCTTATCTTCAAAGAGACTTTTCAGCATGTAAACCTGCACGGCTGACACCACCACCATTATGCCCAAATTAACCATAGACCAGAAATTCACCCTGTCAAAGTTGCTTTCTTGGATGTTCCGGTCACGAGCCTCAAACGCCCGGAGCAGCGTCTGAATCTGGACACTTTTGCTTAATCTGGCTTTGACGCTGTTGATGGATTCCTGGTAAGTAACATAAGAAGATTATTAGAAGAAAAGAGATGCCATGTATTGTTTGCAACACATCAAAAACATTAATACAACATTACCGCCTCTAATTGTGCTGAACAGGCAGTTAATTTCACTTCAAAGTGTACACCTCGTCAGAGTTTTCACTGATTTGATGGTACATCCCCTAAATTGTTTTAGCACGGCATAAAGTTTCTATAGAAACTTGTTTTTTCCCTTTTTCAGGCTAAGGTGGTGTGAGAGAGATATCAAACTGCAGTATTAAATATTCCATGTTTCTTTGGGAACTGTAACTCCGGGTACTCACACAAAAAGCTCTGATTTCTACAGAACTAGTTTCAAAACAAATAGTAACAGACACGTGAAGGTTCATTTTTCTCCTGGATAATCAAATGAAGGCACTTTAAACTACCTTCAAGACTTAGAGCTACAGTAAAAGCATGTACATATGGCAATGCTATCTTCCCATCCTTTTATGCTTTCACTGCAGGGGCTATAAACTGTTGCCTCAACTTTGATACTAAAGCAGAATTTTGACAAGTAATGGTGTACAGGAGAACTGGAGGTCCTACAAAGAGGGCACAGTGCATCTCAGGGAACCAGAGAAACACATTGTTCTTAACAGCAGCTCAAGCTCCACTCCTTATTCTGCTCTTAAAATGTAAATACCTGGTCCTATAACCTCATCAAGTTTCATCCACAGTGCAATAGATGGCAACAGCTTAAATCAGCACTTGATGAGGTTAGTTTTCATGGTGTGGCTGTAATCATGGGGCTCTGAGGTAACTTCTAGTAAGAGTATTGTGCACAATAAATAGTAACTTAAATAAAAAATTAAACCCACTGCTATTTTTTCCATGGACGTAGCTGTTGTGAAATAATCCTTCAATTTTTGGAAGCCAAATAACTTTACAATTATACTAAAGTTCATGTGTTACACAATAAGGAACAACCACACCACAGAAGAGCTTTAAAAATAAAGATGCAGTTCTCTTGTTTTCCCCAGCACGTTTGTTATCTTATAAACGGTTTAATTCCTTGCAAGCAAAGTAGTAACTCCACTAAGTAAACAATGGCATCAAATACTGATGCAAACTTAAATCACTTGGTTTTTATCTGCAAGGCTCTCAACTGAAGAGAAGTTGTGCAATTTATTGTAAATGTTTTTATTTCAGTACTGCTAGGGGAAAATTGAGTAGGGAGAAAGGAAGCTGAATTGGAAACTGTGGTTTTGAGAGCTACAGAATCATAGAACATTAGGGACTGGAAGAGACCTCGAAAGATCTAGTCCAATCCCCCACCACTGCCACAGCAGGATCAAGTTGCACAGGAACATACCCAGGTGGGTTATGCAGTTAATTGTTGTTAATCAAGGGTCATTGTGAAAATACTCTCAAGCTACTGTGTACAAGTGAAAGACCCTGATTCTTAGGCTTCATGTACCAATAAAAGCAATATATGGAACTGGAACTCTTTCCATTTCCAGGATGATGCCCGGGGTTGAAGATGAAATGGATAACTGACAGTGAGGTTTATTTGAATGTTTCACACTCAAAAGAATTAAAATAAAATACTAACCAGAATGTCTTCCAGTTTTTGATCTAGGAGATCTGTGCCTGTAACATACTTCTTCCAGTCTTCCTGGTCTTGTCCATCTTCTCCCATATTGTCCAGGATCAGTTCAAAGAAAATCACCTTTTCAGAGATGGTACTGAATGTGTTGTCAAAGCAGAACATATAGTCTCCATCTTCTGTTTCTACCCTGTGTGTATAAGCAAAATGTCAGTAAATTAACTTCATTTTGGGTGCTGGTTCTCAAAAAGCAAGTTTTTCATTGGGATTTTGCATTGTTGTTAATCATTACAGCTGTGAGGGGAATTCTTACATAGTTAAATTGCAATAAATGAGAGATATTTTGATAGGGAGACTTGGAAAATGTGGGACTGTTCAGTTTACTTATATCACTGACCAATATTTTGATATTGGAAGACTTTTTCACCTCCATCATTATTGTATCTGTTCACTGATCATTAACAGCTATCATTGACACAAAAATATCCTTCACTGTAAAATACATCTAGTGTATTAAAAGATAATTGGAGTCCTCAATGCGTCCCATTAGAAAGCCTTTTAAGACACTAAGGATTAAAAAGTAGTTTAAGAAATATAACTAAAGAAACCAAAAAGGACTTCACGTAACCTTCTAAGTTTGAAGACTTTAAACTTACGTGTGAACTCCATCTGATTTTCTTTCGTCATAAACTAGAGTTTCACCTTTTGGAGAAAACAGATGAAAATCAACATCTAATCCTGCTCCATCTAGAACCTGTGAAACAAGGAAAGAAACTTTCAACCAGTGGACTTCCTGTTTGTATTGATGATGTAAACATTTCTTATGGAAGGCAAACATTTTTAGGTAAGGAAACAGACACAATCTGAAAGCTCAATCAATCACATCAAGTGAACTGGAAACAGATTGAAGACTGGTTAAACCCTAAAGCATTGTAGCCATTTAAAATCTTAAACTAAATATATATATTGACCATTCCCCTGACTCTCTTTTGAATGCCTAGACTTCTATTAATGGGCAGGGTTAGACAATCAACAGCTAGCTAAATGAATGAATTAACAGTGCAGAAGACATGAGTAGACATCTTATGCCAATCAAAGCTGTACCACAGGCCTTCTCCCCTTCTTTACCAGATTAAGGTCTCAATTGTCTCAGAGCATTTCTGTTTCCCAAAGGCAGATGGCATCAAAGGCACTTGGCATTTTAAACTCATAGTCACAGCTGTGCTGCTTTAACTACAGAACATGGCTACAGCTGTTGTCACTGCATCTGTAGCGTTGCAGAAATCCTCTACGGGGAAGAGAGCTGAGGGGGATCATTTTTATGATGTTACTTAGGTCCATGCTAGGGGATTCTTTCATTTGCTTTTTTCCCAGTGAGTATAGCAGTCTGCTCCTCCTGAAATTGAGGGCAAATTGTACACTGACTGAACAATGACACTGGAAACTTGGGAGAGTGGGGGGAAAAGGAACATTAGTAGCTAACGGGATGAAATTAAAAATCACACCTAGCCTTTAGGGCCATGAAACAACCTGAACAGCTGGAAGAAAACATCCTATCAACAGTTTTTATGTCTTTGGACAAAGAGCTGCATCCTATATTAAAATACTCGAATACTTTGGCCACTAAGAATTCAGTATAATTAGGTACAAAAATCAGTGTTTGCAATAATATCCAGAGCTCTGTTTCTGCACATTCAAACACAAAGGTGAATCATTACTGTGGAAGCACTAAAAATATTATGGAAGTGTAGAAATAAATTCACTGTTATATGTACTTGTTCTCTCTGAATAAAACTATTAAAGGAAAACAAGCTTTTTTTTTCTTAAGGCTTTGAACAGACCTCATTCTGCCACTCCTGTTCAGTTCTGCATTTAATAGTAATGAGAAAAATCAGCAGGAATTTCAGCTTTGTATTTTTAGTTATGAAGCAGAGGAGAAAAGGAAGGAGAGAGCCAAGCACAGCAACCAGGTTGGGAAAATACTTGCTGTGCCTCTTTATTTTAAGGAAGGAAAGAAAAAAGGCCGAGAATCTTTTTGTTCCTCTTTCCCCACAAGATGCAAAACTCCTCCCAAGGCCCTGCTATTAAGCTAGTTAAATAAGCCTGTTTCTGAAAAACTTTAATCCTTGAGATAAAAAGTGTCTGATGTCAACACAAACGTGATTAAGGGTTTTGTGCATCATACACAATTTGGTTCATGCTTCAGAGTTATTGCACGAGGTCATGAATCTGCGTCGCTGCCAACTTAAGATCTTGTAAAGAAAAAAATTAGAATAACTCTTAGAAGACCTTTCGTTTTGCTGGTTGGTTTTTTTCCTTTTTCTCCTACAGACAGGCGGCTCTCAGCAGCGGGCAGCTCCAGCGTGGCTCTACGGGCGCTGCAGGATGCGCATCCTCCCTCCCCGCACCAGGATGTGGCACCAGGAAAACCCCTAGCCGCCGCCGCTCGCCTCTGACGGCCACCGGGCTCGCTTCACCTGGCCTAGTGGTGGGACACCCGCCCGCGGCAGCCGAGGTACCGCTAGCGGAGCCTCGCCTGTGGAAAGGAGACCGCGCTGCCGAACCGCCCAGCACCGCCCACGGCGCGCCGCCGCCTGGCCCCGTCCCACCTGGTACTCGAGCTCCAGTGAGGCCTCCTTGCGCATGGGCTGGTAGAAGCACTCCCGGCGCCCCGCGGGG